>CM076584.1:1087034766-1087347540 GCA_034641835.2 Pinus albicaulis | reverse complement strand
ATTGCTGTCTATTTCCCTTTCGGGATATTACAGATATTCTCACAGAGCCCTTGGGGAAGGTCATGTTCCTAACCTTTCGTGATAATTTTGGAATCGTGGAACGACCCTATTTGGAGGGTTCTGTTGGACGATGAGCTCTAGGGGCTCTAGGGGGGCTTTGGGGATAGCTTCTTGGAGCTATAAGAAACCACAGGTCTAGGCTTGTTGAACCTTGTTGGTGTGCTTATGCCCCACCGTTATGATATTGAGTTGATTCACCTCTGCCTGATCTATGCCACATGCATCCTACCCATGGAGTCTCGGACTCATGGGAAGTACCTCTCCTTTGGCCAATGAGGTGGGAAATGTGGATAGAGACTAGTAGCAAAACCGATGGACGCATCGGAGATTGTCGTACTCTCTATGTCTAGGATGGCACATGTCCAACCACTTGATCTGAGATCAAGTATAGTGAGGTTTCGGACCTCCAACTGACTTTGGGTCAGTTAAACCAACTTCGGGATGGTATGTGACTCCTTTGAGTCCTATAGAGGTTTCAGACCTCTGAGCTAATTTTGTCAACTGGGAGTGATGTCTTTGTGACTCACCTTTTTGTTTTGAAATAAACAGCCAACAAAGCAAGTTACGACGGGATGACGCATGATGTTTGGATGGCACTGGTGAATGGAGTTCTCCCTAGTTGAGAGGGATTGTTAATTTTGGGCAACTAGGTCCAAACTCCATGTTGTGATGCTTAGATGACGATGCCAATATTTTAATTGGATTTCTCTTTTGGAGAGGTGCAAGATCGATTTAAAGATCATCTTGATCGGATGAGCAGAACATGTATTTTGAATTTATTCCACATGTGCAAGGTCGGCCTAATTTATCCCACATGCATAAGAGATGTGTCACACACCCCCACAGATGACTATATATTGGAGAGACTTGGAGCTCATTTTACACATACACATTTTTGGAGACATTCTCTTCTCTCATGGATAGTGCTGCGATTAGGGCTCTTCTCATGGTGATATGGTTAGGGCTTCTCGGTGCAGCGTCTTGATGGAGCATTATTGATGAGCAGTCTTGGGGTTGTGTGACACATTGGGTTGGCTGACCTTATGGAGACTTTGCTGGTTGAAGCATCCTGCTGACCGCCGTAACGACACCATTCTTTATCTCTGTTTTTGGCTTGTCTTCCATCGATCTATTGGTATGTTCTATCTGCATCTTACTTTCATATGATTGTGTCCTAGAAGTTTAAAGTAAATTTTCATCTAGCATAAAACATCTTTAGAAATTTACAAGTCGGCTAGGGTAGAAAATTAGGATATATTATCTTGAAAATTCATTTTCTTTTAGACTACCGGGAGTTTGAGGGCAAGTGAGGGCTCATTAGAAAGGCAAAAAAGTCCTCTACATGATAATGAAGGAGTCATTGTGAAATTATGTCTTCAAAATGATATAAAACAATTTTCATTATGACTGTTCAAGAAATGTAGTACAGACCTTGAGGATATTTGGATTTTTTCATGTATAAGGTCAATGGGACAAGGATAAGGGTTAGGGCACCTTCATAAGAGCTCCAAGTGTGGTCATCAATCCATGTCATCAAGTGTAATGAGCTCATATTTTCATGAATGACAATTATTGACCAACAAATCTCCTAAAATTTGCCAGTGATTGTGGATATTTTTGAAGGTATTAGAGAGGCCCATGGCAGAATACAGTGGTTTTATAAAGTTGAGTATGTTTGTTGAAGATATATTATTACGTAATCAAATTTGAGTTTATGCTTGAAAAATTCTACAAATTTTGAGAACAGGGTAACTTTCTTCTAAGTTTTCCCAAAAGATGTTATACGTGAGAGGTAAAGGTTTTGTAAATGACACTTCAACAACTGGAGAATAGGTGGCAGAGTTGACCGAGTTTGAAGAAAAGCTGACTGATCTTCTAGGAGTAGCTTCAACCACCTCAGATTTCTAAGCAAAAGTTCAACATTAATAGAACAATTTAAGATTTAAAGGCAGCATTCGGGCATCAAAAGAAGCAGCGGTCAAAGGATCAGCAGAAATAGTTAAAGGGCGGTTAGCAAATCTTCACGGATCGACATCAACAACTTAGATTTTCAGAATGAGGATCAATAGTCAAAAAAGCATGATCCAGATTTCTAGGCAGAGAATTTTCTATTAATTCCATAATGAAAGAGCATTTAACTCCAGAAACTCCAATATTTGAGACAGATTGCAACTTATCCCAGATTTAGTTTAATTTTAGATATTTTTATTGATTTTGATTCCTAGAGTCTAGTTTCTGTTCCTAGATGTTAGAGAAAGTTTGTTCATTTTGATGTTCTATATATTCTTTAATTTTAAATGTAAAAGGGTTGGCTTTTGATGCCAAAACCTTAAGAATTTTTGTAAATCCTGTAACTTCAGAATTTAATAAAAGGTTTCTGGTTTTAGTTAATGGCAGAGATTGTTTACATGTGAGTGCCTCTTGTGTTTTCCATTACTTGTTTTTGCATACATTTGAGGTTGTATAAAACATTGGGTGAGGCTGGGTTGAGTGTCAACTTCCCTGAGATCCCACTGCAGAGTTATGTCCTTCATTGAGTAGATCAAGGTGACAATGTGTCACTGCTGAGCTGTTAAAATTGGACAACTAGGTCCAAACTCCGGGTTGTGCTGCTCAGATGATGATCGCAATATTTTTATTGGATTCCTCTTTCGGAGAGGTGTAAGATTGATCTAAAGATCATCTCGATCCGATGAGCAGAGCATGTACTTTGAATTTATTCCACTTATGTGCTAGGTCGGCCTAGAATAAAATATAGACCTAAATGTTTTAAAGGACGTGTCAAAAATTCATATATATTGGAGAGACTTAGAGTTCATTTGACACACTTGTGGTGGGGGAATTCTCTCTCTCTGGATAGCGTTGGAGCTATATATGAACTATTCTTTTGTTTGGGTTGTTCTGAGGTTATGTGTGACACGCTTGGCTGAATGACCTATTGGAGACTTTGCTAGTAGAAGCATCCTGATGATCGCTATAACGCCACCATTCATTATCTCTGTTTTGGCTTGTCTTCTATCGATCTATTAGCATGTTCTATCTTCTTCAGTATTGTGCCCTAATCTGAAATGGCATAGAACATTTCCAGAATTTAACATGGGATCAGAGCTAGGAGAAGACAAAGTCCATATCAAGTCTGTTGGGGCTTATTGCATAGGCTGAAAACTTTGTTTGAAATGAGCCATAAGCTACAACTAGGCTATGTGGTAGGCCGCAGGCCATAGCACCACAGCAAGTGACAGCGTGGGCTGTTTTTGAAGCTGTTCTGTGCCCTAACCTTCAGCATGAAGGGCAGCATTCTTTGTGGCTGTTCATAGGAGCATCAATTCCTGAAACATCGAATTATTATCCTAAGGCAGCGGATATATTCCTGTGATAGCAAGGAGCAGTAAGGGTTTAAAGTAATCAAGTATTATGTTTAAGGCAACGAAACGACATATTCAAGGAAGCAAGGTTTGTTAGAACGTTGTTTTTGGAGTGCGAGTCCTATGTAGAACCATTTTTTGTAGAGCAACTAAAGAACAAAACAACGAAGGTTTTAATGGTTCTCCATGAGGGTTCACGAAGGTCTCGAGATTTAAGCCTCCGATCGGATCAATAGCGAGACTATAAATTGAAGTGCATTCCGCGAATGCGATCATAAATCGATCGAGAATCTTCTCTTGCCATCTGGAGTTTTGTTTTCGTCAATCTTTGCCGCAGACAAAGAGAAAGTGGTTCGCTATGGTTTACATCCGAGCGCTATGAAAAGAGAAAGAATCAAACGACCTGTAATTCTGAGATGAGATGCTTGGGCGCTGTGTATGACGACATTTTTTTTACCAAATCTTTGGGGTGAGAGTAAGATTGGGGATGCTGTTCTTTTCTTCTTTTTTTTCGTTCTCTGTGGGAATGAAAGCATCATAACCCTCAAATTTCGCGTGAGGGCCATAGATGTGGGCATCAAACTCTGCATCCACTGCAGAAGTGATGGTGTTTACAAATTCGTAGAGTCTCATGCTTCGGCTGGAGAAGATATTCGATGTGCGAAAAATCTTCTGGAAACCATAGCAACGTTGAGTCACCAGGGGCGGAAGGGTCAAGAACGCTGATTCGAATTGGAATTCTGAAGTTACGCTGCTGGTTGAGTTGCTGACGGTCTACTTCCTCTTGGGAGTTTCTACGTAAATTGTCGTGGTGTCTGAAAAAAAATAGGAATGAATTTTTGCCTTGACGGGGAAATCGAAAAGCCCCGTCAATGAGAGCATTGAATCGATTTTGACAGCACCTGATGATAAAATAATCTGCGTCTCCGAAGGGAACTGCGGGGGGCTGTAATTGGAGTTGGGCGCCTGGAATTTGACAGTAATGGCAGCTTCCCGATGGTGATTTCGTGGCCAGGAGCTCTCGAACTGCTCCCAAATTTCGCTCCGAATGTTTGTGCCGAGCCTATTACTTAATTTGACCGCTGTTGGACTTAACCTCCATAGACGATGACTTGTCGCAAAATCGACGGCGATCAAATGGCTCTGTTTGTCGACGGATGTCAAGCTAATTTTCCTGACCGAGGTTGGGTTTCGGTAACCAAGATCGAGTTTAGGAAAAATCTCAGGGTCAGATAAGCACCTCCGTGAAGGCTCAGATCACTAGCTGAAGGCTCTGATTGCAGACCAAAGGACCCTTGACACTACAAAACTTCAACACGGACAACTCTGGTCGATTGAGTGGCAGATCCTTTGCTGGAGCAGGTCCAAATCAAAAAAAAAAAAAAAAAACTCAATAAAGCCTTGAATTACTAAGCATCTCTTTTGGTCAATCCCTGAAAAATAATTATCATATGCAGTTTTCTGATATGTTTGATAAAACTGTCACTTCTGCAATTGATTTCTTGGCTACGTGTATATATCAGGGCCTGCAAATTATTGATTATCATCAGCGAAATTCATTTCTATGGAAGTCATCTATAAGATTTTCATTCAAAACTCTAGATTGTCTTGTAGATTCAGGTCACTTTGATGAACAAAGGAACACATGTAACATATATTGATGACTTTAAGGGCAGTGTAGTGCCTCATTGAACAGTATTATGATACTGTTGTCTAGTGACAGTGGTTGTGAACCAGCATATACCTGAACTTAATCTATTGGCAGTAACCTTAGAAAGTGCCTTGTCCAGATTTATCCTGTTGGATGATTGGGGCTGGAACATTGATGAGCAGGAATACCATTATGACTATGCTGGATCTGCATGCACTGACATGAAGAAGGCTAAATTCTGTGTTTTAACATCTGTATGATCGGTTCCTAGATCTGTGAAATCTAGGAGAAAAATCACAGAACTAAGATCTGAAGTCTTGGGCAGATCTGTAAATAAGAAGCAGTGTTGGATGAGATGTCAGATGTAGTAGATGAAGCTCTCAAGTGTAGAATTATGAAAGAAGGAATCATGTTTGGATTTCTAGTTCTATGAGTCACAATGAAGAGGGCTGGTTGAGGAAGCTCCAACAGACCTCCTCAGAATAACAGGACTTCTAATACAAGCTGAGGCTTGTTGATATATTCTCCCTGTTGGACAGTGACATAGATATACAAGTATGTAGCAGTAAGCATGTGACAGTAGCAGTCCCACATTGGAGCGTAATGGTAAAATGTGTTTCTGCAGCTTTCAGACATGCTGTTGGAAGTCTTTAGCAAAAGACTGTGGTCCTAGATGGTTTTGACTATGGGAGAATAAAAATCCCTTCCAAACTGGTGTCTGAGATGCCCTCATTTAAAAATAGATGTTTTTCTCTCTCGAGAGAAGCTGGCATTAAGAGGGAGAATACATCTTTGTATATACTCCTGAGCGGATACCATTGTTGAACGAAAGAAGATCCTCATGGCTCAGAGACATATGGCTTCAGAGGGGGAAATTCCGGAGGAAAACCAAGAAGCCATATAAATACCAGGGGTATCTAGCAGCCATGAGTACAATATGAAGAAGCTGTAAAGTATCTAAATCTGCAAGGATACGAGGGTGATGGTTCCAAGACCACAGATCAAAGTTGTTGTCACCTCGATACAAAATCAAGCATGGACCTAATGGAAGTGCTGAAAAGATCTAGGCAAGATTCGTTGCCTGTGAGGAAGGCATAGACTATGATGTCACACTTGCACCTGTGACCCGATATATCACCATTCGATCAATAATAGCTCTTGCTGCTACGCAAGGATGGAGTCTTCATCAGATGGATGTGAAGACCGCATTTCTACATGGTGCGATAAAGGAAGAGGCATATGTGGAGCAACCTCTAGGGTTCGAAGTCCAAGATAGGGACACCCTTTTCTGCAGGTTGAAGAAAGCCCTCTATGGGCTAAAGCAAGCACCCAGAGCTTGGTACGAGAGGATAGATAGTTACCTAATGAAGCTGGGCTTCACTCATAGTAATGTTGATCCAAACCTTTACTTCAAGGTTGATAGAGAGAAGCCTCTCATTCTGGTGTTGTATGAGGACCTCTTCTTGACAGGTGTTGACCCTCTCTTTCATCAGTGCAAGAGGGAGCTCGCTGCTGAGAGCGAGATGAAGGACCTAGGACTAATACACTACTTCCTGGGCTTGGAGGTCTGGCAGAGACCTGGCAAGATTTTTCTTTCTCAAGTAAAATACATTGTGAAGCCTCTGGAAAGATTTAGCATGGTGGACTGCAAGTTCGTGTCAACACCAATGGAACTCAACTTCAAGAAGTTGAGTGGCAGCGCGGCTGGGCCCGTCCTACTGAGTATTGTCAACTCATAGGGACCTTGATGTTCTTAGTGAACACCTGTCCGGACGTATGTTGTGCAGTGAAAACTTTGAGTCAACACATGGTTTATCATAACATTCACTGGGTTGGTGCCAAGAAACTCTTGAGATATCTCTGAGGCACGATAGACCATGGGCTGAGATACACTGCCGGGAGTATGACACTTCATGGATATACTGATGCTGATTGGGCTGGCAGTGTGGTGGATCATAAGAGCACATCTGGATGCTACTTCACAAGTAGATCTGCTTCGAGTAGGAAACGAAAGACGGTGGCCTTGAGCACCGCTGAGGTCGAATACATTGTAGCATGTATGGCCCGTTGTGAAGTCACTTGGTTGCGAAAGCTCTTCTGTGAGTTGTTTGAGCATGTGCTAGACGCCACTGTTATCTTTTGTGATAACTAGAGGGGGATTCGTTTTTCATAGAATCCCGTGTTCCACAAACGATCCAAGCATGTTGATACCACTATCCGGGATATGGTACAGTGAGGCGCCGTAAGGTTCGATCCTATAGGAACTGATGAGCAGGTCGTGGATATTCTCACAATGCCCTTGGGGAAGGTCATGTTCCTAACCTTCCGTGAGAATCTTGGTATCGTGGAACGACCCTATTCTGAGGGTCCTGTTGGACGATGAGCTCTGGGAGCTCTGGGGGGCTTTGGGGACAGCTTCTCGGAGCTACTAGCAACCACAAGGCTAGGCTTGCCGAACCTTGTTGGTGTGCTTGGACCCCACCGTTATGATTATTGAGTTGGTTCACCTCTCATTATCTATGCCCCGTATGCATCCTACCCATTGAGTTCAGGGCTCATGGGAAGTACCTCTCATTTGGCCAATGAGGTGGGAAAAGCTAGAGACCAGTAGCAGACCGAAATTTGACTTGGGGGCCCACACGTACTCCTCTATCTAGGATGGCACGGTCCTGTAACCACTTGATCTCGGGGATCGTCTAGTGAGGTTTCGACCTCCCGCCGACTGGTCGATGAACTAACTTCGGGTTGGTTGGAGACTCTTTGTGAGTCCTATAGAGGTTTCGGACCTCTCAAATAATCCGCGCCTGGGTATGATGTCAGCCAGACTCCACCCACCCCGTTCCGAACAAAGAGGCTAGCAAAGCAAGTTACGGCGAGATGATGCACGATGTTTGGATTGCACTTGTGGACGGAGTTCTCCCTAGTTGAGAGGGAGTGTTAAAATTGGACAACTAGGTCCAAACTCTGGGTTGCGCTGCTCAGATGACGATCGCAATATTTTTATTCGATTCCTCTTTCGGAGAGGTGTAAGATTGATCTAAAGATCATCTTGATCGGATGAGCAGAACATGTACTTTGAATTTATTCCACTTATGTGCTAGGTCGACTTAGAATAAAATATAGACCTAAATGTCTTAAAGGACGTGTCACACACCCCCAAAGATTCATATATATTGGAGAGACTTAGAGTTCATTTGACACACTTGTGGTGGAGGAATTCTCTCTCTTTGGATAGCATTGGAGCTATATATGAACTATTCTTTTGTTTGGGTTGTTCTGGGGTTATGTGTGACACGCTTGGCTGAATGACCTATTGGAGACTTTGCTGGTAGAAGCATCCTGCTGATCGCTGTAACGCCACCATTCATTATCTCTGTTTTGGCTTGTCTTCTATCGATCTATTAGCATGTTCTATCTTCTTCAGTATTGTGCCCTAATCTGAAATGGCATAGAACATTTCCAGAATTTAACATGAGCCCTCTGAAACAATAGATTGTTGCTTTTATAACAATTTGTATATGTATTTTGTTTAGCTGTTGAGAGTGTCTCTTCATGCTTTCTCATCTTATTAGCTAGCCTAAGTATTCAATATGAATGATTATGTTGCCTAATATCTTCTTTAGATCTTCCATCCCCATCTCTTTCATGCTATTGTACTCTGTTATAACTGAACGCCGGCACTTTGATTAGATCTCTGCAGGTAGGGTTTTATTTTTTAAGCAGGGATTGGAAACCCGAAACAACCACCCTATACAACAACCCATAGATCTGACAATTGTGCTTCATAGGCTGCTGTCCAGTGACAGTGAACAGAAAAAATCCCTCATAACACTTGAGGGAGCCCCCTCTGGTTCGAAGGGCGGCTTGAACCTAAAGATTGGTCGAGTTGGTTTCTCGGCGGAGTTTCGCAGCGAAGAACTTCCTTCGAGAAACAATACAACAGAGGCCAAGTTAGCACATCAGGAGTCTGCGATTATTTGGTGGCTGAGTTCTATTCTTTAGCAGCTCGATTTACCTTCTTGGGAGACCAAATTTCCTGTCTTTGGAGGCCGAGACTACCTCTTCTTGGCAGACCGAGATCATATCTCTTTGTGGGGATAAATCTTTCCCTATTCCAGCAGGCTGAGAATTATAGTTTTTAAGGGGTCGAGTTTCATTACATTTCAAGGGATCAAGCCAATCATTTTGGGCAACCGAATTAATCCTTTCTGAGGCCAACTACTGAAGATCGTATTCCATGATTGTTGTTGAAGTTATTCATTCCTGAAGGTCTGCCTATTGCTCAGAAGTTTGTTGTTCCTGGGGGCTAAAATTATTTTTATTCTTGGAGGCTGAGTAATATCTCTACCAGGCTGAGTTTATTTCTCTTTTGGAGGACTGAGACATCACAGACTAGGAGCAGAATTCTGTTAAGTTTTTGGAGGCCAATTTGCATCATTTGAAGTTCAGTCATCTCCCAGAATTTGGAAGGCCAGATCCTGATTTTTATTACTGTAGCTACAGCCACTTCTTTTGCTGAAGATTATCTATTTCTTACAAGCAGAGTTGATCATTGTATTGCTATTTGTATTGCTGGAGCTATACCAGGTTCATCAGTATTATTGTGCATTGTAATTGCTCTCATCAAGTTAATGGAAGCTACATTTGCCTGGCATATTATTTATTTTCTAAGTGTTTCTACTTGACATGCAAATTGTTTGAGAAAAGTTATGTGTGCTAACTGTTTGATAAAAGTCATAAAATAAAAAGTATGAAATTTATTGAAGAAAAATCGCGTTATTTAGCTTTGGTACATTACAATAGTTTTGATGCTTCCTATGAGTGTTGCAAAAATCAGACTCTATAATAGCTCAACAAAGTTCTGAAAAATGAAAATCAGGAAAAGTTTGAAAAACTTAGAAAAAATATGCCACACATTAAAATAATTCATAAATTCATTTTTTCTAACTAAATGAGGAAGTAAATAAGGGCAAACGATGCATACATTTCAATCAGCATGCAAAAAATAAAAAATGATGGCATAATTTCCTTTTAAAATGGGATTGACACCTGATTGCTGATTCTTTCCCAAAAATACAGAAAAATGTTGACACACTAGGTGCACTTTTGAAAAGCTCAGCCAATTTCTCAGCCAGATGTTGTTTCACCAATTAATTGCCAGATTTTCCTCAGCTTCCTATCATTAACTACAACATGCCTCTACATGCTGACAACCTGATTCATTTTCATAGCTATAATAAACTCGCTTTATCTAAACATCACAGGCATGCACATTAAATCAAGTAAAGAGCATTTGTTGACAGAATTCATCTCTTTGTTATACCTGAAATCTGTAATGCCATATTCAAACTCGTATGAAAACACTGCAAATTTATCCTATTTTAAAGCAAAGAGAGAAGATCACTGTTTACTTATTAACAAAAGAAGCATAGAACTTTAGTTGAGAATCAAGGGAGAGACACCAAGCAGACGGAGAAGCCAGTATATCTCATTGTAAAAACTGATTGGCTCATCCTCACTTTCAGTTTCACAATGTCCAAATCCACAATAACCAATACTATATCAAAAGATATCCCATAGATATGGACAAGTTTAGAAAGTAATATTTATCTCTAATAATATAGAAAGGAAATTTTCACATGGACCATGTAATTAAGCATTCTAATTCTATTTTCACACTGCACATTATTAAGGAAGAAAGAACCTTCAGTTTTCCAGTAGTATAAAGGTTGTGAAGTCTTTCCAAATGTGCATGCCATAAATGAGGGAAATTCATTAAGAAAAATCCAGCCTGCATCAATCACAAAGTAATCATGTTCTAATATCAGGCACGTGCACCAATGTGTACTGCAATTGATAAAGGTACTATCTTAGCATTTCAATAACGAAGATGATTTTTTTATCCTCTACTGAACTCATTTGATGGCTTTTCTGAGCCATTCTGCAAGAAAAACTTAATATTGAAAATTATCATCCATGAAAAAATGAGAAAATGTTAGAAGATAACACAGGAACTTTACCTAAAGGATGTTCTGTTAATTCACAACAAACTTTGGAAAGAAAGGATTAAATATTTAAATGCAAAAAATGCAATCAGATGTGAGGGAGCTCAAAGGTAATAAAAATATTTTGATATTGAAACTCTACATAATGTGATGACCTTATTGCCACTTAAAACGAGGATGTCTATTATGGGTTTGTCATAGGATGGAATTTTGACAGGACTTAGAAGGTCCCTATCATATGATATCAGTTCCAGTAGGCATCATTTTGACATACTTTTTGCCATTTTGGAGTTCATTTTTACTAATGGATGACGATTTTCAGGCCACAATACATATTATCAGCTTCAGCCTGATGAGAGATGCATTTCTTGACATTTCTGTGAAAACATGAGATGTTAAAGTGAAGAAATCATCCATTTCTACACCTACACCAAGTGTAGGCGTGTCATGTTAGCTTTTGGGTTGCTTCGCAAGTTTTTAGTGTTGATAATATCGACAAGATATTGTCGATTTTCGTAAATATCGTGACATTTTCGGCAAAACGAGATATCGCCGAGAAAATATCGCAATATTTTCCACTTTGAGAATATCGTGATGTTGGCACTATGCTTAATGTGTTGTCCTTGATGGCAACCTTCTTGGTAAAGATGTCAACATGATGAGCACAAATGAGATCAGACAAAGAAATATCAGTTCAGAGATAGAGGAATGATGAAGGTAAAGTTTGAGGAAGTATACGCAAGTTCTGTGAAGCAAAGCCGCGTACATACACGGGTATGGTGAAGAAAAGTCGCGTATAGTTTCCACACCATGGTATTCTAAATACTAGGGGTCTTTACCATGATATTGGCCCATAGTAATGGGTGTAGCAACAAATATTTGATTCCGTCAAAGAATACCATCGACATTAGTATGAGTTTGACCCAAAGAATTGCTAGGGCTTAAGCTATAAAAGGAGATGGAGATCAAAGTGTTTGAGTGTGCATGTAATGGATTGTTAATGAATTGTTTGATCTGAAATAAGTGTGCACAAAGAGTATGATGAGGGATCAGATCTATTAGATCTGAAATGACTACATAAGTTGCTTATGGTTTGATCTATAATGATAATGTTATAACGTGTGTTTATTACTGTGTATGCCAAGATTTGGCTTTCACTGAAGTTATGTTGTGCAACGAAGGTATGACTTAGTAATCACAGATCTATACAAAGGTTTGCTTCAAAAAGATCACGTACATATGCAGATCTACTTCTGGGAAGTCATGTATAAATTCTGCAGTATGGACAGATCAGTACGCGGGTGTCAAGTTTGAAAGGTGTGTACATACGCAGAAGTTCTTTATAAGGATCGCATACATATGCTAGGGTTTTTCAACATGAGATGATGATAATGGTTGATCTATTCCATTATGTTTGTTGCTGCCTGTCAATGAAGTCCCTCTTATAATTATCTGTGTTTGATAGTACTGTTCGGGCTGAATTGATTATGAAGTAAAGTATTGACTTGTGATGCTATGTGGTAATCTGTATTTGATTCAGTGATTTATGTTGCCTTCAGTATTTGTTTGGGTCATTCATTCAGTGGTATAGTGATATAGATTCAAGTATCAATACTTTTAGATCTATACGCAGGTATACTTCAAGGGAAACACGTATATACGCAAGTATGAGCAAGAACATTAGCGTATATATTCTGACATATGTTTCGACAGGGTGGGCAGTAATAGAATCTGGTTTCAATGATGAACTATGAACTACTATGGTCTGATATTCTGATGAATAAGTTTACAGTAATATAGATTGGTTTGATTGTTTGAACAAGCTATTTTTATGTTTGACTTGGTGATACAAATGGTTTAGTAAATAAGTGATTGGGTACAGTGTTGGTTTCAGTATTGTTGTTTGATATTTGGGTTGGATCTAGTTTGAAACATTTTGAAAAGTGATCCACAAGGAACAGGGGATAAGGGGGTTGTAGCTCCCTTCCAGTAGAAGCTGGAAAACGAGAGAAGGTTGTAGCCTTTCTGCAGGGTGTGTGCCTGCGTACTGGTATGAGGCTGCGCCAGTACAAGTTTGTAAGAAATTTCTCTTCATAATAAAAGAAGAAGACACAGACGACAACAGCAGTGGTTTTCTCCCACATTAGGTTTCCACATAAAAATCCTGGTGTTCATGTGTTGCTTGTGTGTGATGGCTTATTCTATTCTTACAACACATGGTTACTGTTTAATTAATGTTTAATGAAGTATTGATACACTGGTTCAAGTTAAATAGATGATAAATTAACTGAAAAGTTAGTGAACTGGATATACGGTACTTGTCTTCATCACAATCGCATACATACACAGGTTTACTTCATAACAATCGCGTACAAAAATCTGAATAAGAAATGAAAAGTTTAAGCAGTTTAAAAATACTAACCCCCACTTTCAGTGTTTTTCCTAACACATGATATTTTTGAAATATCTACAATATCTCAGCAAAATATCGTGCGGCGACATAATTTATTGTCGAGAAAACTAGGTCGTGTTACCCACCACTTGTGGGTGACACCCATAGGATAATTTTTTCTCCTAGATTGTCTTCAGTCGGTAGTCAGGAACCCCTTTGTAGCCACCAGATAGCTCGATGTGCCACCATCTCCACCACCTAAGCCTGTCATTATCTGCCTTCACCCATCTGTTATGCTTGTATGTTTGATGGTGGGCCTTCCAACCCCGAAGGTATGGCTTTCATTATGTAATTGGGTATTTTTGCTTACTTATCATGAGCACATATGGGCATGGATTAGTGGGGGGATTCGGCGGAAAGAATGGGCTTGGTTTGTACTCTTGTCCCGTTGTCCAACTTGATGGTTAACCTTGTATCCTAATCCTGTGGGATCTCCTCTATTGGCTACTAGCTTTAAGAGTGGCACTACAGGGGAAACCCCGATTTTGGTTGTGTGGTCCCCCTTCCTGACACCACATACATCACTCCCGTCCACTCAGTATTGTTGATTTTTATAGCATTAGGAAGTGTTCTAAGTCTCATTTTTGGTGGAGAGGCTTGGACAACGGTTATCTAGAGAACCCATAAATCGTTTGTGGAAATTCCACTCGGATATGACTTTATTAAAATAATTAATTATTTAATGCAGACCCTAAGTTTAAACTTAGGGAAATTAAATAATTAAAGGGTATTAATAGAGAAAAGTGTGAATCTTCTAGAAAACGAAGATCAAGTCATCTTTTAATCTGAGCCATCGATTAACGATATAATCTTGGTCGTTGATTCATCAGCGAGAAGACTATAAGAAGAGACTTGAAGGCCATTTGGAAATCAAGACGGGGGCATTCTCAGTATCGAAAGGAAATCGATTCTGAAGCAAGAGAATTTGATTTCAGTGGGTGAGTTTGTAGAGGCAGGGTTGTAGAAGCAGAAGGAGGGAAGATTCAGTTATTGGAGAAGCAGAAGTCTGGAGGATGAACGGAAGGGTGATCTGATCGGCAGCAAGATCCCCTTCATGCAGAGTTACGCAGTCCAGGGAGAGATTGCGCAGAGCTCTCACGCTGGATGACGCAGAGGGTGAAGGACATCACCTCGAGGGTCTGAAATTCTTTTGGAGGTTCTAGAAAATTCAGCCAGGTGTATGCTAATTTTTCTCTGCTCATCAGACTCTTGTAAGTGTACTTTCCATTTCTGAAGAGAAATACAAAACCCTCATCTGTTGCACCAGTTTTCCCACATTGGGTTTTTCCAGGGACAATTGTCCAAAAATAATTGTGTTCATATGGTTGTTTCTATTGTGCTACTTGTGTAATTTTCTAGTTCTTATGCTCTTGATTAAAGTGAAGATCTGCAAATGTGTTTATTTCATAATTTACTGAAGCATCTGTAAATAATTTATCTCATAAGTAGGAGAAATAAACCGAGTATTGCAGTAATAATTTTTAGTCTTGAAAATTTCACATGGTATCAGAGCAAAGGGCTAAAGACAAAAAGGGAGGATCTTCCATGGACCAGAGATCCATCATCCAGAAGGGTTCACGTAGTCCTCCAGAGCACACAGAAATGCAGAGGGAACATGGCATGAAAGTGTTGGCATCCAGACTAGAGGAGAATCTTGCTTGTTTTTCGAGCACAACTCCTCCAAGTGTTTGTTATATTGACAGTGGAGCATCTGCTCACATGACGGGTGTTCGAGAATGTTTTTCGAGCTACCAAGAAGAACAGATGAATTTCCATATAACTATGGGAAACAAGGCAAAATGTACCCTCATTGGGAGAGGTACCATAACATTTCAGACCGAAGATAGCAACAAAATTCGAGTCACGAATGTTCTGCATGTACCAGGGTTGGGGATGAATTTACTCTCAGTGTCTCAGCTACAGAACAAGGGCTAGGACGTATACTTTATTAGAGATAAGGTGTATGTCAAACACCCTAGCTGGAGCAAAAAGGCACAAATTGGAGTAAGGAGTCACAAGCTATAAAAAATCCAGCTTGAATCTCTGGTGGCCCTAATTGGCAGTACAAACAACAATGATTTGAATGAGTTATGGCACATAAGGATGGGACATCTACATCATGGAGCCTTGGGAATTCTCAAAAATACTGTCATAGGGACTCCTAAACTCAGCACGAAGAAAGATGAAGTTTGCAGGGGGTGCGTACTAGGGAAGTACGCCAAGGCAGTGTTTCCAAGAAGCAGCAGCAGAGCCAAGGGTGTATTGGAGTTAATACACTCGGACATTTGCGGTCCAATGTCCACAACCGCTCTCAGTGGTGCAAAGTATTTTGCTACCTTCATTGATGATCATTCCAGAAAAACTTGGATCTATTTTCTGAAAACCAAAGATGAAGTCTTTGATCGATTCAAAGAATTCAAAGCCTTGGTGGAAAACTCTACAGGAAAGAAGATCAAGAAGTTGCGGTCAACTAACGGTGGAGAATATATTGATAAGGACTTCACAAATTTCTGTGCAAGAGAATGCATCAAGAGAGAATGGACAGCTCCATACAATCCAGAGCAAAATGGAGTTGCAGAATGGAAGAATCGGACCATAATAGAAGTTGCAAGGGCAATGTTGTACAACCAAGATATGCCCAAATTCTTATGGGCAGAGGCCTGCAATACAACAGTATATATACAAAACAGAGTACCCCTTAGAGCCTTGGGGAAGGTGACTCCAGAGAGTGTGTTCACAGGGAGCAAGCCAGAGGTGAGCCATATCAGGATATTCGGCAGCATGGTGTACTACAACAAGCCAGAGGTGAGTCACATCAGGATATTCGACAACATGGTGTACTGCCACGTTCCAGATGAAGAAAAGGAAAAAGTTGGATCAAAATGCAGAAAAGGGTTTCTTTATGGGCTATAGTGAGAATGTGAAATCATATCGCATCGATATTCCAGAGAGCAGGAAAATCGTGGTAAGAAGGGATGTAAAATTCATGGAGGAGAGAGCCTTCAGAAAATCTTGGGAAATGGCCACAGATATGCAGATTGAGGAGGATCCACTAGTACAACCTCAACGGCCTACATAGGATGAGTCAAGTGCCTCTCCAAGGCACAAGGATTCTGAGGAGAGCTCCTCCGAAGAAGAATAGGAAGGAGAGCAGGTGAGATCGCCCACCATTGATGGGAGACCGAGCAGAGAACTTCAACAAATTCTTAAGGAAGCAGAAGAATTTGTTGGATCCCCTAGAGAAGGAAGGAGGATAAGGAAGCAGCTAGACATATATCAGGCACTGATAGCTCAGGTTGGTGAGCCATCCACCTTTCTGGAAGAAGCTCAGCATCAAGTGTGGGTGGATGCCATGGTGGAAGAGTATAGCTCCATCATGACAAATGATGTATGGGAAGTAGTCCCTAGACCACAGGACAGATCAGTTGTAGGATCCAGGTGGATCTACAAGATCAAATATGTTGTAGATGGCAGCAAAGAGAAGTTCAAGGCAAGATTTGTAGCTAAGGGGTATGCATAGAAGGAAGGCATTGATTATCAGGAAACCTTCGACCTTGTAGCTCACTACACTTCTATCAGATCCGTCATCTCTCTGGCTGCGCAGATGGGATGGGAGATTCGCCAAATGGATGGCAAGACAACGTTCTTTAATGAGGTGATAGAGGAGGAAGTGTACATAGAACAGCCAGAGGGCTTCAAGACACATGAGCAGAAGACTCATGTTTGCAGGCTTAAGAAAGCCTTATATGGTTTAAAACAAGCCCCTAGGGCATGGTATGGGTGAATTGATAGCTACTTGCAGAAGATGGGGTTCGTCAAGAGTGACGCAGACCCCAACCTCTACTACTTGATAGTAGGAGATGAGTCGCTTATTCTGGTACTATATGTGGATGATTTGTTTATGACTGGATCATCCAAACTCATCAAGGACTGCAAGGAGAATCTGGCTATAGAATTCAACATGAAGGACTTGGGGCAAATGCACTATTTTCTTGGATTAGAAGTCTGGCAGCAGAAAGGGGAAATCTTTCTGGGGCAAGGAAGATACACGGCAGAAATCCTGAAAAGATTTCAGATGGAAGACTGTAGACTCATGGCCACGCCAATGATTACTAACTGGAAGAAGATAGACATAACGGAGGATGATGAGGCTGATCCCACCTTGTATAGGCAACTCATCAGATCATTGATGTATCTGGTCAATACTAGACCAAACATTTGTTATGCAGTGAATACCCTCAGTCAGTTCATGGTGGAACAAAGGAGGGTTCACTGGGCAACAGCCAAACATGTTCTCAGATATCTGAGAGGGACAATTGAGTATGGGTTGAAGTACACCAAGGGAAATGGGGTCTAGTTGAGTGGGTTCACAGATGTAGATTGGGCTGGAAACACAGTGGATCGAAAAAGTACCAGTGGGTATTGTTTAAGTCTCGAATCAAGAATGATCTCCTGGTGCAGCAAGAAACAGAAGCTCGTAGCACTAAGTTCAACTGAAGCAGAGTACATGGCAACAAGCATAGCTTCGTGCGAGGCCATATGGCTCTGCAATTTACTCTTGAACCTACTCAAGAAGCGGATGGGACCGACCGAGATTATGTGCGATAATCAGAGTTGCATTAAGCTCTCTGAAAATCCTGTGTTTCATGACCAGTCGAAACACATTGACATTTGGTGCCACTCCATCGGGGACTATGTCCAAAGAGGAGCAGTACAGTTGCGATACACTCCTACAGGGGAACAGGTGGCAGATATCCTCATAGAGGCTCTAAGTAAGATTAAATTCACTTACTTCGGAGAGGAGATGGGGATGGTCGAGAAACCTTTTCATTAGAGAGAAGGGTGGTCGTCAGAAATAGAGGGAGTTGCAATATAGATGAGGCAGTGGCAGAGGCAGTGTCACAAGGCAGCAATACAGGAGCCAACAACATAGAGATGAGGGGTAGAAGCAAGGACAGCATCAGCGCAGCAGATGTTATAGAGTCAGAGCAATGCAGTGGTATCTTGCTTGAACACTTTCCTCACTAAGAGGGAGTGTTTATTTTTATAGCATCGGGAAGTGTTCTAAGTCTCATTTTTGGTAGAGAGGCTTGGATAACAGTTATCTAGAGAACCCATAAATCGTTTGTGGAAATTCCACTCGAATATGACTTTATTAAAATAATTGATTTTTTTAATGTAGACCCTAAGTTTAAACTTAGGGAAATTAAATACTTAAAGGGTATTAATAGAGCACAGTGTGAATCTTCTAGAAAACGGAGATCAAGTCATCTTTTAATTTGATCCATTGATTAATGATATAATCTTGGCCGTTGATTCATCAGCGAGAAGAATATAAGAAGAGACTTGAAGGCCATTTGGAAATCAAGCTGGGGACATTCTTAGTACCCGAAGGAAATCGATTCAGAAGCAAGAGAATTTGATTTCAGTGGGTGAGTTTGTAGAGGAAGGGTTGCAGAAGCAGAAGGAGGGAGGATTCAGTTATCGGAGAAGCAGAAGTCTGGAGGATGAAGGGAAGGGTGAGATGATTGGCAGCAAGATCCCCTTCACGCAGAGTTACACAGTCCAGGGAGAGACTGCGCAGAGCTCTCACGCTGGATGACGCAGAGGGTGAAGGAGGTCACCCCGAGGGTCTGAAATTCTTCTGGAGGTTCTAGAAAATTCAGCCAGGTGTATGCTAATTTTTCTCTTCTCATCAGACTCTTGTAAATGTCCTTTCCATTTCTAAAGATAAATACAAAACCCTCACCTATTGCACCGGTTTTCTCACATTGGGTTTTTTTGAGGACAATTGTCCAAAAATCATGGTGTTCATATGGTTGTTTCTATTGTGCTACTTGTGTAATTTTTCTGTTCTTTTGTTCTTGATTAAAGTGAAGATTTGCAAATGTGTTTATTTCAGAATTTACTGAATCATCTGTAAATAACTTATCTCATAAGTAGGAAAAATAAACTGAGTATTGCAGTAATAATTTTCAGTCTTGAAAATTTCACAAGTATAACCCCTTTTCAAATATTTCCTATTCATGTCCACATTTGTCCAATGGGTCCACAAGGAGTTAGCCTCGCCCTCCCCTTGTCCACACTTTGGGTTGGGCCTGGAACGATGCCCCATAGGTTGATGTAGCTAAAAGAAAAGTTAAAAGCATAATTTGGCCACTTGCAACAAGAAATGTACCACAAAATGCAAAATATGGTCGGGACATAAAAATTTAAAACATGGGCAAAAGCCAATCATGATCTCTACCCCTATCATTATGGCCACCACCTTGGTGCCTAGGGCCGATTATGTGAGCCCCTTACATCATTAAGGAACCCATGATTGTCCCAACCCCTAGTGGGCGATGAACTGCCCTATCCTAGCGGGGGTATCCACTATTGTATCATTCACATCCTGCTCTCATTCCCTAGAGCGCTGAGAAATCATAAAAAAAAAAAATCAATAAAAGAAAAAGGCATATGAAGAAGGGTGGAAAAGTAAAGGTCAGGGTAACTCATGTACCACGATTGCTCCCTCCCACGTCTATACACCCATGTATGGGCTTCCCTCATTATAGCTACCAATGTATGTATGTTCCAAAATAGGAAAAACAATGTTATGTAAGAAAATAACAAAATGGCACCATAGAAATTTTTAAACAATGCAGTAAATACACAGAACAATTAGAAATATGGAAGCAGTTGAGCCATTTTATTATAGCAATTGGCAAGAGTACAAATATATGGAAGAAATGCACCTGGGCTTGCCTTTTTGGCAAGCAGAGCAAAACCTGGGTGTAACAAAAATAACCCAAAAACTGTCCAATTGATGCTCTGCGTTGTCCCAACAGTTCTGCACTAGTGTTGCAAACAAATGGTTGAAAACCCCACCTTCGGTGCTTAGAAAATTGTGCAAAATTACTCCTAGGCTCCTCAAGCCAGCCCGACCAAAACCCAGAAATGCTTTGGGCAAATCTTGACCTTCCAAAATCGACCTCCAAAGGCCCTACGCTCTCTAGTGACTATAGAAGCACGCAGTCTGCTCAAACACTAGCAAAAACACTCCACAACACCCCTACAATGCAACAAACAACTCCACCAACACTTCCCTTATTTCTCCCTGCAAGCAACAACCCCAATGGCTGAGACACTATCCCCCACGTGTGCCCAAATTCTCTCCTCTGCGCTGGCCACAGTGACTACAAAATAGCTCCTAAGGATAGTTGTCACTTCCAGCCTCCAAACCCACCCAATAGCCCACAAATCTACTGAGCCTCCTTCTCCAAAATTTTCCCGCCACACAAGAACCACTATTGCATCCTCCAAAAATACGCACTGCTGGGGCAAATTAAATACAAAGGTTGGAAATCTCTCAATGAAACTCCCTCGAATGACAATGGATGAGCCTAACTAGGCTTGCACTCAAAGTCCCCCGAAGAAAGGGTGAGTTCTCCACTCGGAAAACTCGTGCTAAACAACAAGTGAGTTGGCTACGGAGCTCGAGCAACAGAGACAAAATCGATAAATCGTGGAGCCTTTTTTCTAGCGTTTTCTTCCATCGTAGGTCCTTCACCAAGCCTACGCTTTCCCATTCATGCTTTCCGAACCAGTTACTTATGGAGTGTGTATTTCATGTGTGGGTGATCCCTATATAACACCAACAAAACAACATAACATAAAATTAACTTATTTCTAACTCCTAAGTCTTCTGATGAAAATCAAATGGACCCCAACTTCACCAAAATTGGCCCCCAAAATGTAGAAATAAATCTTGTTACAAAATAATTTAGAAAGGAACATTACAGTCCTCCCCTCCAAAATGTTTCTTGTCCCCAAGCAACTTCAATGTTGGATGCTCAAGTATGTGTTCACCCTCCCAGGAGGCATCCTCATCCGACAAGCTCTTCTAACGCACCAAATATTCTTTGATTGTTTTGCTCTTGTGCTTTCTCTCCCTAGTCTCCAGGATGGCCTCTGGTTCCAAAACCAGATGCCCCTTGTCATCAAGCAGAGGCAACTCCACAGCGGTTGTAATCTACTGCCCCAACACCCTCCTGAGACATGAAACATGAAAAATATTGTGGATCTTGCACCCTGGTGGGAACTCCAACTCATAATTTGCCTCTCCAACCCTTTTGATCACCCTGTAAGGCCCATAAAACCGTGGTTGTAGCTTCTCGGCCCCCTTTTGTTTCAAAGTGGACTGTTGATATGGCTGAAATCATAGGAACACCAAGTCCCCCTCCTCAAAATGTCTCTCAACCCGTTTCTTGTTAGCATATAATTTTTGTTGGTTCTGACCTGTCAGAAAATTATCCTTAAGAGCCTTGAGGATGTCTTTGTAATATCCCGTTTCGAGGATATATCTAAAACACAAGCAAACTCCAACCAGAGATGGACTGGGAGGGCTTTTACCAGATATTTCACCTCTGAAAAGAGGGTGAGATCTAGAGGCTACCTGGCCCTTTCCAGACTCTATCTAAGAGTATGGGGAATACACACCAAGTGGTATAGTAACTGTAATTCTCAGAGAAAGAGAAATAACAGTAGTGCAAGCATACAATAGCATATATAGAACATGTAACAAATATTCCAGAAATGTAGAGAGAATGCTAAGCCATTTTACTATGTCGAGAAATATAAGTGAGTACAATAGGTGATCAGAGTGATGGCACCTAGACTTGCTCAAGGCAAGTGAAGAGATACTCTCAGAATGGCAAGGAAATGGCTGCTCTCTGATCTGCGTCCAAGCTGCTAGAAAATTGCTGTGTAGCTGCTACTGCTGGAACAAAATGAGGATTTGCGGCTGCTCCCCTCCTTGGAATGAGCTGAAACTCTGGAATCCGCCTCTACTCACCAAACCCAGAAAAACCCAGAAAGCTTTTCAAAAATAGCTGACCCCCGAAAATCACCCCCTTGAGGATCTACGCTATCCCTCAAGGCTCTGCACTGCCACTGAAGAGAATACTCCAAAACTCCGCCCCAAACTCTGCCAAAATCCTCCAATATGCAAGGGTTGGTCTCTTGCTCAACCTCCAAGCTCAAATCCTCCAAACAATCCCGTTCCGAAGCTCCCACCAAAAGAGACTGCGTCCTCCCTCTCAAGACTACGCAGTCACCAAATGCACTGCTCCTCCACAACTCCACAAATCGATCCTTCTGCAAAAGACTGATGGAACTACCTCACCCGAGCAAGCACTCGAAGTCCCTCGGGGCTGAGGGTGAGATCTCCGAACGGAGACACTCGATGCACTAAAAAGTGCTGCAGACAGGCTAAACAGCCAGCGTGCTCAAGAAGTCGAAGTGACTAGCTCAAATGTATAAAAATCGAATGACCAAAATGAGGAGGCTCTCCTCTCTCTTATAGCGTTGGTCTCTCTCAAACCCTAAGGCCCACCTCCTCCAACGTAGCCTTCCTTTGCCACGTGCTCAACCCAACCAACGCAGTCCCTCCATGTGTTTACGTGGGTCCCCTCTCTACGTGGTCTCTTGGCCCCCCCTTGGCTCACTTAAGTTACAACGTTGTGTCTACTAGGGAGTGCACTTTATTTTTAGAGTGAGTTATGTCCCCCCTCTACTCACTTTTATTTATAATTTAATTATATAAGGAAAAATCGATCAAAATTAATATTTCTAATTAGCTACTGCTAATTGGGAATATTACAGTCCACCCTGCCAAAAATTTCTTGTCCTCAAGCAATGCCTGAACAAGCCTCCTCTCTAGCTGATGTTCCCCACCAACACTGCAAAATGTGCCTGGGTCCCAGATGTGCCACTGAATCTTCCCTGTCCTCTACATCACCCTCATATAAAGGGATCTCTCAATGCCAGGATCCCAAACTAATCTCTCACGGTACCATCCAACCAACAATCCTCCCAGATCCCATCGCCACCATGGCCAATAATCGCCCAAGTCACGGCTCGGATTGCGCATGTTTGCCTTTGGCTATGGGCGATGCTCCTAAGAGGCGAAGACCATGACCCCCCGCTGCGCTATAGCTGTGACTGTGTAAGCTGTCCCATCAACTGTGTACCAACTCATCACCTCTCTCCAATCCAAGTCCTGACTCAATCCCACGCTGATCCTGCCCTGCTGAAATCGGGATGGAGTGCTGAAGAAACGACAACCTGTGCCCCCCAGCCAGCTGGAATCTGTAACATCTGCTATGTCCAAGGGCCCCTGCTCCACTGTGCTCCCTACAAAGAATACCATACCATCAAGAGGGTACCAACTCATGATCTCCCGCCAGTCCATCCTGGAAGAAGAATCCAATGTAGCAACAACAACTGCATATGGAACACGCCTGGAGTGTTGCCACCAGCCCGTAATCAACTCCCACTGCTCTGCCCTGTCTGCCAATGAAAGCTGCCTGTAGAAGGAAGCCCCTCTCTCAATAATGGGCCAAAGTGGGCAAGATATGCTGCAAGCTCCCTCGATGTACTCCTGGAGAGTGCTACACACTAAAAACACTGCAGCTCTGCTGACTGCGTGTACATCTCTCTGCGCCTCATCCCTGTGTCGACCCACAGATGGATGCTCCACCATATCCAACAGCTCCTCCCACTCCTGATCAGGAATGTCATGCTCTCGCTGTCTACTGGCCCCCTGCAGAACAATCCCATCAACCTCCAACACCTCCAAAGGATATGGATCTGCAACTGTTGTCACCGTACTCGATGTCAGTGCATCTGACTGCCCCACCTCAATGGCTGACGCCAATGTTAGCAGCATATCCCTCATCGGCTCAATGTGGGCGCCCATCTGGCTCTCCCCCAAAGGAATGTCGTGCCTGATGTGAATAGTGTCCTCCTCTGTCGACTCAAGCTCCATCACCTGCTGCTCTAGCTGAATCGTCACAAGTGACTCTTCACCCAGAGTATCTCCTGCAGAGTCCCGTGACTACTGACCCTGGACACTGGAATGCAGCTCCGATCTACTGTCACCATCTCTGCATGACTGCTCTCGCTCCCCAGAAGTGTCCTCAACTGATCCTATGGACTCATATGAAAAAGAGTCCCCACCCTGGCATACAGAAGGAATGCCCTCTTGTTCTACCTCTGCCACCTCATCTGCATTGAATATGCCATCCACCCTCTCGATAAAGTGTCGATACAATGTCTGGAGCCCAGACACATACTGGGACGCTGCCTCTGTTGTAGGTATCCTCTGCTCATACATGATCTCGACATGCCCTGAGGGAAAAGTGACGCATGTCTCCCTCATGACCCACTCCCCAAGCGTAGGCTCAGCAATCACTGATGTGCCACCCCTATAGAGGATCATCCCATCCCCTAACCTGTGGCTGTCAACTAGCGCCCCGACCCAGTGCCACTGCTGAGAAGTCTCTCCCCTAGTGTGCTGAGTGTCATCCAAATATCTTGGGTGAGCCTCACGTACCCCGCTGCTCATGCCTAAGGTGCCAAAGGAAAACGACAAAATCAACTGTGCCCGTGAGTGATGTAGAAGAGGGTCAGGTGCGTGAGTCCCCGCAGATAACGTCAAGTATCGCTCATCTGTCTCCCCATCAATCCTGGGTGAAATACCCCCAAAGGTAAGCCTGGTGTCCCTGTCTGTGAGTCTCCCTGGAGGCAATGCTCTAAGACCCTGCTGTGCAGCTCCGTACGCCCTCGCATACCACCAATCATCCATGTACCCCTCGACATGCCACTACACACTGAGGCATACCCCTGTACACTGCTGGGTACCCCCTACTACGGCTGTACCACCCTGTACCGTCTCATGCCTTGTCTATAGGTCACTCCTCGCGTGTCCTCAATGCGATGTAGGACACTCCTACTCCACAATGCAGTCCCACACACTACGGTACACCACCACGCAATTCCATGTCCACCGGTAGCCCACTGCTCAATGCCCGATGCTCCCACACATCCTTGGATGTGATGGCCTAGAGTTGTGTCTCTACATATCGGACCACCCCCAATCGGTATCATCACCTCCCCTGTTGCATCGCTATATCCACCGAAGAATGGATCATCACTCCAAACCCTCCCCGATGGGTCTGAGGAGTGAATCTCCCTGTGTGTCAGTAGCGATACCACCACTGCTCGGCTCCGCTGTGACCTCTGTGCCCCACACAAAGGTAAAGAATCCTTGGCTCCATACAAGGCACCATCTGGTGGCTTGCCAATGCCACCTCCTTCGACAAGCTCCTGCCGAAGTATATTGATCACCCTATGACCCCGCATACAAGTGTCGTACCAAGACAACCCAAGGAGTCTGCCCATAAACTGGTTGGACACTGAAGCTAATTGGGACTCCCTCGGCGAATGTGCACGCTCAACTGCTAGGCCAACTGTACCCTCCGAGACACAGTCAACCCTCCTGCCTAGGAAACGATAGGTAGTCCCGCCCGGATCCCAATGCCAGTCTGGGGTTCCTGTATTCCCCATACCTGGAAACTCCTGCTAAACTACACTCGGATCCACCACTATCTCCATAACCCACTCCACTGAGTACCAACTCAAAATCTCTCGCCATCCAACCTTGACAAGTGGATGTTGCACACTATGCAACTCCGATCGTCTCGTCCTGCTAACCAAGTCAATGTATGAGGTCTGACTAGGTGACTTCGTCTCTCTCTCTCTCCAATGGGAAGAGGTGACCCAACAACGCTGCTAGTCCCGTCCATGCATGCCTGAAGGGGGATGATCTGATGCTCCAACGTGCCCTCTAGTTGTACCATCAGGAAATCCAGTCGTTCCCCAATGCGGGCCAACTTGGCAGCCGACTCGGCACAAGCCACTCTCATGCCCTCCAGCTCCTTGTCCTGCAACAAAATGGCCTCCCGTACTAACGTGGCCTTCCCTTTCAAAACTAGAAGGTCTGCCTGAAGCCGATGATACCGTTGTCTGCGACCATCATCCAATACCTCTGTATCCCCTAGTGCCTCAGCGAAGGTGGATACATCTCTTGACACCTCACCCATCTGTCGTGTGCTGCTACCACCCGAAGACTCGGACACGACTCCGGTCATCACCTCAATGGATGGCTCTACTGGGGTAGGCTCTACCTTCTCCACTATGATATCAACCGACACGGTCAAGGAGGTCTCCAATGAGGGTGAGTCCTGTGTCACACTAGGTGTATCCTCGAACTCCTTGCAATCCTGTGTGCCCTCATCCTCCAAGTGCGAGGTAACCATTTTTATGGTTTCCCCCTCCAATACTCGGTCAAGCTGGAAAGAGGTATCCAACTTCTCCACCCAAGCTTTTTCCGAATGCTTGGATGACCCGTCAAATTTCGGTAAATGGAATCTGCCCACTGTGCGTTGTAAGCCCCCATCATGTGAGTGCTTGTTCCCTCTGTGAAAGTTGCGGGTCTGCTATCCCGCTAGAGCTGAACAAAATCTCTGAATGGAAGGGCATCCCTGAACTCCTGCCCATATGCCTGATACTCGGCGAAATAATCACCCATGTGGCCAGGCTCTGGCCCCTGCTGTGCTCCTGTCCCTGTGTCTGCACCCAAAAAAGTGGGCATAGTGGAACGTGTGGGTGTATGTGATGCCATATGCTGAGTGGCATCATGCTCCGGCAAATGGTGGGATGCGCCTGATCCCTCGCCAATCAGGAATACCCGTGGGGTCTCACGCTGTCTAGCCTCTACAGCGGTGAATCCCTGACCCATCACCTCAATCTGCCTCGCTAAATCCTGCACCGATTTGAGGAGTGCCTCCCCAAACTGTTTGGCCTCAGTGTCATCTACCATCGGCTCTCTCTGCTTTGAATCTAACACAGGCTCCTCCTGCTCTGCGTCTGTCACAGGCTCCTCCTGCTCTATGTCCACCACCCTAACGCAGTCTCCCTCTCCGTGGGTGTTCTCCAACCTACGCTCACGATCTCTGTACTTCCTGCCTCTGTAACAAATATATGGCCTCTTCCCCGGTGTCATAGAGAACTAGCTCCACAGGGTGAGCCAGAACTATGCTCTGATACCATTGTAATATCCCGTTTCGGGGATATCTCTAAAACACAAGCAAACAAGCAAACTCCAACCAGCGATGGATTGGGAGGGCTTTTACCAGATATTTCACCTCTGAAAAGAGGGTGAGATCTAGAGGCTACTTGGCCCTTTCCAAACTCTGTCTAAGAGTATGGGGAAAACACACCAAGTGGTATAGTAACTGGAATGCTCAGAGAAAGAGAAATAACAGTAGTGCAAGCATACAATAGCATATATAGAACATGTAACAAATACTCTAGAAATGTAGAGAGAATGCTAAGCCATTTTATTATGTTGAGAAATATAAGTGAGTACAATAGGTGATCAGAGTGATGGCACCTAGACTTGCTCAAGGCAAGTGAAGAGATACTCTCAGAATGGCAAGGAAATCGCTGCTCTCTGATCTGCGTCCAAGCTGTTGGAAAATTGTTGTGTAGCTGCTACTGCTGGAACAAAATGAGGATTTGCGGCTGCTCCCCTCCTCGGAATGAGCTGAAACTCTGGAATTCGCCTCTACTCACAAAACCCAAAAAAACCCAGAAAGCTTTTCGAAAATCGCTGACCCCCGAAAATCACCCCCTTGAGGATCTACGCTATCCCTCAAGGCTTTGCACTGCCACTGACGAGAATACTCCAAAAATCTACCCCAAACTCTGCCAAAATCCTCCAATATGCAAGGGTTGGTCCCTTGCTCAACCTTCAAGCTCAATTCCTCCAAACAATCTCGTTCCGGAGCTCCCACCAAAAGAGACTGCGTCCTCCCTCTCAAGACTGCGCAGTCACCAAATGCACTGCTCCTCCACAACTCCACAAATCGATCCTTCTGCAAAAGACTGATGGAACTAGCTCACTCGAGCAGGCACTCGAAGTCCCCCGGGGCTGAGGGTGAGATCTCCGAACAGAGACACTCGATGCACTAAACAGTGCTGCAGACACGCTAAACAGTCAGCGTGCTCAAGAAGTCGAAGTGACTAGCTCAAATGTATAATAATCGAATGACCAAAATGAGGAGGCTCTCCTCTCTCTTATAGCGTTGGCCTCTCTCAAACCCTAAGGCCTACCTCCTCCAACGTAGCCTCCCTTTGCCACGTGCTCAACCCAACCAGCGCAGTCCGTCCATGTGTCTACGTGGGTCCCCTCTTTACGTGGTCTCTTGGCCCCCCCTTGGCTCACTTAAGTTACAACGTTGTGTCTACTAGGGAGTGCACTTTATTTTTAGAGTGAGTTATGTCCCCCTCTACTCACTTTTATTTATAATTTAATTATATAAGGCAAAATTGATCAAAATTAATATTTCCAATTAGCTGCTGCTAATTGGGAATATTACAGTCTTGGCTCTCTTGGATCCAATCTTTGGCCTTTGGGGTCCCGTTGTCTCCAAAAATGATGTCAGCAAAAGACAAAAGATCATAACCATATAGAGCACAAAAAGGAGTCATATCGATGGACATATGATGTATAGTGTTGTAGTAGTAATCTCCCAAGTGCAACCAACGAATCCATGCCTTCTGCTGCCTAGTCACATATTTCCTAAGATAAACCTCTAGCCACTTATTTACCCTCTATGTCTGGTCGTCGGTCTGTGGAAGGTAACTAGTGCTTAGGGTGAGCTCTGTGCCCACTAACCTAAAAAGCTCCTGCCAAAAACCCCCCATAAATCGACTGTCTCTATCATTGACTATAGTCTTAGGGAGTCCGTGTAAGCGGAAGACCTCCCTAAAGAACAACTCTGCTACCTAAGAAGTTGAATACCGTGTCGGAATGGCAAAGAAATGTGCATATTTGGTCAGTCGGTCGACCACCACATAAATACAATCCTTCCCTTGCACAGTAAAAGTCCTGTGATAAAGTCCATAGAGATACTCTCCGATTTCCCCTCCAGAATGGGAAGAGGCTGCAATAATCCTGTTGGATGATTCAAGTCCGACTTCTCTGGCAGGCCTAACACTCGTGTACATATCTCAACATGTCCCCCTTGAGGCCCTTCCACGTGAAGAACTCTCTCATAGCCATGTATGTCTTCCTGAACCCCTGATGCCATGACAATGGAGAACCTTGAGCTACATGAAGTATATGCTCTCTCAACTGCAAGCCCGGAACCAGAAATATGCACCCCTTGTAGTAGATAACCTCAGCCATCACCTGATAGCGCTCATCTGCGTGAATGCCCTCCAAGTTCTCACATGCCCGCCGATCCTTGGAGTACTCAACTAACAACTGTGCCTTCCAGTCATGGCAGATGCTCATGAGTGAAAGCCTTGCAGGTCTCCTGGATAGTGCATTGGCAACCACATTGTGCTTTTCCCGCACATACTCAATATCAAAATCATAGGTCTGCACCATGCTGACCCACCTCTGTTGCCTGTCATTGAGACCCTGCTGCCCTATGAAGTGGCGAAGACTGTTATGATCTGTCTTCACCCTGAATCAGTTACCCACCAAATACTATTGGAGCTTGGCCAATGCATGCATTATGGCCAACATCTCCTTGTCGTATATGGAATACGACCTCTCATGTGGTAAGAGCTTTTGGCTCTCGAAAGCTATGGGGTGCCCATCTTGGGACAAGACTGCCCTGATCCCCTCACCCGATGCATCACACTCCAATGTGAAAGACTACGTGAAATCAAGGGGTGCCAATATCGAGAAACTACTCATCACCTCGTTGAGGTGATCAAAAGTTTCCTGAGCTGCATTTGTCCATGCAAAAGCCCCCTTCGTGGTCAGATTTGTGAGGGGCGTTGCCAGCTGTGAGAAGTCCTTAACGAACTTCCTGTACTAAGTGAAAATGCCCAAAAACCCCCTCAACGTTGTCACATCTCTAAGCATCATCCAATCCTGAATGGCCCGATCTTCTCCTCATGCACCTTGACCCCATCTGCGCCAATAATGTATCCCAAGTAAAGCATCTCTGTTAGCCCAAATTCACACTTGGACAATTTGGTGTAGAACTGTTGTTCCTCCAAAATATGCAACACCGTCTCTAAGTGTTGCAGGTGCTCCTCCCACATCCTGTTGTAGATTAGGATGTCATTAAAGAAAACCAACACAAATCTCCTCAATTGCCCCCTGAACACATGGTTCATGCATGACTCGAAAGTGTCAAGGGCGTTGGGCAACCCAAAAGGCATGACAAGGAACTCGAAATGCCCATAATGACATCTGAAGGTTGTCTTCAAAATGTCCTGTAGTAATGAAATCTGAAGAGTTGCCCAGATCTGCATTTTGGCTAACTCACACAGCCTCTTCTAGCAATCTTGTACGACCATCCCTACAGAGTTGCAAAATCTGGAAACTCAACACTGGAGAAATAAACTTCCAAAATCTCCCTCCTTCCCTCTGATCGGTTGTTGAATCTGCGACTCGTACTCCCTTCTGGAGTGAGAAAATTTTCTCACAACAACTACCAATTTGTAATGGAAAATCAAACATCTGAAACTCTAAGTTCCCTAAGAGAAATCTTCCCTCTGTTGTGTGTGCTTTTCTCTTCCACCCCACGTTGGTTTTGCTCTAGCAAACTATTGCAAAATCCCTTGCGTCCAACCAAAAATCTGCCCAGCGAAAAATATGAGTTTCTCACTCTCCCTCTGGAATCACTCGATTTGGAAAATCAAATTTTTTTGCCTCCTTGCTTAGAAAAATCAAGCTTCCTTGAGAAACTCGGCCTGCTTGGCAAAGCACTGCGTTGCTCCTGGGAATTTTGGTTGGTTGTTCTTACTGAACAGCAAAATTCCTTCTTTCGCTTCTGAGCTCCCCGACTGATCAATCATGCTCTGATACCATGTGAAAATTCCTACATTGGAATCCTATTGCAGCAACTAGTATTATTTCTCCTAATTGTTAATTAATTAACAATTTATCTACTACGGAAAATATCGAAATAAACACACTGTAACCTTCACAAATAATTTTGCGGAAAATTAAAACGCTGGAAGCTGAGAAATGTTAGCACACAAACATAAAATATAACACGATTATTTTTGGACAAAAGCCCCTAGAAAAACCTGATGCGAGAAAACTAGTGCAACGGTGAGGGTTTTTATTATTATGCACAAGTGAGAAATTCTGAGTACAATTTGAATGCCTGAACCTGGCAATCCTACAGAGAAAATCACTAGCAAAAATCTAGTGAAGAATTTTCCTCACCCCACAAGGAAATACGGGCTCTGACTGCAGCTTCAAGTAAGTCGTCCAAACTGCCTATGTGTTGGTCTGCCTCACCCTAGCGCAGTCCCTTTTGCGTTGAGCTTGAATCAACTTCTCCTCAAGCTGTCTAGCCTACTATTGTCTAGTAAAATGTTTCTCTTGGCCTCTGGAACCTCTGTCCAGCCTCTGGAATTGAAACTCAGCTTTTCCCCAGCAGAATCGAATTGCCTCTAGAGGTTATTGCGCAGTCCCTGAGTTAGCCTCACTGCGGCTCTTTAGTCTCTCTACAAATGCACTCGCTGGATCTAGAATACTTCCTCCAGCCTCACTGTCTCTGCCCCTCATTCACTGCTTTGATCTTTGACTCTCTCCAGCAATTGACTACTGCTACTTTGGAAATCGACCTTCCAACAAATCGAATTGCTCAAGTGTCTTCTCCATCACCACATCGATCTCCTCTTATAATCCACTGTTGGAGCACCAACGGCCAAGATTAAAACATAATCGATGGCTAGGATCATCTCTAGATCGATCCATGTGATTTTCTAGAATATTCTCGCCTTATTTCAATTAATATTGATTAATTAACCATATTCCTTAAGTTTAGACTTAGGAAATATTTAGAAAACGGTTAATAATCTAATTGAGACACTTCTAGGTAGAATTTCCAGAAAGGATTTCTAGGTTTTGGAGATCTCATGTATTCTAACCTCTCCACCAAATTGTGTGTCTAGAACACATCTGATGCTACAAAAACTAACATGGACTTACAAATTAGTACATGGGAAAAAGCCAAGCATGAGCTTTACCTCATTCATATGGCCATCACTTAGTTCCTAGGCCAATGTTTCCTTATCTCATAGAAGAAAAGGAACCCTTGCATGTCCAACCTCTGATCGGCAATGAACTGCCACATCCTAAATGTCGATTTGTGGTAGCATCGGATGTGCTCCAAGTCTCAAATTTTGAGAAGAGGCTTACACACATGCATTCCAGATAACCCAGAAATTGTTTTGGGAAATTCCGCCCGAAAACAGTTTTATTTGATAAATTAATTATTTTAACGAGGACCCTAAGTCTAACTTAGGAAATTAAAATAATTAATGGGTATTAATCTAAATTGTGAGTGTAACTTCTAGAAAGAACAAATCAAGTCAAAATATAATCTTAGCCATTCATTGGAGATCTAATCTTGGCCATTGAAGTCTCAACAAGAAGACTATAAAGGAAGGCTTGAGGGTCATTTGGAAAACACACCGAGAGATCAAGAGATCAATTTTTTCTGAAGTGAGCAGTGCTCAGAGAAAAACCAGATCGAGAGATTCTCATGCAGTTGAGGGGTAGAGGCAGTTTTGGTAGGAGGATCTTCTTTGGGGCCAAGAATACTCAACAGAGAGACAAAGAAAGATGCAGAGGAAGCAGTGCAGAACCCAGAGAGGGTGACGCAGGGCCACATAGGCCACACGCAGAGGCAACGGAGCATTTCCGAGCTATAGTTCGAGATTTTGCTGGGAGATCGGGACTCTGAACCGGGAGGGCTGGAATTTGGTTTTCTGAGAGCAGATCAATCCAGCGGAGGAGGTGACACGGTCCTTCAGAGATCCCCACACAGGCCTACGCAACTACTGCGCAGAGGCAGCGCAGAGGGTGCTAGGGTGCAGAGTGAGGTAATCTCACTATTTTTCTCTGTCAGTGACATTCTATGTAACTGAATTGTCCGGAGAGACATTTAGAGATGTATTTAGATTTAACTGTTGCTTAATAATAAAACCCTCAGATTTGTTGCACCGGTTTTCCCACATTGGGTTTTTCTAGGGACATTTGTCCAAAAATAATGGTGTCGTGTGTGATGTTTTTCTTTTGCTCAATTTCCTGTTTCCGCATCTAAATTTATTTAAGTGAAGGCTGCTTCAGTAATTACTTCAATGTTTACAGAAGAAATCTGCAAATAACTTGTTTATTTTTAATAACAAGTAGGAGAATTTAATTCAATTTGCTGCAGTAGGATTCCAAATCTAGCACTTGCAATTTTCACACTAAAGGGGGTAATAACTACTACACATCATACAAAGCAAGTTCTCATTCCTTGAGCTACTAGCAATAATACAAAGATAATTCTTACCCATCATTAAGAAATTACACTGAAGACATCAACAATATAATGTATGACAGTGGGATCAAGGAGAGACAGCCAAAGAAAGAACACAAGAATCTGCCCTGGGAAAACCCACATGGGGAAAAACCAGCAACCTTTTTCTTAGAGAAAATATTAAGTTCAACAGAGACACATCATTCATATACTAGGTCAAATTGATCGACAACATAGCTAGGTCAAACCTGCACCAAACTACCTCCTATTCAAGTCAATACTTCAGAAGTTCGACGTTCTTATTGCACCCAAAATTTCAGTCTTGTAGCTTAGTCATACTGCAGAATTTCGGTCTTGCAACTCATTCTTTTGTCAGAGATACAGCTTCCTTCTTCAATAGAAATTGTGCTTCAAACAATCTTCTTTTCTGTCTTTGACTTGATCTCAGACTTGTCCTTGAGATAATGCGAACTCTGCCTCAGGATCATGTTTTTGCTTGCCTCAGATTTAGCCTTAGAATAAGACTTCTTGGCTTCTTCGCTGGCATCAGACAGACCGACCTTTCTTGCTTTATGAGTAGGTCAAATTGGCACATATATATAGGGGTTATGCTATCTGAATGGGTGCCTCTACACTGGGGTCGACTTGACTAGGACGAGAGCCGACCTGGCTTCTTTGGAGCCAAAAATTATATTTTTAAAATTTAAAATTTTCTATTTTCAAAAACCGACATGAAGAACATGTCAGATATTTTCTTCTTTTCACAATAGCATGAAGAACATGCTTTATCTTTATTACAAATCTATGAAGAGAAAAATATTAATTATGAAGATCGACCATAGCTACAAAATTTACAAAAATCAACAACCCCATGTTTAGGTATGCTGTAGATGACCTCTACTTTAAATTTTGACACCCTATCATGATCACAAATTTAAACTTTTGAAGTAAAATTAGTTGCTCATGCCAAAAACTAGGAGTAATGATTTTTCTAATGTTCTTCCATGTGAAGCATCAATTGATTGTACTGGTAGTCACATAAGATGCTTGTATTGGTTGGGTAAGATTGATTTGATTGATTGATTTTGAAAGGAAGAAAAAGTTGTGTCCTGCAAATACGTAAATGTTTAGTGGATGGATTTTTTCTTGTTTATATGTTGTATGAAAGAAAAGATAAAGATTTGACAAGCCAAGTGGAGGAACTTTAGGTAATAAAAATAAAAAAGAAACAAATTCTATTGAATGCATGCTCAAAATATCAACAGATTAATGTATATAGTATATACACACCTAGAAAATGGTGGCAAATGAGAAAAAGTATAGCATGTCACTAGCACTGAAAGAAGATTAGTGGCATACCACCGATTGACTCTTAGAGAGAATCTTCTCACAAAGTCCAGTATAATTTGATGGCTTCCATCCGCTCTTTCCCTGATACTGAAACCAAATATCCTTATAAGTAACTTATAACTCAAATAGCTAGATTCTATACACATAAATAATGTGGAGAACAAAATATGAATTCCTCATTGCTTGAAGTGCGATTGCAATTATATCGTTTTTAAAAATTTACTTTAATGATAAATCGCAAAAGTTTATTGGTCCATACAAATCATACAATACAGATAAAACATTTTGTTGTTCAGTCGACAATTTTTCATAATAAAGCATGCTATTATTATATGGAAAACATTACAAAACGTTCACAATAATATTGGCATGTTGTCACACCCCAGGTATGAAATACTTGTCCACTCTCTAAAAGGAAACAAAACAATAACTAAAATACGAAATCCCAAGATGCAGGTCAGTCAAGTTCTGAGTTAGTAACAGCCAATTTAGTATAGCATATTATAAAGCCTAGTCAGAAGAGGATGAAATAAAAGCTGTATGATAAAAAAAAGCTATTTATTGGAAAACAATATTTTTCTTTTCAGTACACAATTTTTTCATCATAAAAGATTGTCATATTATATGCAAAATGGTCACAGTAAAAATGGCATACTGTCACACGGACACCCCAGGTATGAAATTGTAAAGTTTTGTAGATGTTCTATGCTAGAAGCAATTTCACTTTTATTTCAGCAATCATACAAGTAGGTAAGCAAAATGCAGATAGAACATATAAGTAGATCTTACAGAAGACAAATCAGAAACAGGAAAAATGTGTTTATTCGTTTGTGCGGTCAACGGGGATACTTCAACCGACCAAAGTCTCCTTTGGTCGACGATGACATGTGTCACAACAACCCTCCAACGATGGGTCGGTGTTCTTCGTGTCTGCCAAAAGTCAATGCTGTCTGAAAAGTCAACCTTGAGACTGACAAGCTAAGAATCATATGACGACAAAGCAGTCCAACTGACCTCGATTTTTGTGCGGGTAATGCAGGCAACTATCGTCGAACCTTCCACCAAATTTCAGCTTGTTTGGACCAAGCGTTGACCAAAGTCAACGCTGGTCAAAGTTTCTGCGAAACCCTAGCAGCAGCAAATCCGTACTTCAGCTTGACCGTACAGTTTGTCCTCTTCGTCCTTCACACGTGTGGATTAAACTCGTCCTTCTTGGTAGCTCGTACTCCTTGATGAGAGAGGAAGATGTGAGTTGTGATGATGATCAAAATCTCTCCAACTTTTCCTGTATATATATCCATCATGAGGGTGTGTGACACATCTGTTGGGCATCCGAGCCTACATTACAAAACTGGCCGACCTTGCACATATAATTCATTAAAAATAATAAATTCAAAATATAAGTTCTGCTCATCGGATTAAGACATATTTTATATGGATTTTACACCTCTCACAAAGAGGAATCCAACAAAAATATTAGCCTCTTAATCTGAGCATCTTAATATGGAGTTTGGACCTAGTTGTCCAAATTTAACACTCCCTCTCAACTAGGGAGAACTCCATCTATTGGTGCAATCAACATCGTGCGTCATCCCGCCGAAACTTGCTTTGCTGGCTTCTTTATTTCAGAACAGAAGTGGGTCAGTCACAAAGACATCATCCCCCGACTGACATAGTCAGTCCAGAGGTCCCAGACCTCACAAATCTTGATCCCGGATCAAGTGGTTGGACCGTGCCATCCTAGATAGAGAGTACGGCAATCTCTGATGCGTCCATCAGTCTTTGCTAATAGTCTCTAACTTTTCCACACCTCATTGGCCAAATGAGAGGTACTTCCCATGAGCCCTGAACTCAATGGGTAGGATGCATACGGGGCACAGAAAATGAGAGGTGAACCAACTCAAAATCACAACGGTGGGGTGCAAGCACACCACCAAGGTTGGCAAGCCTAGCCTTGTGGTTGCCCATAGCTCCAAGAAGCTCTCCCCAAAGCCCCCCAGAGCTCCCAGAGCTCATCGTCCAACAGGACCCACATCATAGGGTCTTTCCACGATTCCAAGATTCTCACGGAAGGTTAGGAACATGACCTTCCCCACGGGCATTGTGAGAATATCCGCGACCTGCTCATCAGTTCTTATATGATCGAGCCTTACGGCGCCTCGCTGTACCATATCCCAGATAAAGTGGTACCAGCCATCAACATGCTTGGATCAATCGTGGAACCCGGGATTCTATGACAAATGAATCCCCCTCTGGTTATCACAAAGGATAACGGTGGCATCTAGCACATGCTCGAACAGCTCTCCAAGGAGCTTTCGCAACCAAGTGACTTCACAATAGGCCATACATGTTACAATGTATTTGGCCTCAGCGGTGCTCAAGACTGCCGACTTTAGATTCCTGCCCGAAGCAGATCTTCATGTGAAGTAGCATCCAGATGTGCTCTTGCGATCCACCACTCTGCCAGCCCAATCGGCATCAGTATATCCACGGAGTGTCATACTCCTGGCAGTGTATCTCAGCCCATGGTCTGTCGTGCCTCAGAGATATCTCAAGAGTTTCTTGGCACCAACCCAGTGAATGTTATGATCAACCATGTGTTGACTCAAAGTGTTCACTGCACAGCAAGTGTTCATTGAGAACATCAGGGTCCTTATGAGTTCACGATACTCAGTAGGACGGGCCCAGCAACGTTGCTCCTCAACTTCTTAAAGTTGAGTTCCATCGGTGTCGACACGGACTTACAGTCCACCATTCCAAATCTTTTTAGAAGCTTCACAATATATTTTCCTTGAGAAAGGAAAATCTCTCCAGGTCTCTGCCAGACCTCCAGGCCTAGTAAATAGTGCATCAGTCCTAGGTCCTTCATCTCGAATTCAGCAGCAAGCTCCCTCTCACATTGATGAATGAAAGGGTCATCACCAGTCAGGAAGAGGTCATCCACATATAGTACTAGAATGAGAGGCTTCTCTTTCACAACCTTGAAGTATAGGTTCGGATCAGCATTACTTCGAGTGAAGCCCAGCTTCATCAAGTAACTATCCATCCTTTCATACCAAGCTCTGGGTGCTTGCTTTAACCCATAGAGGGCTTTCTTCAACCTGCAGACATAAGTGTCTCGATCTTGAACTTCAAATCCCAAAGGTTGTTCTACATACACCTCTTCCTTTATTGCACCATGCAGAAAAGCGGTCTTGACATCCATCTGATGAAGACTCCATCCTTGTGTAGCAGCAAGGGCTATGATTGATCGGATGGTGGAATATCGTGCCACAGGTGCAAATATATCGTCATAGTCAATTCCTTCCTTTTGAGAGAAGCCACGGGAAACAAACCTTGCCTTAAACTTTTCAGCACTCCCATCAGATCCATGTTTGATTTTGTAGAGTCATTCCGCAGTGACAACAGATTTGTCCTTCGGTCTCGGGACCACATCCCAGACATCATTCTTCATAATAGACTCATATTCTTCATGCATAGCATCCTTCCAGATTTGATGCTTGATGGCTTCCTCAAAAGATCCAGGTTTTGCGAGAGAAGTCATCAGTAAATGTCATATAGTAAGAACATCCCCCCAGGGATGTTACAGGCAACATACCAGAAATATCAGAATGGACCAGTTGCAATATCTCAGATGTCTTTGTGACACTTGAGGGGAAAGAAGGTCCCCTTGTTATGTTATATTCTTCAGCACAGCCCTTACATACACCTTCCTTGCTTAGGGAAGGGCTTTCCAAATCTACGGTGCCATAGTTCGGTTTGTCGGATAGTATCACAAGTCATAGCTCCCAACGGACTCCCTCCAACCTGATAGAGTGTACCAACCCTAGAACCAATTGAGATAGCTTCCTTGAAGCTCTTCTTCCACATGAGCACCTTTCCATCAGAGAAAGTTACATTGAATCCTTTGTCTTCCATGGCAGATACGGACACAAGGTTCTTCTTCAATTTGGGTACATAGAGTACATCTTGTAGACGGAGGACTTGTCCTTGAGACAAGTGGAGGGTCACAGTCCCGGTCCCTTTCACAGGATAAGTGGCATTATCCCCAAGAATAATTTCTAGATTAGTATCCCTTTCAACCATGTCAGAAAGTGCTTCCTTGAATCCGGTGATATGTCTTGAGGCACCACTATCAATTAGCCAGACATCCATCGTGTCGGGCGGAGATGCAGCTGAGAGAGCAGATACCAGAATATACTCATTTCTTTTATCAACAACATTAGACTCCTCATACCTGGTATTTCTGGACCTCTTAGAAGGTTGATTGTTTCCTCCAAAGTGAGCCTTCCTCTTTCCTTTGGATTTGTCATTTCTTTGATTCCATTCCTTCGGTTGTTGTTGTTATCGTCACTATCGGGAGAATCCTCCTTGAAGGGGCATTCTCTAGCATAGTGTCCAGGCCTATGGCAGGTGAAACATTTACCCTTCTTCTCTTGAGTCTTTGTCCTTCTTTTGTCCTTAGAACCACCAGAGTTCTTCTTTCGGGAAGGAGCACCATAGGCAGCATTTCTTTCATTATCAAATTCCTTCATCCTTGTTTCTTCTTGCATACATCTTGACAGAAGCTCATCAAAGTTAGGAATGGTATTGTTGTTGAGAATGGTAGTTGTGAATACTTGCCATTCATATGGAAGTCCTCCAAGTGCGGTGAGAACCATCTCACGATCAGCTATTATCTCCCCAATAGCTAGCAGATTGTTCCTGGTTTCGGTCAACTTCAGAAAGAAAGTTTGAACAGACTCATCTCGGCCCTTCTTCATATTCTTCAACTTGTTCTTGAGGAATAGCACTTGATTCACATTGTTTACTTGGAACATAAGTATCAATTTGTCATACATCTCCTTGGATGTGCCTAGTTCAGATATGTAGGCAACCAGACTCTTATTTATGGATTCCCTGATCGGCAGCTTTGCTTTGATTTCTCCCTTCTTATACTTGTTTCTAACAGCAGCAGAGGCATTGGATGGAGGTTCTTGAATCCTCCCTGTCACATGATCCAGGAGATCATGATCTTCTAATTTGAGATCTAATATCATCTTCCAGGGATGGAAGTCATCACTTCCGATCAGCTTGTCATTCTCCTTGAATTCAAGACTAGTGGAACCCATTTCCACGATGATGATTGCTATAGATTGAGTTTGTCTTCACCTCAGCTCCGATACCATGTAAAGTTTTGTAGATGTTCTATGCTAGAAGCAATTTCACTTTTATTTCAGCAATCATACAAGTAGGTAAGAAAAATGCAGATAGAACATATAAGTAGATCTTACAGAAGACAAATCAGAAACAGGAAAAATGTGTTTATTCGTTTCGGCGGTCAACAGGATGCTTCAACCAGCAAAGTCTCCTTTGGTCAGCCAGCCCAGCATGTGTCACAACAACCCTCCAACCAGTAGATGAGTCAACCCAGGTCAACTCTGCAAAAGTCAACGCTGTCCTGAAAAGTCAACGCAGGGGCAGCAAGCTAAAAGTCAACGCAGCAGCAAAACGGTCAACCCTTTGACCTCGATTTTTGTGCCAGGTAGTACGGCCTTCATAAATAGAACCTTCCACCAATTTTCAGCTTGTTTGGACCAAGCGTTGACCAAAGTCAACGCTGGTCAAAGTTACTGCGAAACCCTAGCAGCAGCAAATCCGTACTTCAGCTTGACCGTACAGTTTGTCCTCTTCGTCCTTCACACGTGTGGATTAAATTCGTCCTTCTTGGTAGCTCGTATTCCTAGATGAGAGGGGAAGATGTGAGTTGTGATGATGATGAAAATCTCTCCAACTTTTCCTGTATATATATCCATCATGAGGGTGTGTGACACATCTGTTGGGCATCCGAGCCTACATTACAAAACCTAGTCCACACTCCAAGAGAACACAACGATATCTGAAATCTAAAAGGCCAAAAACAGGTGGAGGAAGGCCAGTCAAGGTCTGAGTTTGAAGCAGCCAATTCAGTAAGACATATCATAAAGCTAAGTGAGAACAAGATGAAATAAAAGCCATAGGATCAAAAAGAGCAAGTTGTTGAGCAAATATTTTGTTGTTCAGTACATAATTTTTTCATCATAAAATATGCTCATATTATATGAAAAAATTACAAAAAGGTGACAATAAGAATAGCATCTCGTTTCATCCCAGGTATGAAATACTAGTCCACACTCCTGTTGAAAAGTGTAACTAGGATCGGTCTTCATATTGAGTCTTGACTATGTAATTATGTATTTATGTAAAGAAGAAGACAGATAATAAAATGTATTTTTGTTGTACTTGCTGGGTTTCATGAGCAAGATTTTTATCATAGGTCAATAGACTTCTTCTTGATGTCTATTAGGGATTTGTCTTCTGGCCATAAATGTACAAATTAAAGAGTCATGTTTATGAAGAGTCAAGTCACACTTGTATCCCTCAAGACCTTGCCAAATGAAGCTTGAAGATATGGCATAAATAATGCTCCAGATCAGCGTTGAAATATCTCCTCAAGACATCCTATGAACAGTGGACAAGTCGGCTCATAAACCCCTAATCAAGTCGGCTTCATAACCTATGGACAGGTCGGCTAATTTACAGGTTGGAACAACTATATATACCCGTGTACTGCGCAGAAAAGACAGACACACAACTTCGACTCCTCTGTGATTTTTGGTTTAGATTTCAGTGATGAGCATGCGGTGAATTCGGGACAGAATTCTGTGGTTTAATGCGGAGTTCCAGGACTGATATAAAGTGTGAGAAAAGGAGAATAAATCTGTAAGTTGATGCGTAGAGGGATAAGGACGAGGAATCGGTAATATAAGTAAAGTTACAGGTCAATAAATCTGTGATATAAGTGAAGCTACATGACTGTAAAAAGTGTATGTTAAGGGCTGCGTTCTGATGAGTAAAAAGGAGACTGATAAGCGAAGGAAGAGGGCTGTCTCACATACATGGTTTGGGAGAGATAGGACGTGAGTACTTTGAAGATCAGTCAGACAGATCAAGTGGAGATGCATGGTGTGCATAGGACTGTCCCTAACAAGGTAGTATCCCAGTAAGGATTACACTCAGCTGGAAAAGGGAAATACAGTGATAGAGACCGAGCTCTCTAGTCCTTGTGTAGAATGGTGCAGGACGGTGCAGAAAGAAATGATCAACTCAAGGAGTCAATGAAGAAGCAGTGACAAGGTCTTGGAGGCATACAAGCGTCAAGGGTCTGTGCTATGGTCATGGTACTTGTCATCTGAAAGTCTATAAGAAGAATTTCTTGTGGGTTTTCCTCTCCAAGAGGGAGAGGTTTTGGCCATGGCTCGAAGAGCCTAAATTTGTGTCTCTTGTGTTTTGGTAATTGACGTGATGAAATACATAACAAGCTAAGAAGAGAAAACATAAGTAAAGGAAGTAAGCTCACAAGTAATTATCAAGAAGAGAATTTGAATTAATCTCCGGCCCTCCAAATTCTCAACATGGAATCAGATCTAAGGTGCTAAAAGACAAGGGCTACTTATCAAGGAGGCACTTAAGGAAGCAAGAATCAAAGTCAAGGTCAAAATTTGCGTTGAAAAGTCAAATCAGTTTGCAAGGAATATTCTCGAGCTATTTCAAGAAAGATCTTCAATCTCACTCAAAGGATCAACTCATCAAGAAAATAATCTTTGCCATCAAAGATCTATATTCAAGACATTGTTGAAAGAAACATCATCTTTTGGAGATATCCTTCATCATCAAGGATTCAAGATCACCCGCATTGGAGATTTCAATCTTAGAAGAAGCTCCCGACTTCATGTTCATCATCATCAAGGAAGTTGCAAGTCACTCTACTCAAGTATCTATAACCTTATTTAAATATGTCAAGATGACTTATTGTAAAGAGAGCAACAAATTGGTTGGGTCATCAAACTTTAGTGCATGGAAGAAAATGACAAATTTGAATCTAATTGAAGAAGAAGTTATGGACTACATTGAAGGATCTACAATACAACCCTCAAAAGAAGATGCTCCAGCTCATGCCAAGTACATGAAAGGAGAAATCAGAGCCCAAAGGGTTCTCATAGAATCCATTAAGGACTCACTCATTCCATATCTTCGTTGCACGGTTTCCCGCACTCGGGGGTAGGGTTCCCGAACCTGTCCCGGGTTCATGTCCCCACGTACCAGATGCTGGGACGAGTTCTTCTCAGAAGCACTCTAAAAAACCCGGTTCTTCATGGAAGACCCCGAGACTTCCCACACAAAATTAGGGTTCTTTTGCTGATTTGGGGACGGAGAACCCTAAAAACGGGTTCTTTTAGGGTTCTTCGGCAACGGAGAACCCCGAAAACGGGTTCTTTTCGGGTTCTTCGATGGCAAGTTTGGTTAAAAAAAAATTATTTTATTAAATTCGACTATAGTCAAGATTTTTTTATTAAAATTTAAGTTTTTTTTATTAAAATTAAATATGACTGACTATTCTTATTGCGATTTTTTTTTTTTTTTTAAAACTTAAAACTTAAAATAAAAAACTTAAAAATTAAAATTAAAATTTAAAACTTAAACTTAAAAGTTAAAACTTAAACTTAAAATTAAAACTTAAACTGTAAACTTAAATATGATCGGACTCCGCAACCCACGGGCCACAACAATCAACCCACAACAATCGTTACACACAACAACCTCACCGCACAACAATCTCACCCTCAGAATCACCCTCGGCATAGCGGCAACCTCACCCTCCTCGGCACAGCAACAACCTCACCCTCCTCAGTCGGCGCCAACCTCACCCTCCTCGGACAGCGGCAACCTCATCCTCCTCGGCCGCAACCGCATCCTCCTCGGCCGCAACCGCATCCTCCTCGGCCGCAGGTGGTCGGGTTTCCTTCGCGTCTAGCAGGCTGCCTCCACGTCCGTCGCCCAGCAGGCTGCAAAAATCTCCACATCCGCCCGTTGTCCAGTAGCCTCCGTCTAGCATCCCTGCATCCAGCTGCAACGGTGAGCATCAACTTTTAAGTTAGCAACACAGCGTGTGAGGATTTTGGTTTCCAATTGTCATAGCAGTGAGCAGCAAAGGCGAGGGCGCAGTGAACAAGTTTTGGTGCAACGCTATGCAAGACACAGGTATTTTTCTTTTTATTTTAGTTGGCCCTCTGTTTAGTGATTCACTGATTTCTAAAATTATAATTTTATAATTTTACTCCGTATTTTATTTGCTTCTTTGGAGAAATTTTTACAACTAAAAAAATTAAAATTGTAAATACAAGAGAAATCCTAATTATCTCTACCTTGAAGAAGTTGCATTTTGAAGTCCCTTTTATACTAGAATTTTTAGGTTGATTTGTCCTTCACACAATACTCTCCTTCTAGCAAAACTCTCACCTCCTAGGCTGCTCCTTCAACTCAGAAAATCGAACCTCTGTCACTGTCAACATGTAATATCCCCAAAGGGAAATAACCAGTAATAAACAGAAATATGCCAGACAGATATAGAAAATACAATGCTGAACCAGATCATGGAACAATTACACATAGAATGCCAGAAAACTGAGCCATTTTATTAATCTGAAAGTACATAGAGAGGAGTACAAGATAATCAGAGTAAATGCACCTATCCTTGCTCAAGGCAAGTACAGAATCCTCTCAGAAAAATAGGAAATGGCTGCTACAGAAACTGCACCCCAGCTGCTGAAAGAAACTGCCGTAAACTGCTGCTGCTGGAAGGAACTGAAGCTAGGGGCTGATCCCCTTGCCGGAATGAGCTAGAAATCTACAGATCACCTATACTTGCTGCTCCGGACAAAACCCAGAAACCGTGAAGCAAATGGACCACCTCCGAAAATCGCCCCCAGAAACCCTCCTCCTACAAAAACGCTGTGCCTTCAGGAACAGCTCAAAGCTCAAGAAATATGCTGGAAAAAGGGCTGGATCTACCCACAAATCCTCCAAATGAGATGACCAACTCCTCAAGGCTGAAAACACTGAAAAATGCTGCCAGAACCCCACATAAAGACCCTACTCATCAGATCTGCGTCCTCCCTGACTGGATCTGCGTCCTCTCTGCCCAGATCTGCAGGATCTGAGTCATACAAGGCTGGATCTGCTACTATCTCTCCAGATCTGCGTCCCACAAGGCTAGATCTGCTGCTAGCTCTTCAGATCTATGCTAGATCCGCCAATATCTCCTCAGATCTGCAACCTCAAAGGCAAGATCTGATGTTATCTCTTCGACGGAAATGGACCCGCTAACATCTCCTATCCACCTCGTCGGATCTAGTGCTACCCCTCCAGATCTGCAACCTACAGAACCAGATCTGCAAATATCTGCTCAGATCTACAATCTCCAAGGTTGGATCTATCATTGTGCCTTCAGATCTGCGTCCTTCCTCTTCTTGCCGAAACAACGTTTTTTCCCGTTTAGATCCGCGTTGTGCCCACTAGAGGGCTTCTTCCTCTCCGACTCTCCACCTGAAACTGCTACTGAAACCGAAAGATAGAACTCAGAAATTAACCTTACTAGGGCGGGCACTCGAAGTCCCCCGAAGCTAAGGGTGAAACCAGAAATAACCTTACCAGGGCAGGCACTCGAAGTCCCCCGAGGCTAAGGGTGAGATCTCCGACCGGAGACACTCGTGCACTATACAGTGCTGCAGACCGACTAAACAACCGGCGTGCTGAAGCAGACAAAAGTCTAGCTCTCAATATCAATATCAAAATATGCATGCCAAATGAAGTGGAAACCCCTCCTTTTATAATGCTAAACTCCCTCCAAAACTTAACTGCGTCTTTCACCTTGCAGTTACCCTTGGGTCAGCGTGAGGCCTCCCCTCATATACGTGTGGACCCCCAAGGCCCCCTCTTTAAGTTATAACGTTAATCAACTAGGAAAACACTTTATTTTATAAAGTGAGGTGACTAAAGTGAGGTGACCCCTCTTATTTCTCACTTTATTTATTATTTCTAACTAAAGCGGCAAAATTAAATAAAAATGAAATATTCCAATTAGCAAGGCTAATTGGGAATATTACAGTCTCCCCCGGCAAAACGTTGCTTGTCCTCAAGCAACTGAAGTGATGGATGCTGTAAAGTCTGCTCGCTCTCCCAAGTGGCATCCTCATCCGGCAAAAATCGCTTGTTCTCAAGCAATGCTTGAACAAGCCTACTCTCTAGCTGAGGCTCTCCACTAGTACTGCAAAACGTGCCTGGGTCCCACTGAAACCTCTCTGTCTCCTGCATCACCCTGCTACGAAGGGATATCTCAATGCCAGGATCCCAAACTGGCCTCTCATGGTACCAGCCAATCAATAGTCCTCCCGGATCCCATCGCCACTGTGGCCAATAATCGCACAAGTCCCGTGACTCGAACTGCTCACTGCCTCTGGCTATGACTAAAGACCATGACCGTTGCTGCTCTGCATCTATGACTGTGTAAGCTGGCCCATCAACTGCGAACCAACTCGTCACCTCTCTCCAATCAAGGCATGGAGTCGAAAATATAATGAGGAATATCTCCCTCCTGTGGATCCTCCATCTCCAAGCAGTCACCCAGACAAAATGAGCCACCTCCAAACAAGGCAACTCCTGAAAATATCCTTCCACCTCACGCTCTGGTAATGAAGGTGGGCTGAAAATATGGACTTGGCAAGCATCATAGCTTACCCCATGCTGTCCTCCTCTCCACTCATGACAAGTGTAGAGTCTATGCTGATCCTGGGCTGCAAAATCATTGCCCTCCAATGGCAAAGTGAAAAACAATCCACCATAGAAGGTTCCTCCATCAATGAAGAACAAGCTGGCCCAAAACAAACCATAGTGCAGTCTCATCCACTGCAACCTCGGAAAATCACATGGCAAGCAATGTACAAGATCCATCACATCTACTAATGGATAGCAAGTGGCTGAATATGACAACAACATAGGCCCAAACACTTGCCCCTGGCTGTACAATGGATGAATATCAATCTCATGGCCCACGTCAAAAGAGAACGTATATATCGTAGTGGTGGCCATGCCTCCTCCCATGCTCCCATTAGAACATGTAGTGCAGAAAATACTCAAAGGCACATTCAGCTCATGTGTCTCTCTCATAATCAAGCCTCCCATACAGATCTGACCATATGCTGGAAGTAAGATGGTACATGGATCCATAGATGAGTCCTCCATAGTGTTGTGGCATGCTATGAAGAAGAATGAACCATGTGCTGCAAGAAGATAATCCTCCTCATGCTTGGAAACCCAAGTCAAGAAGAATATGTCATAGATGTCTCTATCATCATTACCTCCTCTTTGTGCAACAATTATGAAGTGATCCTGGGACCTATGGGTTATAGATCCACCATATCTCTGCTGCGCACACTTCATCCATAATGTTCTGCTCCAAGGTGACAACGCTGTGAGCTCAAGCAATTGAGTTCCTGTCAATACAAGACTATGTTCTTTGACATGCTCAAAGACTCCTCTAATAATGCTGCAATAAATATGGAATACCTCCCAAGATGGAAGTGCTCTCCCATCAAAGACCATGGAGATAGTGCCAACTCCTCCTCCTGCAACATCATACAAGGTGTGAGAGCAAATCTGCCCTTGCTCTCCTAGGAACAAACCAAGCAACAAGATATTGTGTTGCCTCTCCATACCTCCATCAAACCACTCATGTGATGAAGACACAATGAATGATATGAGTAACACATCAACACCATGCATCCATACTCTACGCTGCTCAATGATGCAAGTATCCATCCATCTTTTCTCCATCCTCCTACTCTTAGGAAGAGTGTTTGCCAAGTGATGGCCAAACTCTTTCAAGAGTAACCAGCGCAGCCAAGCCTCCTGCTGCCTGGTATCACGGATCTGCAAGTAGCCTCCTGGCTCCTTGCTCATCATCCCCATCCACTCAATCACTTGTGAATGCCTCCTTCTCCTCATCCTGGTACTCCTCCCATGAGGGCTACCATCCTCCCAAATCAAATTTCTTATTTTGCACTTCATGGGATTTTGAAGTATAAACTTCTCAAGGATCAATGAGACCCTATCAAGAATCAAATAAGTGGTAGGCAAAAACCTCCCATCATGATGTGTATGGCTCAAGGGATGTCCAACACAAGCATGAGAGATGTTATCCATCCGAAGATGTCCCCCATCTTCTATCTGCTCTTGCGAGAAGGGAAGAAAGTCATTGCACCCCATGGTGTGTCGAAGTGCATCTCCAGTGAGATCTCTCCGTGAGACCTCCCCTCCATCCATAGTCTGCTCCACCGAGTACCAACTCAAAATCTCTCGCCATCCAATCTCAACACGTGGCTGCTGTACCCTGTGCAACTCTGATCACCTCATACCACTATCCAAGTCAACATATGAGACCTGACTAGGTGGCTCTGCCTCTTTCTCTCCAACGGGAAGAGATGACCCAACAATACTGCTAGTCCCATCCATACATGCCTGAAGGGGAATGATCTGACGCTCCCTCGTGCCCTCTGGTTGTACCATCAGGGAATCCAGCTGTTCCCCAATGCGGACCAACTTGGCCGCCGACTTGGCACAAGTAGCTCTCATACCCTCCAGCTCCTGGTCCTGCAACAAAACGGTCTCCCGTACTGACGCGGCCTTCTCCCTCAAAGCTCGAAGGTCCGTCCGAAGCCGATGATACCGCTGTCTGCGATCATCGTCCAATACCTCTGTATCTCCTCGTGCCTCATCGATAGTGGATATATCTCCTGATACCTCACCCATCTGTCGTGTGCTGCTACCACCCGAAGACTCAGTCATGGCTCCAGTCATCACCTCAGTGGATGGCTCTACCGAGGTAGGCTCTAACTCCTCTACTACGATATCAACCGGCACGGTCAAGGGGGTCTCTAATGATGGTGAGTCCTGTGTCTCACTAGGTGTATCCTCGAACTCCCTGCAATCCTGCGTTCCCTCATCCTCTTCTCCACTGCTCTCGGAGAAGACCTCAATGAAGTGTGCCTTCCTTGCCGCACACCTGTGTCCTGGTGCCCATGGCTCCCGGCAAGTGAAGCAAAACCGCTTCCTCCTCAGCTCTCTCCTGGCCTCATCATCAAACTGCCCTCGTCCAGGATTCGCCTTGGGAGGCGGAGCCCTCGTGTCCTTACCCTTAGGCCGGAAGGCCTGTCTCTGGGGATAAGGTGTCCGAGTCCTGGGTAAGACATCCTGTAAGTCCCGAGTCCTGCTGATGGCATCCTGAAGGGTAGCCGGTCTGTTCGACCGGACTAGGCCACGAAGTGGCTCTGACAGCCCTTCCACGAACATGCAAACCATCCGAGCTGCAGATAAATCAGGTACCAGCACCGAAATCCTCAAGAAGTCCGAAATGTATGTCTCTGCACTCCCAGTCTGTTTGAGCTTGGTCAGCTCAACAACAAAATACTGATCCGGATCCCACCTGTCAAAGCGCTCTACCACCCTCCGAGTAAACTCGGCATATGTCGTCACTGTAGAATGCCCGAGTGTCACCATCCCATGGAACCACCAATCCCGGGCCTCACCATCCAGATGCAATGTTGCCACCTTAATGGCCTTCTTCTCTGACATCTGGTTAAGCTGAAAATAGATGTCCAGTTTCTCCATCCAAGACTTGGCCGTAGTCTTCTGTGAACCATCAAACATCGGTAAATGAAATTTGCTTGCTGCACGGTGACTATCACGGTGGGAGCCACGTCCCTTGTTTGCTCCTGCTCATAAGATTTGCCGCCACATCGGAACTGGATATAGCGATCAAAAGGGAAAGCGTCCATGAATGCCTGTCCCATGCTCTGCCAATCTGCAAACATAGTTGCATGTTGAGCTGGACCCCCATCTCCCGCCATTGGTATTTTCTGCTGGGGTGCCTACGGGCTCCTCGAAAGCGCACGAGGCTAGCTGAAAACCATGCGCTGTAACTTCAACCTCCGATTTACCCACTGAAAACTATTCAGAAAATTCCAGGAATTTGGGAAAGTGATCCTCGTCCAAAACCCAGAAAAAACCCAGAAAACGTTTTTCCTAATTCCAAACTTCAAAATTTGATCCTTTTTATTTTGGCCCTTTTTCCAAGCACGTTTCGAGGTATTGCAAGCTTGCTATTGCTACGTATGATCTCTTTTACGATGTCATAGACCATGGTGAGCAATTATGCTACGATACCAGCTGTAATATCCCAAAGGGAAATAACCGGTAATAAAAACGAGAAATATGCCAGGACGGATATAGAAAATACAATCTTGAACCGGATCATGGAACAATTACATAGAATGCCGAAAAAAAGGCGAGCCATTTTTATTAATCTACGAAAGTACATAGAGAGGAGTACAAGATAATAATCGGAGGTAAATGCACCTATCCTTGCTCAAGGCAAGTACGGAATCCTCTCAGAAAAAATAGGAAATGGGCGCTACGGCTTGCACCGAGCTGGCAGAAAAGCTGATAGCTGGCACAACTATTCTGGAAGAAGCTGAAGCTAGGGGCTGATCCTTGCGAGATGAGCTAAAAATCTACAGATCACCTATACTCGCTGCTCCGGACAAAACCCAGAAACCGTGAAGCAAATGGACCACCTCCGAAAATCGCCCCAAGAAACCCTCCTCCTACAAAAACGCTGTGCCTTCAGGAACAGCTCAGAAGCTCAAGAAATATGCTGGCAAAAGGGCTGGATCTACCCACAAATCCTCCAGATGAGATGACCAACTCCTCAAGGCTTAAAACACTGAAAAATGCTGCCAGAACCCCACATAAAGACCCTACTCATCAGATCTGCGTCCTCCCTGACTGGATCTCCGTCCTCTCTGCCCAGATCTGCTGGATATGAGTCATACAAGGCTGGATCTGCTACTATCTCTCCGGATCTGCGTCCTACAAGGCTAGATCTACTGCTAGCTCTTCAGATCTATGCTAGATCTGCCAATATCTCCTCAGATCTGTAACCTCAAAGGCAGGATCTGATGTTATCTCTTCAGATCTAGGCTGGATCTGCCAATATCTCCTCAGATCTGCAATGTCCCAAGCTGGATCTAGTGCTACCCCTCCAGATCTGCAACCTACAGAACCAGATCTGCAAATATCTGCTCAGATCTACGATCTCCAAGGGAGCTGGATCTATCCTTGTGCCTTCGAATCTGCGTCCTTACTCTTAACGCGAGAACAACGTTTTTCCTGCTAGATCTGCCCAGCCACTAGAGGGCTTCTTCCTCTCCGACTCTCCACCTGAAACTACTACTGAAACTGAAAAATAGAACTCAGAAATTAACCTTACTAGGGCGGGCACTCGAAGTCCCCCGAAGCTAAGGGTGAAACCAGAAATAACCTTACCAGGGCAGGCACTCGAAGTCCCCCAAGGCTAAGGGTAAGATCTCCGACCGGAGACACTCGTGCACTAAACAGTGCTGCAGACCGACTAAACAACCGGCGTGCTGAAGCAGACAAAAGTCTAGCTCTCAATATCAATATCAAAATATGCATACCAAATGAAGTGAGAACCCCTCCTTTTATAATGCAAAACTCCCTCCAAAACTTAACTGCGTCCTTCACCTTGCAGTTACCCTTGGGTCAGCGTGAGGCCTCCCCTCATATACGTGTGGACCCCCAAGGCCCCTTCTTTAAGTTATAACGTTAATCAACTAGGAAAACACTTTATTTTATAAAGTGAGGTGACTAAAGTGAGGTGACCCCTCTTATTTCTCACTTTATTTATTATTTCTAGCTAAAGCGGCAAAATAAAGCAAAAATGAAATATTCCAATTAGCAAGGCTAATTGGGAATATTACACAACAGCTACCTTAAAACTCAAGCTTACATCACTGTATTTAATAATTTATACAGGCTGAATCTGGCTGTTATTTCTCCTTTTTTAAACAGATCTCTACAAAGTTCCTTAGGCCCAATTTCGGCTTGCTTGAGGCCTATGATTTTTAAATTTTAATTTTCAGTGTTCACATTTTTAAATTTAAATTTTCAATTTTCTTTGCTTTCAGGTTTGGCTATTTGGTTTATTTCCAAAATCAAGAATGTCTTCATCAAATCCACAATATCCACTGTGGAAATATGTGGATTGGCAGAAACCTCCAAAGGGTTCTGGGGGGACAACTACAATAAAATGCAATTTATGTAAGCTTGAATGGAAAGGGAGTTATACCCGAGTTAAAGCTCATTTTATAAAGATACCAAAGAAGGGTGTTGATCCTTGCACTGGAGATCCAGATGATGCAAATAGACTCCCTAGTGCACAAAGAGAGCAACAAAGGGGTGATTGTAAGGCAGTCTCCCAGTCATGTCGTAATGTTGATCATGATGTCAATGAAGATGATGAGTCTAATGAGAAAGAATTACCATCTGATGATGATGTCCAATTTGGTGATGAGCATATTCCATCTAGAGCATCAAAAAGCACTACCAGTCATGCACACAAGAAGCCTAAAGTTGGCGGCCTTTATGACATGTTTGATGTGAAAGGTAGAGACGGTGTTGATCTTGCAGTAGCAAGATTTTTTCTTGCATGTGGCATTCCCTTCAATGCAGCTCGTTCACCCTATTTTGAGCAAATGGTTCGTGCTATTAATGATGGACCTCCAAGATATAAAGCACTTGGTTATGAGAAACTCTGAACTGTCTTGGTGGACAGGGAGAAAGCTCGTCTTGAGAAGAGAATGGCACCCTTGAAGGCGTCTTGGAGTGTAGATGGATGCTCCATTGTCATGGATGGATGGACTGATTGTAGAAATCGTCCATTGATAAACATCATTGTCTCTTCCATGTCTGATCCTTATTTTCTCAGGGCCATTGATTGTTCTGGTCAAGAAAAGAACACTGTGTTCTTGAAAGACCAATTATGTGATGCCATTGCAGAGGTGGAGCCATCCAATGTTGTTCAAGTTATTACTGATGCAGCTCCAGTGTGCAAAGCAGCAGGGGCAATGGTTCAAAAGGAGTATAGGTTAGTGACAACTACAAGTTTCAATTTTTAAATTACATGAATAATTGAATTACATTTTGAATTTTTATTTTTGATTACAAGTTTACTTTTTTTTAAATATTAATTTTGTCTTTGATGTACGCAGGCATATTTTTTGGACACCATGTGCAGTGCGTTCTTTGAATAATGCATTGAAGGACATTGGGAAACTTGAATGGATCCGAGCAATAATTGAAAATGGCTGCAAAATTCAAATCTTTATATGCAACCATCATCAATCACAGGCCATTTACTGCAAGCATGCCAAAATGGAGCTTCTTAAACCTGTAGATACCAGATTTGCAACTTATTACATTTTACTCAGGAGGCTTGTGGAGATGAAGGAGGCTTTATCTGCCAGTGATCAATGATATGTGCGATCAATGGAAGTTATCTACCTCCGATGCAGCGTTGGAGGTGAGGAGGTTGATTTTGGATGATCATTTTTGGGTTGATGCCAAATTTGTTGTGGAATTTATAGAACCAATTTGTGATATGCTCCGCTATGCGGAGACAGATGGTCCATGTTTAGGTGAAATTTATGAGAACATGGAATCCATGTGTGAGAAGATCCAAACCATCACAAATAGGAAGAATCCTACTTTATGGCCACAACTGAAAGAGTTTATACATGGGCGGTGGAATAAATTGAACACCCCTCTTCATATGGCAGCTTATGCAGTTAATCCAAAATGGTATGATCCAGCCACAGGAAGGAGGCCTCCTTCCTAAGATAGAGAGGTGTTCAAAAGATTCTTGACCGCTATAAAGAGAATTTATGGTGATACAGAAGAAGCCTCTGACATATGAACTTAGTTTGCCCAATTTTCACGTGGTCGAGGTGTCTTTGGTTCACATGCAGCTTTGGCCGATAGACACAAGAAGAAGGATCCAATTGATTGGTGGTGGCTTCATGGTGTTGATGCTCCCGAGTTGCAGCAGTTTGCCATACGGTTACTTGGACAGGTAGCTAGTTTGGAGTTCCTCATCTTATTTCTCATTTAAATTTTTGTATTGAATCTTCAATTTTCATTTTAGCTTTTATTTTTAAATTTTTAATTAATTTAATGGGCTTCCCCTAATTTTCCAGGTAGCTAGTTCTTCATCTTGCGAGAGGAATTGGAGTACTTATGCCTTTATCCATTCAGTAAAAAGAAATAGGTTGGGCTCAAAGAAGGCAGAGAACTTAGTGTACATTCATAGTACACTTCGTCTCATATCTCGAAAAGACCCTGGGTACAAGGAGGGTCCTTTCAAGAGATGGGACCAATACACAGATGATGCTATGTGTGTGGATGAGGAAATACAACTAGATGGCCTTATTGTGCTACCTTCAACTGCTATGGATGAGCAGGAGCCTCAAGATGAGAGTGATTCCTACCTTGAGAGCATGCTGACTGAAGATCTAAGTGATGCTGATGACATGGACGCTGATGCATGGCTTGAGGAAGCCATTGTTCACTATTTTAAAATTTTTATTTTAGACTTTAGTATTTTGAAATTTTCTAGTTCATGTTTGGAGATGTCTTGACTCTTTGCCCTTAAGGGAAATTTTGAATGTAGTATGACAATGGACATATATCGTGATTTTTATAACTTATTAAGTTATTTAATATTATCATATATCATTATGTGAATGTTCAATGTTCAATGATGTGCATGTTTAAATCTTTGAAGTTTAAACTTTAATTTTTAAATCAAAAATATTTTATTTTTCTTGTTTTATACAAATTCACACACAAACACACAAATATATATATATATATATACCCTTGACGAACCCACGCACCTTGTTTCAAAAAGTGTCGTCCCCATCCCTATCCCTGTCCCCGTCCCTGCACCCATGTTTCCTGGCAACATAGTTCCATATGTATCAAAACTAAAGTCCGCAAAAGAAATATATGAGAAACTAGTGGAGCCATTCTCTGTGAGTATTGCCGGAGAAGCAATCTCTCTAAGACAAGAACTATACAAATGAAATTGTCAAGAGAAGAAGGAATCACTTCATACTTTATGAGGATTTCTGAAATAAGAGACCAACTGCAGGAATTGGGAGAAGTAATGTCTGACACTGAGATGACTACAGTGGTGTTGAATGCTCTACCAGAAGAAAGGGGAAACTTCACTTCAAGTTTATACGGGAAGAAAGAAGCAACACCATTCCATGATTTATGGTCTCTATGTAAAATAGTGGAAACAAGATTGTAAGCCAAATTTGATACATAATCAAGTGAAGGGAATCAAGCCTTTGCAGCCATATCCAGGAAGAAAGGAAGATTCGGAAAATTTGGTCCTCAGAATAAAAGAAGAAATATGGACAAAGTACGATGCTTTGGATGTAATGAACTTGGGCATTAAAAAAGAAATTGCCCTCAATCTGGAAAGGACAACAGGAAAAAGGAAGAAGCCCATGTCATAGATGAAAGGGTAGAACCCGATGTTAAGGAATCTAAAAAAGAAGAAGCAAAAGATCTCTATTATGATTGAGATCATCTTCTTCTTTAAGTGATTTTTGTTGGTTAGTATGATAGGAAGCAATGTATATTAATAGCACCATGATAAAAGCATGGTAGGAGCTCTTGGTGAAACAACTCCTGGAAAACCTCGCTAATAACAACACTGATGGAAGGCAGTCATCAAAATCAAAGGGTCATCATGGAAACTGGTGCTGACATTTTCTAATGGAGTTCTGTATGGATTCACTAATTAGAAAGAAAGCAGAAAGGTTTCATCAAGAATTCTATGCTATAGAATTTTGGGATGTGATGACATATTGATGAAGCAGGTCAAACGAATGAAGTTCTTCATTCTAGTAAAATTTCTATAAGATGACTCAAAGGAAAAAGGTATGAGGTATATATATTTATATGTTGAGACTGGATGTTGTGACGTCATGTCATATGGTTGCAGATAATGGACTTCTATATTTAGAAGTATGATCTATGGAGGAGGATCTCTCACGGTGCACTGCCAGATGAAATCAACATAATATATCCTCATATGGAATATGAGGTGGTTGTATATGGACAAGGAACTAGAAATTGGAAGTTCCTGGGAATGAAGATGTGCAGAAAGAAAGAGATCATGAAATGCAACCATGTCAAGAGGCAGTTATCATCTGGAAGCCAAGAATATGTGACTAGAATATCTCCTAGCAGGATATGTAGAATCTGATAGAAGTTTGGTAAAGAAGAAGACCCTTGACAAGACGTATCATTAGGAGATGTGTCAATCTGAATAGAAGATGTCAATGCCTACATGAAGATGTCATGGTGAAATATCATCATTGAGGTAACTTTTGACTTGAAAGTTCATAAGTATATGTTTATCTGGATGAATTTATGCAGGGCTGCCAATCATGTGAAAGGATGTAAGATCCTTGGAGATGATTCGAAGGAATGCAACATGGCATAAAGGTGGATCAGATGAAAAAGACTTATGAATCACTTTCTAGTAGATGACATGACTCATGGATGAAAGTGATGGATGATCTGTGCCCTATGAAGCTAAAGTTGAAGATTCCTCAATATTGAAATCCATGACATCGAGGGCAGGAATTCTTCATGAGCAGTTGGGTGTCTGACCATTGTTGTTGTGGGTCCTTAGTTAAGAGGGAGCCTGGTGGTAAGTTTCTTACTTGGAAGAAACTTGGTAACTTCTAAGAATGAGCTTAGGTACATTCCTTGTATAGGAATGAGTACATTCCCTTGTGGAATAAGTCCTCCCTCGCTGAGAGGAAGAGATAGACACATCATTCAGGTCTTCAACTGGGAAGACAGAATGGAGGATTGGGTAATCATTTGACATCCGATACTCTTTAAGAATGAGATAGGGCATTCAATATAAGAGTAGTCGTGGACCAATATTCTTTGAGGGCTAACTACCCAAGAGAAGAATAGTCCAAAAAAGTCATACTTTGTGAACACCTGGGTGGAGTATGTACCTTGGAGAGACAATGACTATGGTGTCTATAAGTCATGTGTCATGCCAACATTGTAGCCCATTGTCCCATTGAGAGATGGGGTTGTTAGTCAAGGCCTTGCACTAGAACAATGCTGGTTGATATGATGCTATACAGATGCAATTACCAATCCAATTCTTCTTATGAGATTCTTCAGTTTGAAAGTGACCATGTACCTGTATGAATACCTCCCTAGTTAAGAGGGAGTGTTGAAAAGTGTAACTAGGATTGGTCTTCATATTGACTATGTAATTATGTATTTATGTAAAGAAGAAGACAAAGATAATAAAATGTATTTTTGTTGTACTTGCTTCATGGGTTTCATGAGCAAGATTTATATCATAGGTCAATAGACTTCTTCTTGATGTCTATTAGGGATTTGTTTTCTAGTCATAAATGTACAAATTAAAGATTCATGTTTATGAAAAGTCAAGTCACACTTGTATGCCTCAAGACCTTGCCAAATGAAGGTTGAAGACGTGGCATAAATAATGCTCCAGATCAACATTGAAATATCTCCTCAAGACATCCTATGAACAGTGGACAAGTCGGCTCATTAAACGCTTGATCAAGTCGGCTTCATAACCTATGGACAGGTCGGCTAATTTATAGGTTGGAACAACTATATATACCCCTGTGTACTGTGCAAAAAAGACGGAGACACAACTTCAACTCCTCTGTGATTTTTGATCTAGATTTCAGTGATGAGCATGCTGTGAATTCGGGACAGAATTGTGTGGCTTAATGCGAAGTTCCAGGACTGATATAAAGTGTGAGAAAAGGAGAATAAATCTGTAAGTTGATGAGTAGAGGGATAAGGACAAGGAATCTGTAATATAAGTAAAGTTACAGGTCAAGAAAATTGTGATATAAGTGAAGCTACAGGACTATAAAAAGTGTATGTTAAGGGTTGCGTTTTGATGAGTAAAAAGGAGACTGATAAGCGAAGGAAGAGGGTTGTCTCACATACATGGTTTGGGAGAGATAGGACGTGAGTACTTTGAGGATCAGTCAGCCATATCAAGTGGAGATGCATGGTGTGCATAGGACTGTCCCTAACAAGGTAATATCTCAGTAAGGATTACACTCAGCTGGAAAAGGGAAATACAGTGATAGAGATCGAGATCTCTAGTACTAGTGTAGAAAGGTGTAGGACAGTGAAGGACAATGCAAAAAGGAACGATCAACTCAAGGAGTCAATGAAGAAGCAGTGACAAGGTCTTGAAGGCATACAAGGATCAAGGGTTTGTGTTATGGTCATGGTACTTGTCATCTGAAAGTCTATAAGAAGAATTTCTTGTGGGTTTTCCTCTCCAAGAGGGAGAGGTTTTGGCCCTGGCTTGAAGAGCCTAAATTTGTGTCTCTTATCTTTTGGTAATTGACTTAATGAAATACATAACAAGCTAAGCAGAGAAGACATAAGGAGGTAAGCTCACAAGTAATTATCAAGAAGAGAATTTGAATTAATCTCTGACCCTCCAAATTCTCAACAACTCCAAGAGGACATAAAATGACAGCTGAAAACTGAAATTCCAGAAGTGATTGAAGAAGGCCAATCAAGTTCTGAGTTTTGAACAGCTAATTCATTAAGACATCATAAAGCCTAGTTGGAACCAATGTTACCAGAACCGGACTTGAACTGGTGGAACCAGCCAATTTGATTGGTTTGACCACCAAAACGATCTAGTTCAAAGAAACCAGAAATGGTTGGTTCGGTACTAAAACAGTTGGTTCTATAACAGAACCAACCAATTCAGTACTAAACCAACCTTTTTTCACTGAACTGACCGGTTCCATACAATGTGACCATGGACGTTCCAAATGCAATATAAAAAAAAAACAATTGAGTCGGGCAAGCCTATGGCACTACTATTGCTATGCAATTAATGGTAGTGTTCCTTTACCTAAAATTTTTAACATTCCAGTTAATTGACTCCAGATGTTTGATAGTGGTTCTGACCTCATTGGATTTCATATGGAGAAAGTAGAATTTTACATCCCACTCAATATCTAGCAGACTTAACAGTTTTTCGGATTTCAAGTTTGCAGGGATTGCAATGTTTCCATTGGATTTTGTCATGTACGAGGGTATAGAACTGGCATTTAACAAAGAGCACCAAACCCTCTCTATAGCTTGATGATAGTGGCATTGATTTTGAACTCCTATGTCATGTGTAATATTCCTACTAGAAAATAACAGTGATAAACAAAACGAAATTTCACATGCAACAGATAAAAATTAACATGCAATTAGACACCCACAAATTCAGCCAAAAACTACACCAAATTGAGCCATTTTATTATATAAGAGGAAGATACAAAATCTGTATGGAATGTGTGCACATGGGCTTGCTAAAGCAAGCTTGACAAACCCCAAGTGAGAAATTGTGTTGCCCGGATGATAGGAAGCAACTCCTCTTCAAGCTCTGCAATGGCCCTGGAAATCTGCAATCGTTGGTTGGAAAGAGACTATTGTTTGGCCCCTCTAGAGTGATTAGAAAATTCTGAGAAATTAGCCTCAAGCTCTCCTCAACAAACCTACAAAGACCCAGAAAAGTTTGGGCCTAGTTCCAACCTCCGAAATTACCCCCAATTATAGCGTGCTCCTCAATCAGCTGGGTAATTTGAACCACCATGAAATATTGCTGCCCAAGACCTCCAAAATGATGAGCAATCTCACCCAATATTCTCCTTATGTCCCCAACCAAACTCAGCCCCCAAATCCCGAATCAAGCCCCCACAACGAGTGGCCTCCACAAATGACTGCTTAGGTCCCAGTCCAGTCACTTGTGCATAAGCCAAGAGAAGTAAATTCTGCCTGTAGTATAGCCCCTCCGACCTTCAATCAATCCTTTGCAAAAATGTTGCTAGACCCCAAGGGATTATGCTCCTAAATTATCGAAAATAGCTCTGCTCTATAGCTCACTCTCTGTTGCTCACTCCCCTCAAGGGTGTGTGGTCCCTTCCTACGCTCAGTCTGCTCTAGAATAACACGAATTATCTTGTAGAAACCTCTCCAGAACAACTCCACAATGCAGTAATGGCTCCCCTAGGGTGGCACTCGAAGTCCACCGAAGAAGGAGTTGAGATTTCCCCTCGGAAATCTCATGTGTTGAACAACACTTGTAGACTTGGTTCAACAGCTCAAGTGTATTAGGTGAGTTTTTTTTTTTGTCAAAGGTTCAAAAGCCCCCTAATGAACTCTTCTTCTCCTATTTATCCTTGAGCTCCCCCTTCACCACGTGGACCCCATACATCAACCCATTTTCACTCTCTCTCTTCCCACAAGTATGCCCTTCTGCAAGGGGTGTGTATTTCTCTTGGGTGGCCCTTAGTTCTCACTAGAAGATTGATTTTCCTTCCTTTCTCCTATGTTGGAGCCACATCAAATCAAAATCACTAAGTGGGGTCCTCTAATCCATTTTCCCTCTCTCTCTCTTCCCACAAGTACACCCTTCTGCAAGGGGTGTGTGTTCCTCTTGGGTGGCCCCCACTTCTCACTAGAAGATCGATTTTCCTTCCTTTCTCCTATGTTGGAACCACATCAAATCAACATTGCTAAGTGTGGTCCTCCTAAACCACTCTTCCTAGGTTTATGATGGAAAAATTGCAAAATTGACAAAACTGGTAATTACTTGGCAAAATTGCTAAGTAGGAACATCACAGTCCTCCCCATCTAAATCTTGTTTGTCCCCAAGCAACTGCAATGATGGGTGTTGTTGTACATGTTCACCCTCCCAAGTGGCATCCTCATCGGGGAGGTTTTTCCACCTGATCAGAAACTCCTTGAAAACCTTGCTCCTCAGACTCCTCTCCCTAGTATCCAAAATAGCCTCAGGTGCCAAGACCAAGTGCCCTCATCATCCATAGAAGGCAACTCTAAAGGTGTTGTCACCTGCTTCGCAATGCCTTTTTCAGGCAAGATACATGAAATATGTAATGGACCTTGCTCGCTAGAAGCAGCTCCAACTCATACACTACCTTTCCAACCCTCCTGGTGATCCGGTGTTGATTTTTCGGAAGCATCAAATGTGCTCTAGCTCCAAAATTTTGTGGAGGGGCTAGAACACATGAGATCTCCAAGACCCAGGAATCGTTTGGAGATATTCCACTCAGAGTGAAAGTTATTCAAATAATTAATTATTTTTAATGGAGCCTAAGTTAAAACTTAGGGAATTAAAATAATTAAAGTGAACTAATTTAACATGTAGGTGAGGAGCTTCTAAGTGACGAGGATCAAGTCTGATTTAATCTTATTCGTTGATTAAGGATTAGATCACGGTCGTTGATTCATCAACAAGAAAAGTTTTGGTCTTTAAGCTCCTGTGGTATCATTTATTAAAGAGCTTCTCGAATTATCCACAGTATTAAGGAACATTTGTCGACGCACCTCAGCGTTTGCAGAACACTCCTCGAAAACCAAACATCAAGTGCGTCTTGAAGATGCAAGGATCATTGCAAGAGAGGAGCACTATCAAAGAAGAAAAATAAGAGAGGCCCTTGAGAAGGGATGGGGGACGTGAAATCAGTGACACTTGGAGACCTCTTCTTCGACAAATTTGTTCCTCAAAAGCGCCTTCCTCCGAGGTATAGTTTTTCAGGTATAAGATCTCACGTATGTTTCTCCTTATTTTTTGAATTCTAATATGGTTTTAATAATTAAAATTCGTTCTTCTAATAATTATCCTCATTAATTAATTTTTATTTTGTCGAAAAATAAACATTAATTAATTAATCAATAATTAAGTAGAACATTGATTAGTATATTAAATAGACATAATTAATTAAATATTCATAATTAAAAATAAAAATAATTAATTAATTACTTTATTAATATATTTTATGCATCTTTTTTATAACCTTAGTATAAATCTTAAACTAAATTATAATAAATGAAATATATCAATTTAAATATAATTAACAAAATTAGTAACTATATAAATAATTATCAACTTAATTAATATTTATTTAGTAAATAAATATTATTATTAATATAATAGTTAGTTTATTTTATCAAATATTAATTAATTTTGATTTTATTAATTATTTTCTCAAAGCCTCTAATAATTTTAGTATCTTACCACTTAAAATATTAAAATTAGTAGTTATTATCTAAAAATAAAATTTATTAAATTAGAAATGAAATTATTAAAATTAATAAAAATAAAAATAAAAAAATTGTGATACTTTGGTCGGCTCTTTCATAAAATTTCTTCACTATTAATGGCCTTAAACCCTTCTCTCAATTCTTCATTCAAATGTCCTGATGATGGATCCCCGTTGGGATTTGAAACGTCGACAAATATTCCTTAATACTATGGATAATCCGAGAAGCTCTTTAATAAATAGGAAAAGTATAAAGGAAGGCTTGAGGATCAGTTGGAGAACACACACAGTGGATGAATCTAGAGTTCGAATTCTTCTGACAGAGCAGTGCTTGAACAAAGTTAAGATCTAAGTGATTTAGTTGCAGCAAGGGGCAAAAGAAGTTATTGGTCGGAGGACCAAGAGTACATAGCAGAGCAAGGGCAGCAGAGACAGCAGAGGAAACAATGCAGTCACCAGGAGAGGTGACATAGTCCCCAAAGAGGGTGACGCAGGCCCACGCATGGGCAACATAGAGCTTCCGAGAGACAGTCCGAGATTTAGCTGGAGATTGGGGTTTCTGAGCTGGGAGGGCTGAAACTCGATTTTCTGAGAGGCAGATCAGCGCGGAGAGAAGTGTTGATTTCAATAGCATCAGAAAGTGTTCTAAGTCTCATTTTTGGTAGAGAGGCTTAGACATCAGTTATCCAGAGAACTCAGAAATCGTTTGTGGAAATTCCACTCGGATATGACTTTATTAAAATAATTAATTATTTTAATGCAGACCCTAAGTATAAAATTAGGGAAATTAAATAATTAAAGGGTATTAAAAGAGCAGAGTGTGAATCTTTTAGAAGACGAAGATCAAGTCATCTTTTAATCTGAGCCATTGATTAAAGATATAATTTTGGTCGTTGATTCATCAGCAAGAAGACTATAAGAAGAGACTTCAGGGCCATTTCGAAATCAAGCCGGGAACACCCTCAGTACCCGAAGGAAATTGATTTTGAAGAAAGAGAATTCGATTTCAGTGGGTGAGTTTGTAGAGGTTGGGTTGCAGAAGCAGAAGGAGGAGGGAGGAGTCAGTTATTGGGAAGCAGATCTCAAGAGGGTGAAGGGAAGGGTGAGCTGATCAGTAGCAAGAACCCCTCCACGCAGAATTACGCAGAGCATTCACGCTGATCAGTAGCATTCACGCTGGATGACGTAGAGGGTGAAGGAGGTCACCCCGAGGGTCCGAAAATTGTCTGGAAGGTCTAGAAAATTCAGCCAAGTGTTTGCTATTTTTTCTCCGCTCATCAAACTCCTGTAAATGTACTTTCCATTTCTGAAGATAAATATAAAACCCTCATCTACTGCACCGGTTTTCCCACATTGGGTTTTTCCAAGGACAATTGTCCAAAAACATTTGTGTTCATGTGGTTATTTCTATTTTGTTATTGGTGTAAATTATCTTTTTGTTCTTATGCTCTTAACGATAGTGAAGATATGCAAATGTGTTTATTTCAGAATTTACTGAAGCATCTGTAAATAACTTATCTCATAGGTAGGAGAAATAAACGAAGTATTGCACAAATATTTTCCTCTTGAAAATTTCACAAGGCGATGCACACTTCAACTATCCCCACACAGGCCTATGCATCTACTGCGCAGAGGCAGCACAAAAGGAGCTAGGGTTTCGCCAATTCGATCTTGGATGAGCCAAGACTTGCAGTGTGAGGTAAAACTCACTATTTTATCTTTCTGCTAAGGATTTTCCCTGTTGGGTGAGCCGGATTTTGGCACACTAGTTGTACTCAGAATATTGTTGCTTAACAATACAAACCCTCAGATGAGTCAGATTTGTTGCATCGGGTTTCCCGCATTTGGTTTTTCCAGGGACAATTATCCAAAAACAAGTGTGTCCTTTGTGTGATTGCTTCATTTATTTTTCAGTTCTTGATCTATATATTGGTGTAGGCTGCAATGTATTTGTATTAGAATTTACTAAATAATTCTGTGAATAACTTGTTAAATGAAGAAAACAAGTAGGTAAAACAAATCAGATAATTGCAGCAGGATTTATGCATGTTTAGATTCAGAAATTTTCACATCCGGTAGGGCCCATAAAAATGGCGTTTGAGCTTCCCTTCCCCCTTCTTCTTGAGCATCAACTGCCTGTACAACTGGAGTCTCAAAAAGACCAAATCTCCAACCTCAAACCACCTCTCTATTTTGCCCCTATCAACATACAGTTTATGTTGGTTTTGTGTAGTCTGCAGGTTATCCTTGAGAGATTTGAGGATATCTTGACTCTCATGTATCGAATCCTTGGCCCTAGGGGCCCTGCTATCCCCAAATATCATGTCAACAAAAGTCAATGCATCGTAACCATACAAAGCTCGGGAATGGAGACATACCTATGGACAAGTGATAGGTAGTACTCGCCCAAATGAAACCATCATATCCATGCACGTTGTTGCCCTGTCCACATAGTTACGCAAGTAGCCCTCCAACTACCTGTTCACAATCTTTGTTTGCCTGTCGGTCTGAGGTGTTGAGATTTTGTATAAGTTGGTGTACCATCGAGTGTGCTCTAGCCCTGAAATTTTGAGCGGCTAGGACACACTTGAACTCCAAAACCTAGAAAGTGTTTTGAGAAATTTCAGTTGGTGTTCAAGTTATTCAAATAATTAATTATTTTAATGGATTTCCTAAGTCTAAACTTAGGAAAATTAAATAATTAAAGTATATTTATTAACACGTGCTGAAATGTTCTAAAAGGCACAGATCAAGTAGTCTTTTAATCTTAGTCGTTGATTAGATCATTGAAAAAGTATAAGAGAAAGGCTTGAGGGTCAGTTAGAGAAACACACAGTTGCAGAGCTGAGAAATAGATCTGGAATTCTAGGGCAAGGTTTGCTAAGTATTTCCGGCGGAATTTCCTGCAGCGAGGGGTAGTATTGGCTAAGGGGATGATCTGATCCCGGAGACAAGAGTTAATAAGAGGCATAGGAGCAGCAGCTACGCAGGTACTGTGCAGCCGCTATGCAGGACAGCGCAGAGGCTCCAGGGGGCTTTAGAAGTTACGAAGAGGGTCTCCAGGGCCAGCGTAAGGCCTATGTCACCCTCTCAGGGGTTACGCAGTCCCTCTCTGGGAAATGCAGTGGCATTTTGAGGCTAGCAGGGCCGACGCTGGGGCTTCAGGGGCAACACTGAGGGTTTCTAGGGCCAAATCCGGGCTTGATTCTTGTAAATCCTGTTTGTGGGTATGGATCAGTCAGATCCTTGGCACTAGAACATCAGGTTAGCTACAGATTTGATTTTTTTTATGCTTTGTCGAGTTTTCCAAATCTGGAACCCAGATTTACTGTAATCAGAATCTACTTAATAAAATAACCCTCATATCTGATGCACTGGTTTTCCCGCTTTGGGTTTTTCCAGGGACTTATGTCCAAAAGTTCATGTGTCACTTTGTTGGATGAGCGTATTATTCAGTAAATGATTTGTATGTGTAGGTTGTAGTTGTGTTTATTTCGGTATTTTCTGAATCTAATTTATGAAAATAACTTGTATTAATTTAAATCAAGTAGGAGAAATAAACCAAGATACGGTAGTAGAATTTTCACATGGTATCAGAGCGATAGCAGATCAAGCTGAATCTCCAGCAATCAGCTGAAGAAATATTTTTCTGTAGGGTGGCAGAAGAAGTAGAAAATCCAGAAAGGGCATCTTGACAGCAGGAGAACGCAGATCCAAAAAAGGATAGTGTTGAAGCTAGAGAAGGCCATCAGGCTTACGCAGCCCCTTCGCAGGGCAGCGTAAGGACTGCGTCACCAAGTCTGGGGTTACGCAGTCCACTTCTGAGCAGCGTTGAGGTTACGCTGGGCTAGTCAGTGAGACGCAGTTCAGTCATTTCTCCAGTTGCAGAAGAGTTTTGCCAAGATCTGGAAGCGATGCTTCCAATCTTCAGCAGTGCTAGTGGGGTGGAGATTCTGCAAGTGAAGAATTGTAGCTAGCTAAGTCAACAGAGGCGGCAAGAAGACAGTTACTCAGCAGATCTAAGCCAAACAGATCTAAGATTCGATCAGGAGGATCGGAGAGTGTTTGTCCGTTTGTGTTTGGGTGAAAGATTTGCAAGAGGGAAATCACTTTTTAGCAGAAGCATTTCTAGAGGGTTTCTAGTCACCAAGAAACCCAGATCTAGAGGGAGAAGAAGTACTATTTCTGTCAGATCTGAGCAAGATGGCTCGGTATGCACTAAGGGATCAAGATAGATTGGACGACATGTCCAACTATGTTATCTGGAGGGCCAGAATCCTTTCAGTTCTGGATGAGTATGGTCTCAAAGATCATGCAGAGAAGGTTCTTGTTGTACCAACCGATGCGGATCCTCTGAAGAAGTAGGAAGAAAATCAAGCGTGAACTAAGCGTTTGATCACAGACAGAGTCAAGGACCACACTATTCCTCATATTGCTGGAAAGACTACAACAAATGACATGTGGGTAGCCTTAGACACGATGTACCAAGGAAGCTCCGTCCAAAGAAGAATGCTTCTGGAGAACCAGATGCGGTTGTTCCAAATGATGAAGGGTGAAGAGATAGATCCATTCCTCTTCAGGCTTCAAGCCATCCGAGATCATCTGGAATAACTCAGAAAATAGATTGCAGAAAACACAGATACAGAACCAAACAAAACAATGGCGGAAAAGAGGCTTCAGCCTCATGGTATTCTCATCATTCTCTCTTTATATCTCCACATCTTATGTCAATGAAATTGGCAATGGTTGTCAGACTGAAAGTCTCGACAAAACTAGCAAAAGTAGCCAGTGGGCATCAACAAGTTTGCCAGTGGGCAGTCGACAGCAAAAACAACAGTGAGTTGTTTTTGACATCATCAGCACAGCAAAAGCAACAGTGAGTTGTTTTTGATATCATCAGCCAGTGGGATTTGAACAAATTTTGTCAGTGGACAAAGGATGCTGATTTCATGCAAAGGACAGATGGATCCTTTTGCAACTTGGCACTTGATGGAGTTGTCAAGCGAAATTCAGAGATGAATCAGACATACGGCTGACTCATGGTCTCTTCAGATTGCAGTTTTTCAGTGTCCAGCTTTGGCGATTTTTCAGGCAATGTTTTTTGAGGATCAACATGAGAACTTGGAAGATGGTTCCTCGTTCTTATTTTGGATTTGTCATTGAAGAGGGGAATGTTAGCCTCTCTCAAATAACAATAATAAATCCAAAATAATAAATAAATAAATTAAATATTCCAAGTTAGGAATATGTGCCTAACTCTTGGGTTGTTCCTCAAATATTGGAGTTTGTTTAGTAACTCCTATCTTGGTGGGTTTTTGGTGAGAAATTATCTCAACCAAAGGAGTCTAAAATAGCACGGACTATCTTAGACATTTTCTCTCATCTATTTAAATTGTAAACTAAATTCTTTTAATAAGAGAGAATGATGAGAATCCCATGAGGTTGAAGCCTCTTTTCCACCATGGTTTTGTTTGGTTCTGTATCTGTGTTTTCTGCAATCTATTTCTGAGTTATTTCATTTCTAACAGCTGGTTGAGGTTGGTGCTACTCCAGATGAGGGGCTCTTAGTGAGGACTGCTCTGAATGCAGTCTCGGAAGATTGGGAAACGTTTGTCCAGAGCATTTTGGGAAGGGTAGTGTTACCATCTTGGGCTGACATGTGGACTATCCTCCGCCAAGAGAAGATTAGGAGGGTCACCAAGTGGTAGAACATTAGTGGAGAAAGCGGAAAGGCCAAAGTCAAGGAGGAGGAGGAGGATGCAGCCCTTGCATCAAGGGAAAAGAAACAACAAGGGAAGAAGAAGAAGGACCTTTCCAAGGTTCAGTGCTTAACTGTGGTGATCTTGGACATTTCGCCAGCAGTTGTCCTAAGAAGAAAGACAAAGGATCTTCTGATTCCAAGGCTGCAGCAGCAAAGGAAGATGGCTCTGATGATGATGCAGCCATGAGTGCTCATGTGCCTCGAGAGAAGAGGTGGGGTGACATGGATCTGTAGAGCATCTACAGAAACTGGCGGGATCCTTGAGTCAGCCCTACTCTTGGATCACATATGAGCTACGGGAGCCTTAAGATGGTAGCGGGATGAGTTGGGAGATGGTTGCAGAAGGTCACCTTGAAGCGGAAGGAGTTGAAGAGCTGAAGAGGGAGTAGCGTAATACAGAGGCAGCAGCAGCGTGGAGGGGTTGATGGGACTTCAGCGACGCAGAGAGGTTGTGCTCACGCAATGCAGTGTTGCAGCATAACATTGCCTCCAGGAGGACAACCTAAATCGACATCCAGGGAGTTTCAGTGATGGAAGGCAACCTGACCTATCTGTCAAACAGTTGGGTAGAAGTCTTTCAGTTGCTTACTTATCGACAACTAAGTTGCAGTGCAACAGTTAGCAATGGCAGTGCTATGGGCAGCATGATGCAGCAAGTTGAGAGGGAGCTACAGTATAGATGTGGCAGTGGCATGGGCAGCAGTAGAGAGAGCAGCAGTGGAGTGGATGGAGGGCAGCAGGCCAAGCATCAGCAGCACAAAGTCCAACTTCAGAATCTTGTAGTGCATGGTGTGGATGCATTGCTATAGCACACTTCGTGCTAAGAGGGGGTGTTGAGATTTTGTATAAGTTGGTGTAGCATCGGGTGTGCTCTAGCCCTGAAATTTTGTGGAGGGGCTAGGACACACTTGAACTCCAAAACCCAGAAAGTGTTTTGAGAAATTTCAGTTGGTGTTCAAGTTATTCAAATAATTTATTATGTTAATGGATTTTCTAAGTCTAAACTTAGGAAAATTAAATAATTAAAGTGAATTAATTAACACGTGTTGAAATGTTCTAAAAGGCACGGATCAAGCAATCTTTTAATCTCAGCCGTTGATGAATGTTTTAATCTCGGCCATTGATGAGATCATTGAAAAAGTATAAGAGAAAGGCTTGAGGGTCAGTTGGAGAAACACACAGTTGTAGAGCTGAGAAATAGATTTGGAATTCTAGGGTAGGGTTTGCTAAGAATTTCTGGAGGAATTTCCTGCAACGAGGGGTAGTATTGGCTAAGGGGATGATCTGATCCCAGAGCCAAGAGTTAGTAAGAGGCAGAGGAGCAGCAACAAGGATAACGTAGAGAAGCAAAGCAGCAACTACACAAGTGTTGCGCAGCCGCTATGCAGGACAATGCAGAGGCTCTAGGGGACTTCAGAAGTTACACAGAGGGTCTATTGGGCCAGCATAAGGCCTGCATCACCCTCTCAGGGGTTACGCAATCCCTCTCTGGGCAGCGCAGTGGCATTTTGAGGCTATCTGGGCTGACGCTGGGGCTTCAGGGGCAGTGCTGAGGGTTTCTAGGGCCAGATCCAGACTGAGTCTTGAAAATCTTGTTTGAGGGTGTGGATCAGACAAATACTTGGCACTAGAACATCAGGTTAGCTGCAAATTTGATTTCTTTTATTCTGTGTCGGGTTTTCCAGATCTGGAACCTAGATTTACTGTACTCAAAATCTACTTAATAAAATAAACCCTCATATTTGCTGCACTGGTTTTCACGCTTTGGGTTCTTCCACGGACTTATGTCCAAAAATCCATGTGTCACTTTGTTGGATGAGCGTATTATTCAGTAAATGATCTGTATGTCTAGGCTGTAATTGTGTTTATTTCGGTATTTTCTGAATCTAATTTTTGAAAATAAATTGTATTAGTTTAAATCAAGTAGGAGAAATAAACAAAGAAACTGTTGTAGAATTTTCACATGAGGCCTGTACCTAGTGCTAGGAGTGAGCTCAGTACCCACAAGCCAGAGCAACTCCTGCCAGAATATAATATCCCCAATTAGATATTTTGCTAATTAGAATATTATTTTTCGATAAATATTGATGTTTCTAATGTCAAAGCAGAAATAAGGTGGGTCAGGACCCACAATTAATAATTAAGGGAAAAACTACAACATACTCCTATTGTTCACAAGGAAAAATTGTGGCCTTAATGGGGTCCATGTGGCCAGCATTCGATTTGGAGGCAGCTCCCTAAGTGGCAGCGTGGGAGAGGCTCTATGTGGGCAGCACAGTGAATGGATGGATGAGGGGAATGCGCAGTCCAAGGTGGGCCCAAGGGAACGTTGAGCGCTCAACTGATAAAATAAAGTGAAGGCAGCTCATTTCCTCATTCATTCATCTTTTGTTTTGATTTTCATCTTGACATAGCATGCTTGTGTCGAGTGCCAAGACTGTCATGTTGTTTAGCACACGAGATAGATCTTCAAGCGGAGATCTCAACCCTCTACCTCGCGGAACTTCGAGTGCTCGCTCAAGAGAGTAGTTCCACAATTTCGGTGAGGAGTTGACATAGCAACAGCAGTAGTATTGTGTAGTCCATTCAAGACTGCGTAGAGGCAGCAGAGACTACGCAGTGATTGCGCAGTGCAGTCTAGAGGAAGTGTTGGGAATGTGGGAGAGGAGGAATTCAATCGGAAGAGTTGGAAGGGAGGCTAGCCACCTCCTACCAGGGATTTTGGGCAACATTTTGGAGGCATCTACCAGCAGTTCTTGCCAGGAATCTAATTTCCCAGCAGTTGGGTGAGCCAAGCCCAAGAGGGCCAATTTCCGAGGTCAAAACTAGGACGAACCCTTTTTGGGTTTTTCTGGGTTTATTAAGGAGAAGCCAAGATTAATTTGGCAGAATTTTATGGGCAAGTTTGAGGTGTCAAACAGAGATCCAACTCAATGAGTAGCTAGTGGAGCTAGGGGAAAATAGGGTCGAAATTTTGGGGTCAACATTTGGCCAACTCCTTCGCGGGTTTTTGTGGGTTTTGAGAGTAGAGTTCGGGATTAAAAGCCTAGAATTTTCTGAGTAGTCGAAGCGGTCGAACCAGAAGTCTGAATTCAACCAACAATAGTATTTCTGGGCAGAGCACTACATCACCAGAGCAATGCAAAGCCAGTTGCATAGAGTCATTTCAACTTGGGTTGAGAAGTATTCCAACCTACCTTGAGTAGCCCCAGGTGCACCTATTCCAGCACCTCTTTTGTACTCAATTCCCTACATTCATAAAATGGCTCAGCTCATCTTTTAACTTCAATTTCTCATGTATTGATGGCGTAATTTATTTTGTTGTGGTTTTAGTCTATTGTTGCTTGTGTTTCTGTCATTTTCCCATTTGGGGATATTATAGTGGTATCAGAGCTTCGTTCTTGGCTCAGCCATGGGGATATTTTTCTATGAACGAGGAGGGTAGGCAGAACATTACCCACCAAATGCAATAGAGGTGCCAAATATGGCGGAATAAAGGAGCAAAATGGAACAAGCATTTGGTAGCATCCTAAAGGCCCTAAATGATTTAACCAAAAGACAGAAGGGAATGTTGGAAGGACTCAAGAAACAGAATAGGGATAAGAGCATCCACCATGAGTCCCTATTTGGGGAGACTTCAGGGGTCTCGCAACAGTCTGACCACCCTTTACCAGCCACTCACCTGCCAGCCTTCAGTAGGCCAACCAAGACCACTATGCCTACATTTTTACCTTTAGTACCGAGTGATCAAGGTAGGTGGCACGATCATATACCCATGGGAGATTATTTCCGAGAACGGCAGTCCATGGGGGAAAACTCCAGAGCAACTTTGTACTTCAAAGATTACTGCCAACTCAAGCAAGATGAAAAAGGCAGGAATAGTGGGGTGTCTAGCACACAGAGCTCAGAGTTGCAGCGTACCATTGGCAGGATAAATTTTCCCACGTATGATGGATCCACCGAGTGCACAACTCACGATCGGGTGGAAAAGTTGGATACCTTTTTCCACCTTAACCGAATAACAGAGAGGGAAGTCATCAAAATGGCTACCTCGCACTTGGAGGATGAGGGCACACGGGATTGTGGGGAGCTCGTAGATACACCTAGTGTGACGTAGGAGTCACCTCTGATGGAGTTCCCTTTGGTAGCCCCAGGGACAGATTGGAGGAGGTAGTGGAGCACACAACAATTGAGGAGGAATATTGGTTTATGACAGATCTTCAGAACGACAGCCATCTACAGTTGATCGTAAATCACGTCTTGCATGTTGGGTTGTTTGAGCAGTGGGAGGCTCATGTTGAGTCCATGGTGGAGGAGGATGTGCAACCATCCGTTGGGCTATCCATTGATGAGGGGCAACAAAGAGACCACGCGTTGGCTTTCCAACACAGTTCACTCCAGAGGCACACTAACAAGGACTACAACATTATTAGCCCACCCTTACACATCGAATTGAGGGAGGCAGAGTTGTCTAGACATACCTGAGGAGATGGCCAGGTTAGCAGGACTGAGCAAGATGAGCTGAGCATGGCACCACACCAGCTTGGAGGACTTGTTCCTTCAACAGAGGATTGCACATTCGATCCCTCCTTTGGGATTGGATGGCAAGAGGTACTAAGTTGATACCCCATGGAGCAGGTTAGGCAGTTGGATACATCCATGGCCACATTTCAACAAAGTCCATGGATCACCAGAGGGACACGAGGGCCAAATTTTTGTTGGGATCCAAGTGGGATTTACCATCACATCATAGAGTCAGTAGGTGGTGGTAGTAGTTGCGTGATGGACTTGATGTTTGGGAGCACACACATTTTCAGATCTCTATTAGAGCCCGAGACAACCCTAGTGACATGATGGTTTGACGGGGGGATTACACTTTTCATGAGTTATCTCAGCATATTGACTATGCATGGAGTCACAAGGTGATTAGCCTACCTTGGCACGAGCTGGTAGGATGAGGTGGTATCGACAGGCCACTAGACGGGGCATTACATAGAGACAATGCTCTCTCATCGGTATATGGACCACTTGAGCTAGGAAGGATAGGCGTAGTGGTGTCATTTTCGTTGCCATGTGAGGAGTTGGGTTGCTCTAGTCCCTCAGAGAAGATGGGGAGATGTAGCCCTCATCATGGAGGGTTTACTAGTAGAGTGGTGGATATTTTGGCCCATGTAGGATACTATACATTACAGGGTTATTTCATAGAGTCCAGTGTTATGTAGAGGGTCCAATGTTATGTCATAGGGTCCAGTGTTATGTAGAGGGATGCAGACTGATGCATACAAACCCAATGCTAGGCCATAATATCCAGGGGTGTGCAGGGCTATGCAGAGAGGAGCAGTGGCCTGCAGAGGAGCATGGAGATGCATGGGGGTGTGTTGTAGTATGTCGGACTGCGTTGTGTAGGAGTGCCTCACATCACATTGCGTACATGTGGGGAGTGACTGGTGCAGTGACACAAGAGGGATACATGACGATACGCATGCGTGGGATAGACTCCGATACTTGGGTCCACCTAGGGGATACATACAGGGGTCAGAGATGACGACCATATGGGTTCTAGCAGGTAGGAATGCTACGTAGCGACATCCCGTGAGGAGTGGGAGTGGTGAGCTCCAGTATCATTGGGGGATCCAAGGATCTGTTGGGCATGTGGATCACTCCACTGTGTGATGAGCAGGGACATGGCAAAGGGTGATCCAGTCCACCTTGGCTTTGACACGTAGCGGAGCACTGAGACCTCCACTACATGGCGAGGCAAACTTATCATGTTGTTCCTCAAGGTCATGATTGGCAGTGGACGGGTAGATATTAGCATCATGGAGATGCTTGGGCAAGATGAGCTTGGCCTTCACATATTTTTCGCCACAAGGCCCCATGAGAGGGGTACAGTCTGCGCACGATGGGGAGTATCTCATAATCAGAGTGGCGTAGCGTCAGCATGGTGGCACCTCTCCGAGACTAGCAAGGGACCCAAGGATTACAACTCTACACAGCTTGATAAACTTTAGGGGTGAGTTGTATACATGGGGAGATCATGTAGATCTTCCATTGGGCTTTAGCGAGTCACTGAGCGAGTGGGGGACTTCATTAGCATGGCAAGTTGGTCAGCGGGATGATAGCAGGAGGGGCTCATGTGAACGAGACGCTATCTCTGCAGGGATTAGGTGGTATCTTTGAGGGTTTACTCTTGGAGTGCATGGGATGGACTACTTGGTAGAGAAATTTCATGAGGAGTTGGGCATAATGCCATATTATCATGATTCCTTACACATTGATGGTGTTCAGAGAGCTTTTGCTACTTGTTCCCGGCAGGATGGTGAGTGGAGCAGAGGGAGTTTCAAGTTGGACAGGATGGCTTGGGATACGAGCATTGAGGGTGTGAAAAATTTTGAATCCTTATTATAGAAATCCTACTGCTAACTATTGATTTACTTCTCCTACTTGATTTATTACACAAGTTATTTAACTGAATATTCAGAAAAACTTCGAAGTAAACACAAATAGCAGCCTACACAAACACAAACCATTTACTGAACATCACGCACATATGACAAATGACACAGATTTTTCGAACAAATGTCCTCAGAAAAACCCAATGTGGGAAAACAGTTGCAGTGGATATGAGGGTTTATTCTTATTAAGCAGCAGTTTCTGAGTGCATCTAGGGTGCCATATCTCGGTTCACCCAACAGAGAAATCCTTGGCAATAAAAGAAAAATTGTGAGATATACCTCACTCTCGCAAGTCCCGGCTGATGCGGATGAGCAACTAGTGAAACCCCAGCTAGCTCTGCGCAACAATTGTGTTAGTCTGCATAGCCTTGGCTAAGGGACTGCGTCACCCTAGCTCTACGTGGATCTGCTTTTCCCGGATCTAATTTTAGCCCTGTCGGCTCAGAAACCGTCACTTCTGGTGAATTTCAGACTTTTCTCTGGAGGCATTGCGTTGCCCCTGCATCATCCTCCTGAGGGACTGCGTCACACCCTCTGAGGGCTGCATTGCCTCCACTACGTCTCGGTTGCTCTTGCTCTGCGTTGTACTCTTGGCCCTCCTAGACAATCACTGCATCTGCCCCTCACTGCAACTCTGAGTCATCAGATCTGATCTTCGTCCGAGCACTGCTCTGTCAAAAGAATTCAATCTCTTAGACTTTGTGTGTCTGTTCTCCACCTGACCCCAAGCCCTTCCTTTATACTTTTCTCGTTGACACATCAACGACCAACGGCTAAGATTAAAAGAATGCTTGATCCACGTCACTTGGACATTCCCATCACATGTCTAAATTAATTCACTTTAATTTTTTAATTTCCCTAAGTTAGACTTAGGTCCCCATTAAAAAATTTACTTATTTGAATAACTTTTACACCAGATGGAATTTCTCCAAACACTTTTTGGGTCTTGGAGATATCATGTGTTCTAGCCCCTCCACAAAGTTTCGGAGCTAGAGCACATCTGATGCTACCCCAAAATCTCAACACTCCCTCTTAGCGAGGAGTGTGCTCTAGCAATACTTCCACACGAAAGCATTGCCCTGATTCCTGGCATCGATCTTCGCGTTGATGCTTGGTTTGTTGCCTTTCATCCACTATGTTGTTTCTCTCTGTACTGTTGCCTATGTCATTGTACTAACGTTGCCACATTTGTATTGCAGCTCCCTCTCAAATTGCTACATCATGCTGCCAATTGTTGCACTGCAACTCAGTTGCTGAGAAGTAAGCAACTGAAGGACCCCTACCCAATCACTGACAAACAAGTCAGTCGGGTTGCATCTCATCATTGAAGCTCTCTCGGTTGCTAAGATGTGTTGTCTCTCTAGAGCCACTACGTCATTGCTGCTTTGCACTACCCCTCTGCGCTACTGAAGTCCCATCAGCCTCTGCGCCGCTACTTCTACAGTGTTGCTGCCTCTGCACTGTGTTGCTCCTATTTACAACATCTGAGCTCTGACTCTGCTTTATTGTGATCTTCTGCGCCCACTGCTCCAGTCATCCTGCTACTGTCTTAAGGCTCTCGTAGCTCGTATGTGATACAAGAGTATGGGCACCTCAAGGATCCTACCTACCATCTGTAGCTGCTCTACAAATCAATATCGCCCCACCTCTTCTCTCGAGGCACATGAGCACTCATGGCCACATCACCCTCACTACCACTGTCCCCTCTAGCTGTTGCTGCCTTAGAATCAGAAGATTCCTTGTCCTTCCTCTTAGGACAACTGTTGGCGAAGTGTCCAAGTTCGCCACATCTAAAGCATTGGACCTTTGATTGGTCCTTCTTCTTCTTCCCTTGTTGCCATTGTCCCTTTGATGCAAGGATCGCATCCTCCTCCTCTTCCTTTCCTACTTCCGTTGCTGAATTCCCTCTTGGTCATCCGTCGGATCTCCTCCTATCAAAGGATAGCCCACATGTCACCCCAATTAGGGAGTTGTGCTCTGCCCAAAATGCTTTGGACAAAAGTCTCCCACTCATCAGTGACTGCATTCATGGCAATTCTTACAAAGAGCCCTTCATTTGAAGTTGCCCCCATGGTAATCAGTTGATCCCAGATAGTCTTCAATCTGGAGAGGAATGGATCGATCTCTTCCCCCTTGTGCATCTGGAACATCCTCATTTGGTTCTTTAGAAGCATCTTCCGTTGGACGAAGTTGCCTTGATACAGCGTGGTCAAGGATGTCCACATCTCATGAGTCGTCCTCTTCTCACCAATGTGTGGGACCACGTGATCCTTCACCCCATCCATGATCAAGTGCTTTGTCCACGCCTGATTCTCATTAAACTTCTTCAGAGCGTTCGCATCGGTCGGCATAGCTAAGACATTTTCTGCGTGGGCTTTGATTCCATACACATCCAGGACTGTCAGGATTCTGGCCTTCTAGATCGCAAAGTTGGACACATTGTCCAACCTATCTTGATCACGCAATCTGTACGAGGCCATCCAGCTCAAAATCTGTCAAAGTTGATACTCCTCTCCCTTCTTCTGCTGCTGCACTCAATAGAAGACCAAATCTGGGTTTCTTGGTGAAAAAAGCCCTCTAGAGTAGTTTCTCCCTCTGACAACTGATTTCCCTCTCGGAAATCCTCCGCCAAATCTCCTGAAACAGTGCTCTACTGTAATATCCCCAATAGGAAATAGACAGCAATACAAGCATACGACAATATAGAAAATGCCGAAAATAGAACATAAAGCAAATACACATAAAAACGCCGGAAATGCTAAGCCATTTTATTAATCTGAGAATATAATGAGATACAATGGATGATCAGAATAAATGCACCTATCCTTGCTCAAGGCAAGTGAAGAACCCTCTCAGAAAACCAGGAAATGGCTGCTACAAGAAACTGCATCCTAGCTGCTGGAAGAAACTGCCGTAAACTGCTGCGGCTGGAATGAACTGAAGCTAGGGGCTGATCCCCTTGCCGGAATGAGCTGAAAATCGGCAGACCACCTGAACTCACCACCCCGGACAAAACCCAAAAACCATATACAAAACGGACCACCTCCGAAAATCACCCCCAGAAACCCTCCTCCTAAAAAAACGTTGTCCCTCCAAGAACTGCGCAGACACCAACTGAAATAGACTGAAATGGGGCCACAACTCCTCAGGAAACTCACCAAATGATAAACGCTGAACCTCCACACCGGAATAGGCCTGAATCTCCTGCAGAAATCTCTACCACTGAACAGCTCCAACTCAAACTGCGTCCTCCCTCCAAGAACTACGCAGTCACCCAATGAAGCTCAGCTCCTCAGCAAAACTCCCAACAAAACACCTGCAAATCTCCTGCTAAAGACTGAAGAAAAACCTTGCCCGAGCAGGCACTCGAAGTCCCCCGGGGCCAAGGGTGAGATCTCCAATCGGAGACACTCAGTCGCACTAAACAGTGCTGCAGACCGACTAAACAGCCAGCGTGCTCAAGTAGACAGAAGTCTAGCTCAATATCATCAACAATATCAATCATGCCAAATGAGATGGCTCTCCCTCCTTTTATAACGCTGGCCCTCCTCAAAACCCTACGTGGTCCCTCTCTCTCCCACGTGCTCCTCATAAGACTGCGCAGAAGCTCCTAGAGGCTACGTGAGCCTCCTCTCATGCATGGTGTGGACCCCCAAGGCTCCCCCTCAAGTTACAACGTTGCCTCTACTAGGGAAACACTTTATTTTATTTAAGTGAGTTAGACCCCTTTTCTCACTTTTATTTATTAATTAACTATAGTCGGCAAAACTATACAAAAATCAAATATTCCAATTAGCGATGCTAATTAGGAATATTACAGTCTCCCCCGGCAAAACGTTGCTTGTCCTCAAGCAACTGAAGTGATGGATGCTGCAATGTCTCCTCGCTCTCCCAAGTGGCATCCTCATCCGGCAAAAATTACTTGTCTTCAAGCAACGCTTGAACAAGCCTACTCTCTAGCTGATGCTCCCTACTGATACTGCAAAATGTGCCTGGGTCCCACTGAAACCTCTCTGCCCTCTGCATCACCCTGATACGAAGGGATATCTCAATGCCAGGATCCCAAAGTGACCTCTCACAGTACCAGCCAACCAATAATCCTCCCGGATCATCGCCACCGTGGCCAATAATCGCACAAGTCCCACGGCTCAGACGGTGCACTGCCTCTAGCTATGACCAATGCTCTAAGAGGTGAAGACCACCAACAAGCATCAATGCTCCTGGGCTCCTGTTGCATTGTACCTGTAGCTGCATATGCTACCCCTCCAACTGCATGCCAACTCATCACCTCTCTCCAATCAAAGTTGTGACTCAACCCCATGCTGATCCCGCTCTCCTGAAATCGGGATGGGGTGCTGAAGAAATGATGACCTATGTCCCCCTGCCAGCTGGAATCTAGAACATGTGCTATGTCCATGGGCCCCTGCTCTGCTGTGCTCCCTCCGAAGAATACCATAACATCAAGAGGGTACCAACTCATGATCTCCCGCCAGTCCGTCATGGAAGAAGAATCTGATGTAGCGATAACAACTGCATATGGAACATGCCGGGAGTGCTGTCGCCAACTCGTAATCAACTCCCACTGCTCTACCCTGTCTGCCAGTGAAAGCTGCCTGTAGAAGGAAGCTCCTCTCTCTATAATGGGCCAAATTGGGCAAGATATGCTGCAAGCTCCATCGATGTACTCCTGGGGAGTGCTACACACTAAAAACACTGCAGCTCTGTTGACTGTGTGTGCACCTATCTGCGTCTCATCCCTGTGTCGACCCACAGATGGATGCTCCACCATATCCAACAACTCCTCCCACTCCTGATCAGGAATGTCATGCTCCCGCTGTCTACTGGTCCCCTGCAGAATAATCCCATCGACCTCCAAAACCTCTAGAGAATATGGATCTGCAGCTGCTGTCACCGTACTCGATGTCAGTGCATATGACTGCTCCACCACAAAGGATGACCCCAATGCTAGCCACATATCCATCATAGGCTCAACGTGGGCACCTATCTGGACCTCACCCAAGGAAATGTCATGCCTGATGTCCATAGTATCGTTCTCTGCTGACTCAGGCTCCATCATGTGCTGCTCTAGCTGAAGCGTCACAAGTGACTCATCACCCAGAGTATCTCCTATACAGTCCCCTGACTGCTCACCCTACACACTGTAATACGGTTGCAATCTACTGTCGTCATACCTGCATGACTGCTCTTGCTCCACAGAAGCAACCTCAACTGATCTTATGGACTCATATGAAAGAGAGTCCTCACCCTGGCATACAGAAGGAATGCCCTCCTGTTCTACCTCCGCCACCTCATCTGCATTGAATATGCCATCCACCCTCTCGATGAAGTGTCGATACAATGTCTGGAGTCCAGACGCATGCTGGGATGCTACCTCTGCCGAACCCAATATCCTCTGCTCATGCATGATCTCAACATGCCCTGAGGGAAAAATGATGCATGTCTCCCTCATGACCTGCTCCCCAAGCGTAGGCTCAGCAATGACTAATGTGCCACTACTGCAGAGGATCATCTCATCCCCTAAACTGTGGCTGTCAACTAGCACACTAACCCAGTGCCACTGCTGAGAAGTCTCTCGCCTAGTGTGCTGAGGGCCATCCAAACATATTGGGTGTACCTCGCATACCCTGCTGCTCATGCCCAAAGTGCCGAAGGACAACAACAAAATCTGTTGTGCCCGTGAGTGATGTAGAAGAGGGTCAGGTGTGTGAGTCCCCACAAGTACCGTCAAGTACTGCTCATCTGTCTCCCCATCGATCTTGGGTGAACTACTCCAAAAGGTAAGCCCAATGTCCCTGTCTGTGAGTCTCCCTGGAAGCAATGCTCTAAGACCCTGCTGTGCAGCACCGTATGCCCTCGCATACCACTGATCATCCATATACTCCTCAACATGCCACTGCACACTGAGGCATGCCATTGCACACTGAGGCATACCTCGATATACTGCTGGATACCATGTGCTACTGCTGTAGCACCCTGTACCATCTCGTGCCCTGACTGTGTCCAGGCATCAGTCACTCTCCGCATGCTCACAATGTGATGTAGGATACTCCTACTCCACAATGCCGTCCCACACACTATGGTACACCACCACGCTACTCCATGTCCACCGGCAATCCACCGCTCAATGCTAGAGGCTCCCACACATCCCTGGATGTGATGACCTAGAGTTGTGCCTCTACATGTCGGACTACCACCAATCGGTAACATCGTCTCCACCGTCGTATCACTATACCTGCCGACGAAAGGATCATCACTCCAAATCCTCCTCAAGGGGTCCGAGAAGTGAATCTCCCTGTGTGTCAGTAGTGTTACCACCACTGCTCGGCTTCGTTGCGTCCTCTGTGCCCCACACAAAGGTGAAGAATCCTTGGCCCCATACAAGGTGCCATCTGGTGGCCTGCCAATGCCACCTCCTCCGACAAGCTCCCGCCAAGGTGTGCTGACCACCCCGTGATCCCGTGTATGAATGTCATGCCAAGACAACCTAGGGAGTCTGCCCATAAACTGGTTGGCCACTGGAGCTGACCGAAACCGCACATGCTCTACTACTAGGCCAACTGCACTCTCCAAGACATAGTCAGCCGACCTGCCTGGGAAACGATAGGTGATCCCACCTGGATCCCAATGCCAATCTGGGGTTCCTGTATTCCCCATGCATAGAAAATCCTGCTGAGCTACACTTGGATCCTTCACTATCTCCATAGCTCCACCGAGTACCAACTCAGAATCTCTCGCCATCCAACCTCAACATGTGGATGTTGTACCCTGTGCAACTCTGATCGTCTCATACCGCTATCCAATTCAACATATGAGATCTGACTAGGTGGCTCTGCCTCTCTCTCTCCAACGGGAAGAGATGACCCAACAACACTGCTAGTCCCATCCATGCATGCCTGAAGGGGAATGATCTGACGCTCCAACTTGCCCTCTGATTGTACCATCAGGGAATCTAGTCGTTTCCCAATGCGAACCAACTTGGCCGCCGACTTGGCACAAGTCACTCTCATACCCTCCAGCTCCTGGTCCTGCAACAAAATGGCCTCCCGTACTGACGTGGCCTTCTCTCTCAAAACTCGAAGGTCCGTCCGAAGCCGATGATACCGCTGTCTGCGACCATCATCCAATACCTTTGTACCTGCTAGTGCCTCATCGAAGGTGGATACATCTCCTGACACTGCACCCATCTGTGTGCTGCTACCACCCGAAGACTCGGACGCGACTCCGGTCGTCACCTCAATGGATGGCTCTACTGGGGTAGGCTCTACCTTCTCCACTACCACATCAACCGACACGGCCGAGGAGGTCTCCAATGAGGGTGAATCTTGTGTCACACTAGGTGTAACCTCGGACTCCCTGCAACCCTGTGTTCCCTCATCCTCCAAGTGCAAGGTAACCATTTTAATGGTTTCCCTCTCTGATACTTGGTCAAGCTGGAAAGAGGTATCCAACTTGTCCACCCAAACTTTTCCTGAGCGCCTAGATGACCCGTCAAATGTCGGTAGATGGAATCTGTCCACTGTGCGTTGTAAGCCCCCATCATGTGAGCGCCTGTTCCCTCTGTGAAAGTCGTGAGGTCTACTATCACGCTGGAGCTGAACAAAGTCTCTGAACGAGAGAGCCTCCATGAACTCCTGCCCGTATGCCTGGTACTCTGCAAAATAGTCACCCATGTGGCCCGGCTCCCGCTCTCGCTGTGCTCCTGCCCCTATGTCTTCATTCAGAAAAGTGGGCATGGTAGGACGAGTGGGTGTATGTGATGCCATATGCTGAGTGGCATCATGCTCCGACAAATGGAGGGATGTGCCTGATCCCTCACCAATCTGAAAACCCCTTGGGGTTTCCCACTGCCTAACCTCCAGCGCAGTGAGTCTCTGTGACACATCCTGCATGTGTTGGAGGAGCGCCTCTATAAATCTCCTCTCATCATCATCACCTGCCATCGACTCTTTCTGCTATGTGTCTACAGGCTCCTCAGAAACTGCACGGCTGCTGCAAAACCATACTGCTGCTTAACTTCGACCTCCGATTTACCCACTGAAAACTACTCAGAAAATTCCAAGAATTTGGGAAGGTGATCCTTGCCCAAAACCCAGAAAAACCCAGAAAACGTTTCTTCTAATTCCAACCTTCAAAATTTGACCCTTTATATTTTGGCCCTTTTTCCAATTTCGTTTTTGGTACTGCAACTGCTATTGCTCTCGAAAATTCCAGCAAACCTCTGTATGATCTCTTTCCCAATGTCATAGACCACAGGCTGAGCCAGAATTATGCTCTGATACCACTGTAATATCCCCAACATGAAATAAACAGCAATACAAGCATACGACAATATAGAAAATGCCGGAAATAGAACATAAAGCAAATACACATAAAAATGCCGGAAATGCTAAGCCATTTTATTAATCTGAGAATATAATGATATACAATGGATAATCAGAATAAATGCACCTATCCTTGCTCAAGGCAAGTGAAGAACCCTCTCAGAAAAACAGGAAATGGCTGCTACAAGAAACTGCATCCCAGCTGCTGGAAAAAACTGCCGTAACTGCTGTTGCTGGAATGAACTGAAGCTAGGGGCTGATCCCCTTGCCGGAATGAGCTGAAAATCGGCAGACCACCCGAACTCACCACCCCGGACAAAACCCAGAAACCATATACAAAACGGACCACCTCCGAAAATCACCCCCAGAAACCCTCCTCCTAGAAAAACGCTGTCCCTCCAAGAACTGCGCAGACACCAACTGAAATAGACTGAAATGGGGCCACAACTCCTCAGGAAAATCTCCCACTGATAAACGCTGAACCTCCACACCGGAATAGGCCTGAATCTCCTGCAGAAATCTCTACCACTGAACAACTCCAACTCAAACTGCGTCCTCCCTCCAAGGACTGCGCAGTCACCCAATGAAGCTCAGCTCCTCAGCAAAACTCCCAACAAAACACCTCCAAATCTCCTGCTAAAGACTGAAGAAAAACCTTGCCCGAGCAGGCACTCGAAGTCCCGCGAGGCCAAGGGTGAGATCTCCGACCGGAGACACTCAGTCGCACTAAACAGTGCTGCAGACCGACTAAACAGCCAGCGTGCTGAAGTAGACATAAGTCTAGCTCAATATCATCAACAATATCAATAATCCCCAAATGAGATAGCTCTCCCTCCTTTTATAACGCTGGCCCAAACCCTACGTGATCCCTCTCTCTCCCACGTGCTCCTCCTAAGACTGCGCAGAAGCTCCTAGAGGCTACGTGAGCCTCCTCTCATGTGTGGTGTGGACCCCCAAGGCTCCCCCCTTAAGTTACAACGTTGCCTCTACTAGGGAAACACTTTATTTTATTTAAGTGAGTTAGACCCCTTTTCTCACTTTTATTTATTAATTAACTATAGTCGGCAAAACTATACAAAAATCAAATATTCCAATTAGCGGTGCTAATTAGGAATATTACATCTACGATCACCCTACTGATCGAATCTCAGATTTCTTTGGCAAAAATCTGCTGAGCAACTATTCTCCTCTCGCTTTTGTCACCTTTGCTACGCATTGTTCTGCACCAATAGAACCTATGCCACACCAGCAACTTCTGAACATCAGAAGCTACACTTCCAGCCCCGGCAACTGCACAGCAACTCACCAACTCGAACTATGTCACCCTCCTGGTGTTGCATCAGCCTCTGCGTGAGCAAACTTGCTCAACCTCCCTCTCGTGGTCCTGCGTCAGCCTCTGCGTGAGCAGACTGGCTCTGCATCACCTCTCTGGAGCTACGTCAACCTCTGCGTCACCCTTGCAGGGTCTGTTGTCCCTCTGGTGATGTGCCGCCTATGAAAATTTCTGAATCTTGCACTTATCCAGAAATTTTTATTGTTAATCTAGTTATGCTCCTCCTACTTAGATAAGTTATTAGCTGAATAAATTCAGATTAAAATCGAAGCAAAACACATAACAAATCTTCACCAATTCAGATCTAGAACAAGTACATGCACACATAGACAAAGTGACATAGATATTTTTTGGACTGTAATATCCCAAATGGGATATTTTAACTAAAAATGCAGAAACAGACTTGAGCAGCAAAATAAATGGAAATAAACACACAACCACCAATATAACACAATGGATGCCGATAAAATCACTGAGCCATCTTATTTATCTATGGTAGAAAGTACATCAACATAAAGGAACAGCGGACCCTGAGCTTGCCAAGCAAGCAGAGCAAAACCCAGAAAGATCTCTGGCCCAATTGATGGATGACTCTGGCAATGATGTAGACGGCTCGGTAAGAAGACTGCTGCAAATCAACTACGGCAAAACTGTCACTGGACCCACTGAAGCACAAGTTGAAGATCAGGATGATCCTCACACCAATCCCTGAAGCTCTGCGAAACCTCTGAATGAAGTCTCCTCAAGAGAGTTGGATTTTTGTCCAACACTCACAAATCACCCGAGGGTTTCCATCCTAGGCCTACGGCTGAAGTAGAGAATCACGCCTCACACCTCTCATACAATAAAATAACATGATCCAAAGATATCTCCCAATGGCCTCCTCCCTTTCTTTTATAGATCTCTTCGAGCCTTCTAGAGCATTATTTTATTAATATTTTATTCATGGAGCACTTTTCCCTTTTATTAAAATATTCCTTTTTAATGCAAAAAAGGGTAAATCGGCTACCACGCCTCCTCCGGTCACTGAAATCTGTGTCTAACTGTCCCACCATGTAGGTATCCTCGTCCCGGTTCCAATGAGTTATTACACTAAGGTGTTCCATCATGTATTCGTCCCGAAATGCCAACTTGAGTGTAATCCGCTGAGTTAAGCCCAGAAATAACTCAAATTTCCGAAAGTTATCGGAATGCACCAGAATGAAAGCCAAACCGCTCGGATGATGGAGTATATCAAGCGAATGCCTCCGGAAACCATGAAAACTCCTCAAAACTCTTCCAAAGAGCTCCTGAGCCCACTGGTAGCACCAATATGTACATGTGACCTGTTTGTTCCTAACTCTGGAAGTCCAACCTGACCCGGTAGTAGGTGACACCAAAAAAAAGGAATATTACAAACCTTCCGCCCCAAGATTGCTTGCCCTCAAGCAATCCAGATATGTGGGCCACTCTGTCGGCCTGATGCAACTGAAACCCAATGCCCAGATCCCATACAAACCTCCTAGTGCAACTATGTGCCTATGTCAAGCCACCTGGAATAGACCCCCCAATGCTGGGATCCCAAACTGATCTCTCACTGTCCCTGTCATCAAATAATCCTCCCGGATCCCCATGCCATGGTGGCCAATCATCGCCCAAGTCCCACGGCCCAGACTGCGCACTGCTTCTAGCTATAACTGATGCTCTAAGAGGGGAAGACCACGCCTCCTGCTACACTAGATCTATTACGATGTAAGTTGCCCCATCAACTGTGTACCAACTCATCACCTCTCTCCAATCCAATCCCTGACTAAATCCACTGTTGATTCTGCTCTCCTGAAACCGGGATGGGATGCTGAAGAATCTGCCCCACTGCCAACTGGAACCTGTATTATCTGTCATGTCTAAGGGCCCTTGCCCTGCTATGCTCCCTACGAACAATATCGTACCATCAAGAGGATACCAACTCATGATCTCCCGCCAGTCCATCCTAGAAGAAGAATCCAATGTAGCAACAACTGCATATGGAACATGCCTAGAGTGTTGCCGCCAGCCCGTAATCAATTCCCCCTGCTCTGCCATGTCTGCCAATGAAAGTTGCCTGTAGAAGGAAGCCCTTCTCTCTATAATGGGCCAAAGTGGGCAAGATATGCTGCAAGCCCCATCGATGTACTCCTGGAGAGTGCTACTCATTGAAAATACTGCAGCTTTGCTGACTGCGTGTACATCTATCTACACCTCATCCCTGTGTCGACCCACAGATGGATGCTCCACCATCTCCAACAGCTCCCACTCCTGATCAGGAATGTCATGCTCCTACTGTCTACTAGCCCTCTACAGAACAATCCCATCAACCTCCAACACCTCCAGAGGATATGGATCTGCAGCTGCTGTCACCGTACTCGATGTCAGTGCATTTGTCTACCCCACCTCAATGGCTGACCCCAATGTTAGCCGCATATCCATCATAGACTCAATGTGGGCACCCATCTAGCTCTCCCCCAAAGGAATATCATGCCTGATGTGCATAGTATCCTCCTCTGCTAACTCAGGCTCCATCATATGCTGCTCTGGCTGAATCGTCACAAGGGACTCATCACCCAGAGTATCTCCCGTAGAGTCTCGTGACTGCTCATCCTGCACACTGGAACACATCTCCGGTCTACTGTCATCACCTCTACATGACTGCTCTCGCTCCCCAGAAGCGTCCTCAACTGATCCCATGGACTCATCTGAAGAAGAGTCCTCACCCTGGAATATAGAAGGAATGCCCTCTTGTCCTGCCTATGCCACATCATTTGCATCTCTCAAACATGAGTGATTAGGCCCCCAAGGTTCTTTGCAAATGAAGCAAAGTCCCTTCCTCCTCAGCTCATTCCTGCTGCCTGACCCACCAAACTGGAGCAGCTCCTCCCTGGTCAACTGTTTCCTGAGAAGCTCAATGTTTTGCTCAACTAGCCCTTGGGCTAGCTCATAAGCAACGGGCGAGACCAACTGCTCTCTCCTCCAAATGCTCAACAACCGGGTCTGCAACTTTCGGCCAATGGTCTCATGGTCTCTCATACATGATGACAAGATGGACTGCATGTGTGCTATGACGGTGTCAGGATGATGTCTCCTAATGCTGAAGAAGCATTGGAACATCTACAAAATCAGGTCATCACACTCAAGGTCAAACATGATGACATAAGTCTTGATTGTGGCCATACTCCATAGAATCTCCAGCTTCTTCCCAAAGGTAGAGCTTGCACTGTTGTCCAAACCCTGAAAAGTCTCTACAATCAATCTCATAATCCTTCTCATAACATCATCATTATATGGATTTATAGGTGCGGTCAATTTCATGATGTTACTGAGGCAAGCTGCAACTGGAAGTGTGACCCCTTCACAAGGTTCCTCCAAGAATGTGGGCTGTATAAGAGCAAGCATAGTAGGCTTTAGAGCCCAAATCAGTTTCTTCCCTTCTGCTTGGTCTATTGTGGACATGAGTTCATTAAACTCTTCTAGTTTGGACAAAACTCTCCCTGACATCTTCATGTGTTTCAGATCTGTCCCAAGTGAAAAAATTCTGTGACCAATCCCCAATTCTTCATGCAAATCTTTTGGCTGTCCTTTTGAAGGATGGCATATATTCCTCTTGAAAAGGGTCTGTTGTTCTGTTTAGTTTCTGGTTGTGTGTCATGGCTCCCTGGGGTGTTGTTGTGTTGGTTAAATAGGTGTTTTAAAAACCCCATCATTCAACACCATACCATTTGTACCCTATCTATAAAAATATATAATGCTTCTAATGGCAATGTTTCAGATGACATCAAATAAATTTCTAATCACTATAATATGATGCTACAACCATCAAACCAATTGTATCTTTGATAAGCAAACCCAAAAAAAAACTATATGTTTTAGATATGCAGTCTCATACAATCAATTAAAACTTAACTATAAAGCATAAATTCTTTATAGAGGAACCTGGTTATAATGAGCAATTGGTTCCTCTCTTCTGGTGTATATATATATATATATGCTGCCCCAGAGGATTTTGACTGACAGTCAGCTCCAAAATTTCTAAATGTTCAGCGAAGGACACAACGTCTTCCCTCGCAGCACAAGAGTATGTGGGATTTGTTGTAGCAATTATAGTCATGCAAACCTCTGTTGCGATCAGCTAAACCTCAAGAATGCTCCCCTGCCACCTATACACTTCAACCCGACTGAGCTAACAATTCATGTCGCACCAAAATTCAACCCATCACGATCTGTTCCGGATATTTTGTGGATATATATCTTGGGAATTCTGCCCGAAATTGCAGCACGCAGTAGATAATGTGACGCCCAACAGTTTGTAAGTATGATATGGAACTCGGATTTTGAGAGAATGTGATCATGATGCTGTCCAGAATTTGAATGGCGGCTTCAGAATGTGATTCCAAATTCTGGAAAATTCAATCGCATTCGTTTCGGCCCCCTTTAACCAACAGCTCCGGATAACATTCTCTGCGCCACAACCCACACGAGAATTCAACCAATTTTAGTCGTGGTAAATGCGTCTCGACTCACGAATGCGTAGCTCCTACTGAGTGGTAATGCTTGGTCTCGGGAAATCTGCTATGATGAGACCACTTTGAGTATGACAGCAAAATAAGAATGCTCGGCTCCCTTCATATTAACAGAGCTCGATCGCCCAACAAGTGACGGTTTTTCGACACTGCTGTCACAAATTTGATGCAACTCGAATTACTTATCCAATTTGCTTGACGGCCGCACTGCAGAAAATGATCACCCTACATATTTAACCCATGAGATTGACCCCTTGGTTCACGCAGTTTCGCAATTTCCACTCTCAACTGTTATTTTTAAAGGAGTGTGACCAAGACATGTCCGCGGTAAGGTGCTCCTACCCTCATTCTTCAGCGGATTGCCCAGACTTTTTTTTTTAATTATAATCATGACCCTTCCTTTTTAATTCGGCCTCATAGAAGAATGTTCCCCCCGCCCCCCCCACTTTTAGAATAATGTGAAACTTATGATCCGATGCCGCATTCTCAAAATAACATTCGATTCAAATTTTTCGAATCGTTATTATGCCCGCAAAATTAAAAAACCTTCAATTTTCCCTTAAAGTCGATCTCCAATAAAATAAAATAAAATTCCATAAAAATTCCTTATGACCCTTGAAAAATGATTTCAACTTTTGGGCTTTGCAGTATTTTCACTGATGGATTTTCTCACAAACCCTTTATTTTACTGAAGTTGATCCACAATGTGTAATGTTCCCATTTTTGGTATCACCCGTGACAGGGCTAGGAGGGACTTCCAGGGTTAGGAGTAGACAGGTCACATGTACAGATTGGTGCTATCAGTGGGCTCAGGAGCTTTTCGGAGGAGTTTTGAGGAGTTTTCATGGTGCTTGGAGGCATTCGCTTGATATACTCCATCATCCGAGCAGTTTGGCTTTCGTTCCGATGCATTCCGATAACTTTCGGAATTTTGAGTTATTTATGGGCTTAACTCAGCTGATTATGCTCAAGGTGGCATTCCAGGAGGAATATACGATGGAACACCTTAGTGTAATAGCTCATCGGAACCGGGACGAGGAGACCTACACGATGGGACAGTTAGACAGATATTTCAGTGACCAGAGGAGGCGTGGTAGCCGATATACCCTTTTCTGCATTAAAAAGGAATATTTTATAATATTTTAATAAAAAGGGAAAAGTGCTCCATAAATAAAATAATGCTCTAGAAGGCTCCAAGGGATCTATAAAAGAAAGGGAGGAGGCCATTGGGAGACATCTTTGGAGTAGATCATTTGCTTGTATATGAGAGGTTTGAGGACGTTGTTCTCTACTTCATGCAGTAGCCCCAGGACGGAAACCCTCGGGTGATTTGTGAGTATTGGACGGAAACCCAATACTTTTGAGGAGACTTCACTTAGAGTTTCACAGAGCTTCAGAGTTTGGTGTGAGGTTCATTCAGATCTTCAACTTGGGCTTCATCATTTCAGTGGGTTCAATGTCAGCTGTTGCCGGAGGGAGAGTGCAGCAGCTCAGTTTGTGGCCAGCGCCGTTCAGCAGCTTATCTTGGTGGCCAGTTTTCTATCTCAGCTCTTCTTGGGTCAGATCTATATGTAAACCCCTGTTTATTATCTATAATAAAAGCTGAGATTTTTCTTTTGTTCTATATGGTATTGGATTGCAGTGTTTCTTGTCTTTTAATTTTACATGGCAATCTTCTGTTGAATGAATGATTATTTTACGGCAAATTGTGGTATTCAGTATTTTTCTGCATTTTAGTTAAAATATTCCAACCGGGATATTACAGTGGTATCGGAGCTGCAGTCTTGGCTCAGCCTGCGGGTTTCAGCTCCAGTTGTAGTGATTATTATTACAATTTTCAGTTACAGCTATTATTATCAAAGGGTTTATTGCAGAACAATCTTGAAAAAAAAGGAAAAAAAAAAAAAACATTTGGGTTAAGTCAAGAACTATTTGAGGACAGATTCGCTAAATATTTTATCGAGAGTCCGTTCTAGCAAAAGGCCGAGTTTAAGGAATCGAGTCGAACATTGTGGTTGGGCCTGTGTATTCATGAAGGTCGATCGACTGATATATATCTCTGTTTAAGTGCGTTGTTGGTGTTGAAGGTGTCTTTGATCGTGGTAACCTCTGCGAACAATTTTCCTCTAGCAGCAGAGAAGTAGAAAAATGAGCGGATCTCCCCTCTTGTAGTTGGCAATCGTGCCCACTTTGAAATTAAGGGACAAATAGAGTGCATCTGGAAATATTTCCAAATGATGGGAAAAGATTGACTCCGTTAGAAGCTCGAGAAGGACATCCACTAATTGTAGATCGTTATAGCAGATCACGCCGGTGGGCCACAGGGGAAAAATATGACGAGTTGTCGGCTGAGTGGCTATCAAACGTTGCTGAGCTAAATTTCCTGTTCGAACGAGATTCCAACAGCTGATCGATACAGTAGTTTGTCTGAGCACGAGTTGCCACAAAGAAGAAAATTCCAGATTGGGATCTCGATTGTAACAAATGCGTGTAAGCATGATTGGGCACCAGGAATAGACGTTGCGACAATGCATGATAGAAAGATGCACATAGCTCTTGTTCGCTCAAACTCTGGAGTGCGGGGTCTAGCGAATACATCTGCTTAGCCGGTTGATGGAACAGGGTGTTGGAGGCCGAGAGCCATAGCGATGTCGCGGTCGAGAGCCATAAGCGAAGTCAAGATCTTCGTGGTCAATTGAATTTGGGCGTTGAAATCATAACGTATGCGGGCGGTCAAACGGAACCAAGTCGCATTACTTAGCGCGGAAGCCAACCTCCGGATCATGCCACCACAGTAACCGAGCTGCGCTAGTGATGCTGAGGGATGCACTGATACACGACATCAGAAGTTGTTGTTGTGCAGGGGTCAAATTCTTGGTGTACCATCAAACTTGGTGGTCGATTTCCTGAGCTTGTTTTAATTCCAGAATTGTGCAAATTCCATGGTGTTAGACATCTGTCACTATGTACGCAGAGTTCCAGAAGCAACCATTAAGGAGGCACGAGTTTGTTTTTTTTTGGTGGTCGATTTCCTAAGCTCACAAGTTGGGCTGGAAATTACTCCTCTTACCTGGGCATCATTTCAGAAACATTTCACAGTGCTGTAACCAAACGTATGCTAATTCATCAATGGCTGAAGCGACATATTGACCTGTAGCAGCCTTTCTGGAGAAATTTAATTGAGTTGCCTGCATAACCAAGACCAATTTCATACCAGACTGTTCGTGGGCTTAACTTGTGCGTGCTGCCTCGTTTGGTGCTGTATTCGTGGGGGGAAATACTGCTAGTGGTTGCTTGTTGGTACAGTCTTGTGACAACACTTCAAGGTTAGAACTTGTGGCTACATTCTTGGACAACATGATCTTCTTCAAACATGGCGGAAATTTCTTTGGAAGGTGGCCTCTGCGATAATCAATACATATCAGGTTCTTCTTGTATCTCTGTTATGCATTTATTGATGGTTTCTATGGAGTAAATTATCATGTATTGTCTAACACAGTCTTGATGTAAGTCTATTAATGAAGTTAGAAGTTTCTGAGTATGAGAAGAAATACCAGCCATTGGGCTAAGATTGGTCCTTTTATAAATTCTCCACTATACACTTGTATTTGACACCAGCAAACACATGTCACCTACAGCAGTGTGTATTTGAACTGTTTGACAGAAAAAAAAAACCACACCTACACCACTATAAAAACTCAGAAAAAGCAGTGACCACATCATTGGCTGAACCATGGAGGGATTCCTGAGCAGCTTGAGAAGGGTGAAAATTGATTCCTTGAACCACCAGAAAACCAGAAAACTAATCAGAACAGCAGACCCTTCTCCAAGAAGGTACATAAATTGCTCCAACAAGAGCATCCGAGGAACCGACAAAAGGAGGAAGAAGTGGGGAATTGGCTTTATGCACTTGGGATGGACTTGAAGAATCGAAGATTAGGGAATGACTTGCCCATGTTAGAGAATCTGGAATCCTGTCTCTCAAAGGCACGACAATCTGATTGGTGTTTGAATTGGGCTTTGGAGCCATCTATGCTTCCATTGATACAAGCCAGATTCTTGGAACATCCAAGTGAGAGAGTCCAGCTGATAGTTGCCTCTTGTTTCAGCGATATCTTGAGGATAACAGTACCCTTCCCTCCCTACAATGATGATATTATGAGAAGAATTTTCAGATTGATAGTAGGAACCTTTCAGGATTTGGACACTTGCGCAGGGTTTACATTTGGGAGGAAGCTTAAGGTTCTAGAAGTCATGGCTATGGCCCGAACTTATGAGGTCATGATCGATCTTGAGTGTGATGACCTGATTTTGCAGATGTTCCGATGCTTCTTTAGCATTAGGAAACATCATCCTAATACTGTCATAGCACACATGCAGTCCATCTTGTCGTCATGTATGAGAGACCATGAGACCATTTGCCGGAAGTTGCAGATTAGGTTGCTGAGCATTTGGAGGAGAAAGCGGTTGGTCTCGCCTGCTGCTTATGAGCTAGCCCAAGGGCTAGTTGAGCAGAACATTGAGTTTCTCAGGAAACAGTTGACCAGGGAGGAGCGGCTCCAGTTTGGTAGGTCATGCAGCAAAAATGAGCTGAGGAGGAAGGGACTTTGCTTCACTTGCAAAGAACCTTGGGGGCCTGATCACTCATGTTTGAGAGATGCAGATGAGGTGGCAGAGGTAGAGCAGGTAGACGTTCCTTCTGTATGCCAGGATGAGGACTCTTCTTCAGGTGAGTCCATGGGATCATATGAGGATGCTTCTAGGGAGCGAGAGCAGCCATGCAGAGATGATGATGACAGTAGACCAGAGCTGTGTTCTAGTGTGCGGGGTGAGCAGTCAGGGAACTGTATAGGTGATACTCTGGGTGATGAATCACTTGTGACGATTCAGCCAGAGCAGCATATGATGGAGCCTGAGTCAGCAGAGGAGGATACTATGGACATCAGGCATGACATTTCCTTAGGTGAGATCCAGATGGGCACCCACATTGAGCCTATGATGGATATGCAGCTAACATTGGGGTCAGCCTTTGAGGAGGCGCAGTCAGATGCACAGACACTAGTTGCAGATCCATATCCTCTAGAGACGTTGGAGGTCGATTGGATAGTTCTGCAGGGAGCTAGGGTACAACAGGAGTTTTGCATTTCCGATGAGAGGGATGAGTTGTTGGAGATGGTGGAGCATCCATCTTTGGGCCGACACATTGATGAGGTACAGACAGATGTACATACAGTCGGCCAGGCTGCAGCACTTTAGATGAGTAGTACTCTCCAGGAGTACATCGATGGGGCTTGCAGCATGTCTTGCCCACTTTGGCCCACTATAGAGAGAGGGGCTTCCTTCTACAGGCAGTTTCCATTGGTAGACAGGGCAGAGCAGTGGGAGTTGATTACGGGCTGGCGACAACACCCTGGGCATGTTCCATGTGTAGTTGTTGCTACATTGGATTCTTCTTCCAGGATGGACTGGCGGGAGATCATGAGTTGGTACCCTCTTGATGGTACAGTATTTTTCGTGGGGAGCACATCAGAGCAGGGGCCCTTAGACATAGTAGATGTTACAGATTCCAGTTGGCAGGAGGGCACCGGTTGTCGTTACTTCATGACTCCTTCCCGATTTCAGGAGAGTAGGATCAGCATGGGATTGAGCCAGGAGTTGGATTGGAGAGAGGTGATGAGTTGGTATGCAGTCGGTGGGGCAGCATATGCAGTTACAGGTACAGCACAGCAGGAGCCCGGGAGCATTGGTGCTTGCTGGTGGGCTTCACCTCTGAGAGCATCAGCTATAGCCAGAGACAGTGCGCAGCCTGAGCCGTGGGACTTGGGCGATGATTGGCCATGGTGGCATTGGGATCCGAGAGGATTGTTTGTTGACTGGGATAGAGAGAGATCAGTTTGGGATCCCGGCATTGAGGGATCCATTCCGAGAGGTTTGACACAGGTGCATAGCAGCACACAGAGGTTGGTATGGGATCCAGGCATTGGGTCTGAGATGCAGCGGGCCAACAGAGTGGCCCACATATTTCGATTGCTTGAGGGCAAGCAATCTTGGGGCGAGAGGTCTGTAATGTTCCCATTTTTGGTATCACCCGTGACAGGGCTAGGAGGGACTTCCAGGGTTAGGAGCAGACAGGTCACATGTACAGATTGGTGCTATCAGTGGGCTCAAGAGCTTTTCGGAGGAGTTTTGAGGAGTTTTCATGGTGCTTGGAGGCATTCGCTTGATATACTCCATCATCCGAGCAGTTTGGCTTTCGTTCCGATGCATTCCGATAACTTTCGGAATTTTGAGTAATTTATGGGCTTAACTCAGCTGATTATGCTCAAGGTGGCATTCCGGGAGGAATATACGATGGAACACCTTAGTGTAATAGCTCATTGGAACCGGGACGAGGAGACCTACACGATGGGACAGTTAGACAGAGATTTCAGTGACCGGAGGAGGCGTGGTAGCCGATATACCCTTTTCTGCATTAAAAAGGAATATTTTATAATATTTTAATAAAAGGGAAAAGTGCTCCATAAATAAAATAATAATAAAATAATGCTCTAGAAGGCTCCAAGGGATCTATAAAAAAAAGGGAGGAGGCCATTGGGAGACATCTTTGGAGTAGATCATTTTCTTGTGTATGAGAGGTTTGAGGACGTGGTTCTCTACTTCAGCCGTAGCCCCAGGACGGAAACCCTCGGGTGATTTGTGAGTGTTGGACGAAAACCCAACTCTCTTGAGGAGACTTCACTTAGGAGTTTCACAGAGCTTCAGAGTTTGGTGTGAGGATCATTCAGATCTTCAACTTGGGCTTCATCGCCATGTCTGGCCACCAAGCACGGAGGAAGAGTGCAAGAAGGTAGCTTACAGGCCGTGTCGTTTCAACAACCTTATCTTGGTGGCCAGTTTTCTATCTCAGCTCTTCTTGGGTCAGATCTATATGTAAACCCCTGTTTATTATCTATAATAAAAGCTGAGATTTTTCTTTTGTTCTATATGGTATTGGATTGCAGTGTTTCTTGTCTTTTAATTTTACATGGCAATCTTCTGTTGAATGAATGATTATTTTACGGCAAATTGTGGTATTCAGTATTTTTCTGCATTTTAGTTAAAATATCCCAACCGAGATATTACACAATGAACCCGCAGGCTGAGCCAAAACCAGTGCTTCGATACCACTATAATATCCCAAATGGGATATTTTAACTAAAAATGCAGAAATAGACTTCAGCAGCAAAATAAACGGAAATAAACACACAGCCACCAATATAACACAATGGATGTCGATAAAATCACTAAGCCATTTTATCAATCTATGGTAGAAAGTACTCAACATAAAGGAACAGCGGAACCTAAGCTTGCCAAGCGAGTGGAGCAAAACCCAGAAAGATCTCTGGCCCAACTGATGGATGACTCTAGCAATGATGTAGACAGCTCGGCAAGAAGACTGCTGCAAATCGGCTACGGAAAAACTGTCACTGGACCCACTGAAGCACAAGTTGAAGATCAGGATGATCCTCACACCAATCCCTGAAGCTTTGCGAAACTTCTAAATGAAGCAAAACCCAGAAAGATCTCTGGCCCAACTGATGGATGACTCTGGCAATGATGTAGACGGCTCGGCAAGAAGACTGCTGCAAATCAGCGACGGCAAAACTGTCACTGGACCCACTGAAGCGCAAGTTGGAGATCAAGATGATCCTCACACCAATCCCTGAAGGTCTGCGAAACTTCTGAATTAAGTCTCCTCAAGAGAGTTGGGTTTTCGTCTAACACTCACAAATCACCCGAGGGTTTCCGTCCTGGGGCTACGGCTAAAGTAGAGAATCACGCCTCACACCTCTCATACAATAAAATAACATGATCCAAAGATATCTCCCAATGGTCTCCTCCCTTTCTTTTATAGATCTCTTGGAGCCTTCTAGAGCATTATTTTATTATTATTTTATTCATGGAGCACTTTTCCCTTTTATTAAAATATTCCTTTTTAATGCAGAAAAGGGTAAATCGGCTACCACGCCTCCTGCAGTCACTGAAATCTGTGTCTAACAGTCCCACCATGTAGGTATCCTCGTCCCCGTTCCAATGAGCTATTACACTAAGGTGTTCCATCATGTATTCCTCCCGGAATGCCACCTTGAGTGTAATCAGCTGAGTTAAGCCCGAAAATAACTCAAATCTCATAAAGTTATCGGAATGCACCGGAACGAACGCCAAACCACTCGGATTATGGAGTATATCAAGCGAATGCCTCCGGAAACCATGAAAACTCCTCAAAACTCCTCCAAAGAGCTCCTAAGCCCACTGGTAGCACCAATCTGTACATGTGACCTGTCTGCTCCTAACTCTGGAACAGGGTTGCGGGGAAGCTTCTAACCCCCTTCGCTCCCGCTCCGGAAACTCGCTCCGTGCGGGAACGTTTCGGAAACGCTAGGAAACGCGCTTCCGAAAACGCTTCCTGTCGGGAGCGTTTTTCGGGAGCGCGTTTCCGACCTGAAAAAACGCTACTTGTTTTTTCGGGAGCGTTTCAGGGAGCGTTCGGGAGAGAACGCTCCCTAAGCGCTTCCGACGTTTAAAAAACGCTTCGGGAGCGTTTTTTAAACGCGGGGAGCGTTCGGGGAGCGTTCGCTCCCGAACGCTCCCCGGCAAAAAAAACGCTCCCCGCCGCGCGGAAATTTTTTTATGAAAAAATTTCGATTTTTATAAAAGGGGGGGGGGGGGGGTTTCATTGTTAGTTATTGTTTGTTAGTTGAGAATTGAGATTGAGCGAGAAGGAGAGCCGAGAGCGCAAGGTTTGGTTGACAGCAATCAGGAGAGCAAGGAGCAAAGCTGACAGGAGGATTGCAAGAAAGAGGTAGGCCTTCTAATCCAATTTTGTATTTTCTAAGATGAATTTGTAGATTGTTAAATTGTTTGAAAATGAAAACTTGAATTTTTCTTGAATGTTGCATTTTATTGGATTTAAAACTTTTAAAATGAGTTTTTTTTTTCCTATGTTGCATTTCCTATTCCCATTTGGCATTTTTCTATTTGTTTTGCAGGCTAGATTCTAGAAACTTGAAACTTGTTTCCATCATGGCTATATGGCTAGGAATTTTCCTCATGTTGGTTCTTTTCTTTGTGATAATGGTGTTGGAGAGTGCTAGAAGAAAGAGACAAATCAGAGAAGAGGAGGATGAAGAGGAGGGTTATGGTGGATCTGAAGAAAATCCTGAAGAGGAGGATTATGCTGAGGAGGAAGTGGGGAGTGGAGACCCTGAGAACCTAGAATCCCCAACTAAACAAGACCAATATCCTTTGTGGAAATATGTTCAGAAACAAGAGGAGGGAAAGGTGGTGGAACCACTAAATTTTTTTGCCCCCATTGCAATAAACAATACCATGGTTCATACACCCGTCTGAGAAGGCACCTTTGTGGGATAATGCCAGGAGATGGAACTAAAAATTTTGGAATCAAAGTTTGTACTTATGTGCCAGCACCACAGAGAGAGATATATAGGAAGGAAGAGGGGGTTGCCATACAGATATCATCTAAAAGATCTAAGGGTATCGCTGATTCAGGCCCAACACATTCAACTTCCACCCATGCCAATGGTTTCGGAAGCAGTGGCACTGGATTAAGGCGTAGAACCATATCCGATTTCCTAGACGAAGGGTGTAGGAATGATGTGGATTCAAAAGTTTACCGGTTGCTATATGCATGTGGGGTGCCATTCAATGTTCTTCGCTCACCTTATTGGCATGAAATGGTTTCTGCCATTAATGATGCCCCCAAAGGATACAAAAGCCCGGGGTATGACAAGGCCAGAACCGTGGGTCTTGATCATGAAAGAGCTAAAATAAATCATTCTTTGGCTAGAATGACAGGTTCGTGGAATGAGCATGGGTTGTCCATTGTCTCTGATGGATGGACCAATGTGAAAGGAAAACCATTGATAAATGTTTTGGTTGTGTCGGTTAGTGGTGCAGTGTTCCTGGCAGCTTATGATTATTCAGATAAATTCAAAACCGGCATTAACATTGCAGAACCATTACTTGAAATAATTGAAAAGACTGGGCCATACAATGTGATACAGGTCATCACTGATAATGCTGCTAACTGTAAGGCAGCAGGAGCAATCGTTGAGGATAAATACCCCAACATTTTTTGGTCTGGGTGTTTGGTTCACACAATGAACCTTTTGATGCATGATATCATAAAAAACAAACAACCTCAGTTCAAATGGCTTGGTGATTTGTACAAGAGAGGTAAGAAAATGATCAAATTTATTACAAATCAGAGCAATACCCATGGGCTTTTCCGTACTCACTCCAAATTGGAGTTGTTGAAAATAGGAAAAACTAGATTTGCTAGTTATTACCTCACCTTCAGGCGCCTTTTGAAGGTAAGAGAGTCATTGGCTGCAATGGTATCAAGCCCACACTGGTAGCTATTAAAGGACAGGGCGGCAACAGTGGTTGACAGGCAAAGTTTTGAACATGTGGAAGAGACCGCCCTTGACCCTCAGTTTTGGGCACATATGAGGGAAATTGTGAGTTTTACCAAGCCCATTTATAACATGATTCGCTTTGCAGATACTGATAAACCAGTGATTGGAGAGGTTTATGAGCAGATGGATAGCATGTTGGGGCAAATAAAAGATATTGTTAAGGATAATGATCCCATTTTGTATGCTATGATTCATGACTGTGTGTGTGCACGATGGAATAAACTCAATGTTCCACTGCATGCTTTGGCATATATCCTTACGCCAAAATATTACTCTCCATCTTGGTTGGGCCAACCCGCACCTGGAGGTGGGGTTAGGGTGAAACCTCACACAGATCCAGAGGTACAAGAAGGGTACATGAAGGCATTGGACAAATTGGTACCTGACAGGGAAGAGTGTGCTAGATTGCGCCTTGAATTAGGCAAATACTTCAGTTGCACTGCTAACTTTGGTTCATTCCATGCAATGGAAGACAGGGACAGATTCGATGCTCCCACATGGTGGGAAGCATATGGCGGCATGGGACTTTTGCCAAAGTTGGCTAAAAAAGTTCTCTCACAAGTTGTGAACACTTCTTCTGCAGAGAGGTGTTGGAGCACTTACAGCTTTATACACAATGTGAGAAGAAACAGGCTGAATGAAAACCGAGCTGAAAGCTTGGTTTATGTGCATTATAACTTGAGGTTGTTGAGCCATTATTGTGATCGGGCAAATGAGGATCAATCATACAGAGTCTGGGACAACAACCCAGAGGATGATAATTTGGAGGACGGCACGTTACATCTGGAAGAATTGGAAGCAGAACTTTTTAGGGATGATGATGAAGCATCAACAACACCACCACACAGAGGGCCAGTCCCACCATCTACTGGTAACAGTGCGGGTGCGGGTGCCAGTGCCAGTGCCAGTTCTCGATATCACACTATTGATCCTTTGCAGATCCAGCCTCCACCTTCTAGTCATGGTCGTGGTACTCCTGAGAGTACTAGAAGACCAACATTTCCTCGTGGCTCACAAAAATTAGACATTTCTCGTGGGCGTGGCAAGGGGCCAGCCAGATAAAATATATTTGTTGTTTACTATTTTCTATTTGGTGTTGACAGTTGAACAGTTGAAACTTGACTTGCTACTGATTTCATATATTTAAATTTTTAATGAAGTTGGCATTTATAAGTTTACTGTTTACAAGTCATTATGAATTATGAATATGATGCTTCATGAAAGTTATATGGTGATCAATGAATCAATGATGATAAATGTTATATAATATCAATGATGATAAATGTTATATATTGAATTTTGAAATCAATGAATCAATGATGATAAATGTATATTGAATTTTGAAATCAATGAATCAATGATGATAAATGTTATAATATATATATCAATGATGATAAATGTTATAATATATATATCAATGATGATAAATGTATATTGAATTTTGAAATCAATGAATCAATGATGATAAATGTTAGATATTGAAATTTGAAATCAATGATGATAAATGTTATATATCAATGATCATAAATGTTAAATATTGAATTTTGAAAGCTTGAAACCTTCAGATTGATGATTTGCGAGACTCAAGAGTCAATATGTTCTCTGCTTCCAACTCGTGGGCGTGGTTGATGAAGATTATAACTTCTAGATGATTGATGTTATATGATTCAATCTATGTTTTTATGTTTTTTATGTGTAATATTCCCAATTAGCTTTGCTAATTGGAATATTTCATTTTTGCTTTATTTTGCCGCTTTAGCTAGAAATAATAAATAAAGTGAGAAATAAGAGGGGTCACCTCACTTTAGTCACCTCACTTTATAAATAAAGTGTTCTTTTCCTAGTTGATTGACGTTATAACTTAGAGAGGGGGCCTTGGGGGTCCACGTGAGTATGATGGGGAGGCATCAGGCTGACCCAAGGTTAACTGCGCAGGTCAAAGGAGAGTAAGGACGCAGTTAAGTTTTGGAGGGAGTTTGGCATTATAAAAGGAGGGGTTCTCACCTCATTTGGATATGCTTGATTTGATATTGATATTGAGAGCTAGACTTCTGTCTGCTTCAGCACGCCGGTTGTTTAGTCGGTCTGCAGCACTGTTTAGTGCAACCGAGTGTCTCCGGTCGGAGATCTCACCCTTAGCCTCGGGGGAGTTCGAGTGCCTGCCCTGGTAAGGTTATTTCTGGTTTCACCCTTAGCTTCGGGGGACTTCGAGTGCCCGCCCTAGTAAGGTTATTTTCTGAGTAATATCCTTCAGTTTCAGTGTGGATTGGTAGCATTTCCAGGTGGAGATTTGGAGGGGAAGAAGCCCTCTTGTGGCTGCGCAGAACTGAGAAGGAGGGACGCTGTTCCAGGAGAGAGAGGACGCTGATCAGCCTGGGAGAGTGAGGACGTTGTTCCAGGAAGGACGCAGTTCAGATCTGAGAAGGAGGGACGCTGTTCCAGGGGAGGAAAGCACGCAGTTCAGGCTTGGAGAGAGGACGCTGTTCTAGGAGACAGAAGGACGCAGATCTGAAGGCACATTGATAGATCCAGCATTGGAGATTGTAGATCGGAGCAGATAATTGCAGATCTGGTTCTGTAGGTTGCAGATCTGGAGAGATAGCATTAGATCCAGCTTGGGAGATTGCAGATCTGAGGAGATAGTGGCAGATCCAGCCTAGATCTGAAGAGATAACATCAGATCCAGCCTTTGGGGTTGCAGATCTGAGGAGATATTGGCAGATCTAGCATAGATCTGATATAGTAGGACGCAGATCTGGATTGGAGGCTTCAGATCCAGTAGATTTGAGTGTACAGGGAGCAGATCCATCAGGGAGGACGCTGATCTGATGAGCAGGCTTGTGTGAGAGGGGCTTAACAGCTTTTCCCAGCATTCAGGAGCTGATCCATTCATCTGGAGATTTTGGTGACTAGTGCTTCATCTGTTTCTGCGCTGTCACTAGCAGAGACAGCGTTTCTGTGGGTGAGGGTTTGGAGGCGTGAGATCAGCCCTTTTCCAGACTTCAGCTTGTAGCTCCATTGCATTCCAGCAGCAGATCTTCTTCAGCCAGCTAGGACGCTGTCCTTACTGCAGCCATTGTTTATCTGAGAGCTTTCTACTCGCCTGGGGCAAGGATAGGTGCACTTACTCTGATTATCTTGTACTCCTGCCTATCTGTTCTGAAATTAATAAAATGGCTCAGTTTTCTGGTATTCGATGTGTACTTGTTCCATGATTTGGTTCCAGCATTGTATTTTCTAGATCTGTCTGGTATATTTCTGTTTATTACTGGTTATTTCCCTTTGGGGATATTACATTATGTCTAATTCATCATTCTACATGTTTTTGTTGACATATATGCATCAAAATATAAAAAATATTAAAAATATTAATATATATATATATATATATATATAAAAACACTCCCGAAAACGCTCCGGACCCGGAAACTTTTAAAAATGGCGCTCCGCGCTTCGCTCCCGCTCCGCGCTCCCGCTCCCGCTCCCGCTTCCAAGTAACCTTGCTTTGGAAGTCCAACTTGACCCGGTAGTAGGTGACACCAAAAAAAAGAATATTACATGGACAAATAGTCCCCGGAAAAACCCAATGCAGGAAAACTGGTCTTCTGGTTGCTGGAGGGTTTTATTATTAAGAATTTTTTAAATACAACAAATTTGGGTTCCAGATCTGGAAAACCCGACAGAGAAATAATAGATCTATAGTTCACTGGTTGTTCTAAAGCCAAAATAATCACTGATCCACACCCTTAAATGGGATTTACAAAACTCAGCCAAAATTAGGCCCTAGAAACCCTAGTGCTGTCCCTGAAGAATTCTTAGCAAACCTGCCCTAGAATCTCAGCTTAGCTTCAGTGCTCTGCCTCTGTGTGTCTTTACAAATGACCCCAAGCCTTTCATTTATACTTTTCTCGTTGGGAAACCAACTGCCATGATCAAATCTTGAATCAATGGCTAAGATTAAAAGAAAGCTTGATCTGTGAGACTTAAGACAATTTCATCACATGTTTAATTAAATTCACTTTAATTATTTAAGTTCCCTAAGTTTTAACTTAGGAAATACATTAAAATAATTAATTAATTTAATATCTCCTAAACCAGATGAAATTTCCCAAATCCATTTCTGGGTCTTGTAGATCAAGTGTACTCTAGTCCTTTCTCAAAAATTGGGAGCTAGAGCACAACTGATGCTACCCCAAATACACAAAATCTCAACACTACCTTTTTCCAGATCAGTGCAGCATTAACTGCCCTTCCTGCAGCAAATATCTTCAGCCGCTTTGCTGATGGTTCATCTTGATCTACAATGCTTTGATACCATATGAAAATTTCTAAACCCTTATTACAGAAATCCTACTGTTAACTATTGATTTACTTGTCCTACTTGATTTATTACACAAGTTATTGAACTGAATATTCAGAAAAACTTGGAAGTAAACACAAATAGCAGCCTACACAAATACAGATCATTCGCTCAAGATCACGCACATATGACAAATGACACAGATTTTTCAGACAAATGTCCCCAAAAAAACCCAATGCGAGAAAACCGATGCAGCACATATGAGTGTTTATTATTATTAAGTAGCAGTTTTTGAGTACATCTAGGGTGCCATAGCTCGGCTCATCCAATAGAGAAATCCTTGGAAATCAGAGAAAAATCGTGAGATATACCTCACTCTCGCAAGTCCCGGCTGATCTAGATGAACAACTGGTAAAACCCAAGCTTGCTCTGCGCAGCCACCGCGTCAGCGTGCGTAGGCTTCGTTGAGGGACTGCGTCACCCTAGCTCTGCGTGGATCTGCTTCTACCGGATCTGGTTTCAGCCCTGTCAGCTCATAAACCCTTGCTTCCGGTGAATTTCGGACTTTTCTCTGGAGGCACTGTGTTGCCCTTGTGTGAGCCCTGCGTGAGCCTGTGTCACCCTCTTGAGGGACTGCGTCACACCCTTTGATGGCTGCACTGCCTCCACTGCGTCTCTGTTGCCCTTGCTCTGCGTTATACTCTTGGCCCTCTTGGCCAATCACTACATCTACCCCTCACTCCAACTCTAAGTCACTCAGATCTGATCTTCGTCTGAGCACTGCTCCGTCAGAAGAATTCGATCTCTTAGACTCTGTGTGTCTATTCTCCAACTGACCCCAAGCCCTTCCTTTATACTTTTCTCGTTGACACATCAACGGCCAACGACTAAGATTAAAATAATGTTTGATCTACGTCACTTAGAACATTCTCATCGAATGTGTAAATTAATTCACTTTAATTTTTTCATTTCCCTAAGTTAGACTTAGGGTCCCCATTAAAAAATTTAATTATATGAATAAATTTTACACCAGGTGAAACTTCTCCAAACTCTTAATGGGTTTTGGAGATCTCATGTGTTCCAGTCCCTCCACAAATTTTCGGAGCTAGAGCACATCCGATGCTATCCCAAAATCTCAACAAAGGGGTCCCTTCATATCAGGGAGATGCAGAGGTCAGGGATGATTTAGTGGCGCATCTGGGACCCTGGCACATTTTGTTGTGACAGTGGGGAGCATCAGCTAGAGAGGATGCTTGTTCATATATTGCTTGAGGACAAGCATTTTTTGGGCGGAGAGGACTGTAATATCCCCAATTAGCAATTCTACTAATTAGAATATTATTTTTTGATAAATTTTGATGTTTCTAAGGTCAAGCAGAAATAAGGTGGGTCGGTACCCACAATTAATAATTAAGGGAAAAACTACAACCTACTCCTATAGTTCACAAGGAAAAATTGCAACCTTACTGGGATCCATGTGGCCAGCGTTCAATTTGGAGGCAGCTACCTAGGTAGCAGCGTGGGAGAGGCTCTATGGGAGTAGTGCAGTGAGTGGTTAGATGAGGGGACTGCGCAATCCATGGTGGACCAAAGGGAACGTTGAGGGCTCAATTCATAAAAGGAATTGAAGGCAACACATTTCCTCATTTATTCATCTTCTATTTTGATTGTCATCTTGACATAGCATGCTTGTGCGGGGTGCCAAGTCTGTCGTGTTGTTTAGCACACGAGATCTTTAGGCGGAGATCTCAACCTCTACCTCGGGGGACTTTGAGTGTCCGCTCAGGAGAGTAGATCCACAATTTTGGTGAGGAGTTGACATAGCAGTAACAACAGGAGTGCCTAGTCCCTTCAGGACTGTGTAGAGGTAGCAGAGGTTGCGCAGCAATTGCGCTATGCAGTCTAGAGGAAGTGTTGGGGGTGTGGGAAAGAAGAGGAATTCAGCTGGAAGAGTTGGAGGGGAGGCTAGCCACCTCTTACCAGGGATTTTGCGCGGCATTTTGGAGACATCTACCTGCAGTTGCATCTAGGAGTGGACTTTCCCAACAGTTGGGTGAGCCAAGCCCAAGAGGGCCAATTTCCGAGGTCAAAACTAGGACGAACCCTTTCTAGTTTCTTCTGGGTTTATTGAGGAGAAGCCAAGATTAATTTGGCAGAATTTTCTGGGCAAGTTTGAGGTGTCAGACAGAGATCCTAACTTAGCCAGCAACGAGTAGAGCTAGGGGAAAATAGGGTCGAAATTCCGAGGTCAACATTTGGCCAATTCCGTCACGGGTTTTTGTCGCCTTTGTGAGTAGAGTCCGAGGTTAAAAGCCCAGAATTTTCTGAGTAGTGGAAGCGGTTGAACCAACAATCCGAAGTCAGCCAGCAGCAACATTACTAGGCAAAGCAGCGCAGCACCAGAGCCACGCAGAGCCGGTTGCAGAGAGTCATTTCAGATTGGGTTGAGAAGTATTCCAGCCTACCTTGTGTTAGTGTCATAATATTCATACTGCCACCAGTGATCAATATCACTCTTTTCATTCTCATTTTAGGTGTCCCACTCTGAAATTTTTATATCATTCCATTAGGTCATGCTAAAAATTGTTTCACTGATGGTAGCCTTAGTCATAAAACTTCAAAATCCCTCAAAAACTCACATTTGTTGGCCCACCTTCATGTCTGGTTGAGCATAAAAACACTTTTGAAAAGCTCATTTCACTATCTCTTATCTCAGTCAAAGCCAATCATGGAAGTCAGGTCATTCAAGGTCCCATTAGGTCATTAGGTTTCAACATTCAAGGTCCAAAAATGCACCATTTCATCTCAATAAGGTCAGCAAAAGGTGTGAGAGTGACTCAATAAACATTTCATTTTCATCTGCAGATGATTATCAACATGTAATTATGATATTTTCAAATTTGTAATTTTGCAATTTATTTTTAATTTTTTATGTAATTTTATGCTTCCTATATGTAATAAGTTCGATCCCTAGTTTCCAACTCAAAACACACATGCCAAACTGAAAGAGAAAAGTGTCAAACTCCAGCAACTCCATCCTGCAAAAGACAAAAATCAAATGAAAGGGTAATCAACAAATGTTTCAGAAAAGTGAAAAAAAAGACATTAGAAAAGTGGGTTTTTAAATTCAAATACAAATTCACTTTGCTATTTATGACTAAAAGACATCAATTCAAATTCATTTGCCTCCTCCAAATATCAATTTAGCACTCCAAGAGATCACAATTTCGAAATTCTAAGCGAAATTGGCAAAGTAGCAAAAGTGAGGGCACAAATCAGTTCAGGAGGGCGCAAATGTGTTGTCGATGGTGCAAATGTGCTGAGATGGCGCAAATACATTGCTAAGGACGCAAATACGTTGTTGAGGGTGCAAATAGCTTGCCAAGGGCGCAAATGACCAGCAAGCTCAGCAAGGCATCCAAGTGATCAGAATTGCCTTCAAAGCTCCCCCACTCAATCATTTACCTCTAGCAAACCAAAACAGACATATGCCATGAAAAATCATCTCCTTTAGTTTATGTGTTGAAGTTTTTCAAGTTGAAGTTGTAATTTGGTGTCTTCTTGAATGTAAAACCCTAGATTTTCTCCCTTGCACTAATAATTCAAAAAATTCCACTTCCCTTACACTCAATACCATCTCTACATTGTTAAAAATCATTCCCTAATCCCTATCCCTAAACTACTAATTCCTAAAACCCTAAGCCCTAGGTGTTATTTTGACCTAGGCTCCTAAATCCCAATTCCTGTCACTCTTTCATTCCTTCTCTCTTCCCCATTCCTCATATCCCTAAGCATTTCTCCCTATCCCCTTCCCATATCACATATCCCTATCAAACATCTTCCTCATTTTCCTTTCCCATCTCCCATTTCCATTTCCCTTCCCTAATCCCTAGGGTTTTAACAAAAACACCATGGCAACAAAAGAGGAAACACATCTTTCACTTAAGGAGAGGAAACAGAGATAAGGAGGCCACATAAAGGAGGAAGAGTGCTCAGACTTGAGCTTGCTAAGACCAAGGAACTCTTAGCTTCTCCATTGACTATCACATGCTTCAAACATGTTGGCTGTTATGATTTTTGTGAGAAAATTCAGAGGGTTAAACACCACCCCATGCTAACTAGACTTTTCATATCAGGACTCCATGACAATCAAGTTAAATTAGTTGGGATCACTTTTACCTTATCTATTGCCGTCATTTCAGATGCTACAGGGATCCCAAATGTTGGGGAGAAATGGTTCAAGAAAGGCAGGTTGAAGAAATGGGATTTTCACTTCTTCCTAAAACCAAGACACCAAAATCAAACAAAGAGGTTCTTCCCTTTTTGACACCTCTTGGACAGATATGCACCTATGACAAAGATTATAATGAAATATTTTTCATGTAAAGGCAGATTTTCAAGGCTCTATTCCTATCACATCTGGCTCTTGATGCATTCACTAGGGTAAGGATGCTTAACATGCCCTATTACCTTTTCCAGAGTATAGAGAAGATGGCATACATTTCCCAGAAGAAGGAGAATGAACAGAAAATGAAAAGCCTATTCCATCATTCCCTCATAAAAGTCTTAGTTCTCCACCATCTCAATCATCTGAACATTGCATGGAGCACCTTCATAGCCAATGATATTTTCATTGAGCCATCCATTCAACATGCACAAAATGTCCCTTCATCATCTCAACCCATGACTCACTCATCATCATCATCAGATCAGTCCCCTTCATCTCCATCTCATCATGATTTTGGGTCACCTAGCAGGATAGATGACATTGAGCCTAAGTGGGCTAGTATGGTTGAGGTTGAGCCATTGCCAAAAACCTACCAGAGAGGCTATAGGCATGTGTTTGCTTCACTTGGCGTGAAAGGAGCCATGCCTTCTACATCAACACAGCAGGTGGATAAAGGTAAAGAGAAGGCCATTGAGCCAGCCATTCATGATGAGGAGGACAATCATGAAACAGAGCATGAATTTCAGCTAGTTGACCTAGATGAAGATGACAATGATAAAATCACAAATGCTACTATCAAAGGTAAGGATGCCAAGATTAGTGAACTTCAAACTAATCTTGACATGGCTAGATATGTTATACATTTTCTTGAGCAAGAAAATGAGTAGTTGAAGACCAAACAAGTCATTGATGAGGTGAAGTACTTCACTGCTCAAAAGAGCCAATGCCAAAATTGAAGAGTTGACCAAGGAGGAGAAGAAAAAGTTGGACATCCTTGCTGAGGCTTCCCTCCAAGCTTAGACACATCATCCTCAGCCATTCCAACAATTTTGAGGCATTTTCTGACATTTTATCAAAATCTAGATATCTCTGTGTTTTTTGTGACAATTATTTAGCAGAAAATTGGGCATTTGTGCAACGCCCTAGGCTTTCCGCAAATAATTGCCACACATTTTGAGGAGAAGGAAGGCACCATGGGATTCCTAATGACCCATACATCTCAGAAAACCATGTTTCCAGCCTTGGTTTGCAGTTTTGGTGGGTGAAAAGCCCAAAAACCATTGAAAAATCACATTTCTGCCCCTTTTTTGACCTAGGTGCTGTGCAAATACCAGTCTTGGGAGAACGACTTTTGGAGGGGGCAAATGACCTCCATTTTCAGAACTTGAGGCAAATTTGGAAAGAGGACAAGCAGGGCTTTCCAACAAGCCATATTGGGCCTGATTTGGACATCGGGAAGGCCTCCAAAAGTGGCCTTGAACACATAGGGTGCAAATGACCATTAGAGGGCGCAAATGCATAGTGGAGGGCACAAATGCCCAATTTGCTGTTTTTTTCACATTTTCTCTGAAATTTTCACTTTGCCTCAAAAAATTATGTTTTTACTCATGTAATTAATGATCGTAAAATGTAATTACGTTTCAGATTACTTACTTAGGGTAGATTCATCGGGTAAAAGTCATTAATGAGTCATGATGAATCAATTGAATGTAATGAGAAGTGAGTCACTTGGAGCACCCTACACCTCAGTTTTCAGTTCAGGAATTAGTGGATCTCTTCCTCACCTCATGGATTCGACTCTTGAGGATGAGTGAAGCTTGTTTTGATGTCGATTTAACCCCTTTCTTCACATTAGTGAAGGGTTGGAATCAGTTTGTATGTTTGCTAGTTAATCAAGGAAACTTTTGTACTCAGTTTGGCCAGCTAATAAAGAGGAGTTGCAGCTATTTTATGGGATACTTATGGTATTGAATATCTATCATTGTATTTTCTTCAGTATCATATATTTGAATGTATTGTATTCATTTTCACTTCATTTCTATGTTATGATCTCTTACAAGTTAGATAATCAGAATACATGTTTGCACATGATTAGTTTTGGGTAATTAATCATAGTTTGTTCACTTTCATCTGTCTGAGAAAAATACATCTCCTATGCTTTTCTTAGCTTTCTTTCAGCTTCAACACCATTCCGTAACAATCATCTTCAAGTGATAAGCATTGTACCTACCTTGCCCCATTGATCCCTGCAACCCTAACTCATTTTCCCTGACCTAGCTTTCCTTGACCTAATTCCTTCATCCAGTGATTCCCCAACCAAATCAAATTCAAACAACCTAAAAACCTTAATTGCTCCAGCCCTCTTTGCTGCGACCCTTTTGGAGAGAGCCCTATTCAGCTTGATAGGGCTAGCTATCAAGTCAAAAGCTTGGTTTGTGGTTACTTTTGTTGGGAATCCTTTTTCAGCCTTGGGAATCTGGCGGAGTGATAACACCTTGAGTAGGCCCAGGTGCACCTATTCCAGAGCCTCTTTTGTACTCAATTCCCTACATTAATAAAATGGCTCAGCTCATCTTTTCGCTTCAATTTCTCATGTATTGATGTTGTAATTTATTTTGCTGTAGTTTTAGTCTATTGTTGCTTGTAATTCTGTCATTTTCCAATTTGGGGATATTACACAGAACCTGCACATAAATCTGTTATCTCGATCACTGACAATGTGTTAATTTTGGGCAACTAGGTCCAAACTCCATGTTGCATTACTCATATGATGACGATATTTTTGTTGGATTCCTCTTTCGGAGAGGTGCAAGATAGATCTAAAGATCATCTTGTTTGGATGACCAGAACTTATATTTTGATTTTTTTTTCCACACATGTACAAATAATCAAGGTCGACCAGATTTGTAATGTAGGCTCACAAGCCCCAAACGATGTGTCACACACCTTCATTGATGGATATAAATAGGAGATAGATGATGCTCATTTCATCATCATCTCATCACACACATTCCTCTTCATCTGATTGATTCATACTGCCCATGGAGGCTTCTTTCTCTCTACCATGTGTGAAGCTGAAGCTGGAAAATTTCGGATTGTTTTTAGGGCTTTCTGGACAGCGTTGACTAGTGTTGACTTTGGGTCAACCCTTGAAGTTTGACTATGGTTTTAGCAAAGAAATTCCGATTTTTGGAGGTCGTACTGTTGGGCACAAAAAATCGAGGTTGAACGTTGACTTTGACCGAAGCCCCTTTGACCGCAGCGTTGACCAACGTTGACTTCTGTGTTCGTCGTTGACTAGTTTCTGTTGACTTGTGTTCACTGTTTGGGAGCTCTTTGAGGTGTGTGTGACTCCTAGAGGAAGGCTAATCTTGTATGTTAGAAGAGTTGGTTTGGCCAGCCAAAGTCTTTGTTCGCTAGGGTATCCTGTTGACTACTGCAACTCTATATTTGCTAGACAAGAAGAATTACAAATTCTGATATATTATTTGGCTTGTCTTCTGTTGATCTATTATTATGTTTTATCGGCATTTTACTTTCATGTTTATGTGATTGCTAAATCGAATTGGGCCTATAAGAAAGATTGAAGTAAAACTGCATTAAGCATAGAACATAACATGGTTATCTAAAATTAACATGGAAACAAAGCTAAGGTGAAGACAAAGCCCAAGCTAGTGTGAAAAGCAATTGCCAAAGAAGTTGTCTTATCAAGGACAAATGGCCTCCTCAACCTACAAGGGTTTCAAATCTGATGATAAGCTGACTGATAAATCTGATTATCATGCTTGGAAGATATCTTTGGATTTGGTATTGGAAGATCAAGATGTCATGGATTATGTGCAGGGGAAGATGAATAAGCCTCCATCAAATGCACCGGCTACCATAAAGACGAAGTATAGAAAAGGGGAAATCAAAGAAAATATGATTATCAGGGATTCTATACATAAGCACTTGGCTGCTTATATCTCCGAGTTGGGCACATCTAAAGAGATGTATGATAAGTTGGTTAGCTGTTCAGGGCTAGCAATGCTAATCAAGTTCTCTTTTTCAAGAACAAGTTGAAGAATATCAAGAAGGGCAAAGATGAATCCATTCAATCCTATTTTATGAGGCTCATAGAAATCAGGAATGATTTCCTAGCTATTGGAGAAGAAATAGCTGATGGAGAGCTCGTCCTCATTGCTCTTGGAGGGCTCCCCTGAGACTGGTATGTATTTAATACTATGATTCTTAATAATAATGTGATCCCTGATTTTGATGAATTGTTGACGATATGCACTCAAGAGGAGACAACGATGATGGAGAGAGACCATCCCTCGGATGGGAATGGAGGTGTCCCTACTGCCTTCACTGCTCATGCAAAGAAGAGGAACAATGGTGTTCTGAGAAATCAAAATCATGGAAGAGCGGGTCCCAAAGGAAGAAAAGGAAGATGTTACACTTGTAACAAGTTTGGTCACTATGCAAGAGAGTGCCCCAATAGAAGGGACTCTCCTAGAGATGATGACGACAACAATTTCAGAGGGAATGGAAATCAAAGGAACAACAGGTTCAAAGGAAAGAGGAAGGCTCCCTCTGATCAAAGTGGAAATGGGAACCCTTTCAAGAGGTCAAGAAATTCCAAGTATGATCAATCTAATGTCGTTGACAGGAAAAATGAATATATTCTTATATCTGCCCTCTCTGTTGCATCTCCTTCCGATACGCTGAATAATTGGTTGATTGATAGTGGTGCCTCAAGGCACTTCACTAGATATAAGGAATCCCTCTCTGATTTGATTGAAAAGAATACTAATCTGGAAATTATCCTTGGAGGCAATGCCACTTATCCCGTGAAAGGGATAGGGACTATGACCATTCATTTAAATCAAGGTCAAGTCCTTTGCTTGAAAGATATGTTGAGTTGATTTTTGTAGCATCGGAAAGTATTATAAGTCTCAAACTTTGTAAGGAGGCTTGGACATCAGTATTCCAAAGGACCCAGAAACCGTTTGTGGAAATTCCACTCAGTTCATGACTTATTAAAATAATTAATTATTTTAATGGAGACCCTAAGTCTAAACTTAGGGAAATGAAATAATTAGAGGGTATTAATAAGTCAAAGTGTGAATCTTCTAGAAAACAAAGATCAGGTTAAATTTTAATCTTAGCCATTGATTAGACTTCTAATCTGGGTCGTTGATTTATCAACGAGAAGATTATAAAAGAGGGCTTGAGGGTCATTTGGAAAACAAGCCGAGCATACACTCAGAACCTGAAGGAGATCAATTCTAAAGTAATAGAATTCGATCTTAGTGGGAGAGTTGCAGGGTGGAGAGTGGCAGAAGCAGAAGGAAGTCGTTAGCAATGACTGAGGTCAGGGATAGAAGGACGCAGTGGGTAACAGGAGGCAGGACAGGGTTGCAGCGCAGTGAACCCACGCAAAGCCTACGCAGACTTACGCAGTCTAGCATAGGGACTGCGCAGAGAAACACAGAGACAGGCACAGAGAGAAGCAGAGGTTGATTAGGGTGTCAGGGATTTGTTGGGAGGAGCCGAGAATTTTGTCTCAGGTGTTTTCAGATTTTACCTACCAGATATTCCTTGTAAAGAATCATTTGATGAAGAATTTAATAAAACCCTCATCTGTTGCACCGATTTTCCTGCATTGGGTTTTTCCGGGGACAATTGTCCAAAAACAACTGTGTACATGTGATTGATTCTTGTGCTTATGTCCTTTACTGTTTACTTCTCTGCATATATATTTGTGAATGTTGCAGTAGTATTTATTTCGATATTTACTGATAGATTTATGTAAATAACTTATTGAAATAACAAGTAGGAGAAATAAATCCATCACTGCAACTGTAGACTTTTCAGATTGAAAATTTCACATGGTATCAGAGCCAGAGATGAGTAACAGTAACGAAGAATCGACTAGTGGACAGAAGTCTAACATTGTAGCAGCAACTCAGAAGGGTTCACGCAGTTCTCCAAGGAGGGTTAGAAGCATGATAGAACAGATGGATCACGATGTTTCTATTCTAGCATCCAGATTTGAAGAAGAATTTGCTTGCGTATCAAGCACTGCTTCTTTTAATGTCTAGTACATTGACAGTGGAGCTTCTGCTCACATGACGGGAGTATGGGAATTTTTTTCCGACTACCGAGAGGAGCAGATGAGTTTTAAAATAACCATGGGTAATAAAGTAAAATGTACCCCTATTGGGAGAGATAACGTAGTATTTCAGATCGAGGTCGGAAATAAGATCTGGGCCACTAACGTACTGCATGTGCCCGGGTTGGGGATGAACTTGCTCTCAGTGTCTCAACTTCAAAATCGAGGTTATGACGTTTACTTTATTGGCAACAAGGTCTACGTCAAACACCCCAGTTGGAAGAAGAAGGCACAGATCAGAGTAAGAAGCAACAAACTCTACAAGTTGCAACTTGAATCCCCAACGGCACTAGTTGGCAACACTGATGAAACGGACCTGAATGAGCTATGGCACAGAAGAATGGGACATTTGCATCATGGAGTGTTAAAAATTCTCAAAAAGACTGTCACAGGAGTTCCAGAACTGAGCACTAAACGGGATGATGTCTGCAAAGGGTGCGTATTGGGAAAATATACCGAGGCAGCGTATCAGAGAAGCAACAATAGGTCCAAGGGTGTATTGGACTTGATACACTCGTATATCTATGGACCGATGTCCACTAGAGCTCTTAGTGGTGCCGAGTACTTCGTCACCCTTGTTGATGATCATTCCAGGAAAACATGGATCTACTTTTTGAAGACCAAGGACAAAGTCTTTAGTCGGTTTAAAGAGTTTAAAGCTCTGGTAGAAAATCTGAGAGGAAAGCAGATCAAGGTGTTGCGTTCAGACAATGGTGGTGAATACATAGACAAGGAATTCACTGGGTTCTATGCAAGGGAAGGTATCAGAAGAGAGTGGACAACTCCATACAATCCGGAGCATAATGGTGTGGCAGAGAGAAAAACAAGACTATTGTCGAAGCAACAAGAGCGATGTTGTATGATCAAGACATGCCCAAATTTCTGTGGGTTGAAGCTTGTAATACAACTGTCTATGTTCAGTACAGGACTCCTCACGCTCCCTTGGGAAAGATCATGCCTGAAAGTGTCTTCATTGCCAGCAAGCCTGAAGTGAGTCACTTTAGGATCTTCAGCAGTACAGCTTATTGCCATGTGCCCAGTGAGAAGAGGAAGAAGTTGGAAATAACCATGGAAAAGGGGTATCTAGTACGATATAGTGAGAATGCAAAGGTATATTGCATCTACATTCCTAAGAGCAAGAAAGGCGTAGTGCGGAGGGATGTGAAATTCATGGAGGAGAAGGCCTTCAGAAGATCCCGTGAGTTGCCTTCTACTACGCAGTCTGAGGAGGATCCGCTGGTTCAACCTCAACAACCAGTAGGAGAGAATTCAGTTACCTCTCCAAGGCATGTGGATCCAAGGGAAGTGTCTCCCAAGGACTTGCAAGAGGGAGAGCTGGTAAATCCGCCCACCACCAGTGGGAGAATGAGCAAGGAGCTACGACAAATTCTGAAATATGTAGAAGACTTTGTCGGAGTCCCCTGAAATGAGAAGAGACAGCGTAAGCAGCCTGAGAGGTATCAAGCCTTGGTTTCTCAAGTCAGAGAACCTGCCAATTTTTGGGAAGCAGCTCAGCACCAGGTGTGGGTAGATGCAATGGTGGAAGAGTACAGTTCCATCATGACAAATGATGTCTGGGAAGTGGTGCCCAGACTTCAGGAGAGATCAGTTGTAGGATCAAGGTGGATCTACAATGTCAAGTACGCTGCAGATGGCAACATCGAGAAATTTAAAGCCAGGTTTGTCGCTAAGGGGTATGCTCAGAAGGAAGGGATCGACTATGAAGAAACCTTCACCCCAGTAGCCAGATACACCTCTATTAGATCCATGATATCCCTTGTTGCGCAGATGGGATGGGAGATTCACTAGATGGACCTCAAGACGGCGATTCACTAGATGGACCTCAAGACGACAATCCTAAATGGGGTGATAGAGGAACAGGTGTATATAGAACAACCAGAAGGCTTCGAGACGCATGATCAGAAGACACATGCGTACAGGCTAAAGAAAGCCTTGTATGAACTGAAGCAAGGTCCTAGAGCCTGGTATGGTCGAATTAACAGCTACTTGCAGAAAATGGGATTCGTCAAGAGTGACGCAGATCCCAATCTCTACTACCCAAGGGTAGGGAGTGAGCCCTTGATACTGGTTTTATATGTTATATGATCTATTCTTGACAGGATCATCGAGGCTCATCACAGACTGCAAGAAGAATTTGGCTGCAGAATTTGACATGAAGGATCTAGGGCTGATGCACAATTTTCTGGGGTTGCAAGTTTGGCAGAAGAAGAGGGAGATATTTCTTACTCAAGGAAGATATACTACAAAGATTCTGAAGAGGTTTCACAGTAAGAGAATGTGGGAGGCCTTGACCACTATGTACCAGGGATCTTTTGTTCAGTGGAAGATGTTGCTTGAGAACCAGCTGAGATTATTTCAGATGCAGAAGGGAGAAGAGATCAACCCCTTCCTCATTAGTTTGCAAGGGATTCAAGATCAGCTAGCATCCGTAGGGGCTACACCAGATGTTGGGCTTATGGTCAGGACTGCCCTGAATGTCGTCACTGAAGACTAGGAGACCTTTGTCCAAGGCATTTTGGCCAGGGAAGCTCTTCAACAAGAAGAGCTCAGACAGTGGACCAAGGCAGGAAGCGGCAACAAAGAGATCAAATTCAAGAAGGAGGAAGAGGAAGATGTGGCTCTCACATCTAAGGGACAACAAGGGGAGAAGACAAGGAGAAAGAATGACCTCTCGAAGGTCATATGCTTCAAATGTGGGGAACTAGGACATTCGACCCGCAGTGCCCTCTGAAGAAGAAGGGCAAGGAAAAATCTGACTCGAAGGTTGCTCCATCTCAGGCTGATGAGGATGATGATGATGGATGCACCATGAGTGCTCATGCACCTAAAAGTGGACCAATATGGAGTTGTAGATTAGCTACATGAAGATGGGGGCAGGATCCTTGAGGTGCCCAAACTCTTGGATCACATAGGGCTACGGGAGCCCTTAATGACGGTAGCAGAGTGACGGGTGTCAGTTGCTGCAAGGGATGATGGAGCAATAGTGGCAGAGCTAGAGTGCCAAAGTCTAAAGCAGCGTAGAGAAGAGGCAGCAGCAGCACGGTGCAGAGCAGCAGCAGCGCAGTGGCATCAAAGGGTCAGCGCAGATTAGCAACAAAGGTAGTTCCAGCATCGAGGAGTATTCAAAATGACAAGTATGTAGTTTTGGGAGGTTTTTCAATTGCTTAACTCTCAGCAACTGAGTTGCAATGCAACAGTTAGCAGTGGTTGTGCTATGGGCAACATGATGCAACATTTTGAGAGGGAGTTGCAGTACAAATGTAGAAATGACAGTGGCAGAGTCATGGGCAGCAATATAGATAGCAACAACGCAGTGGATGAGGGGCAGCAGGCCGAGCATCAGCAACGCACAGGACCGATGCCGTGGATCAGGGTGATGCTTCTGGTGAAGAAGTATTGATAAAGCACATTCATCGCTAAGAGGGAGTGTTGATTTTTGGGTAGCATTGGATGTGCTCTAGATCCGAAATTTTGTGGAGGGGCTAGAACACATGAGATCTCCAAAACCAGAAATCGTTTGGAGAAATTCCACCCAGAGTGAAAGTTAATCAAATAATTAATTATTTTTAATGGAGCCTAAGTTAAAACTTAGGGAATTAAAATAATTAAAGTGAATTAATTTAAACATGTGAGTGAGAAGTTTCTAAGCGACGAGGATCAAGTCTAAATTAATCTTAGCCGTTGATTAAGGATTAGATCACAGTCGTTGATTCATCAATAGGAAAGGTATAAAGGAAGGCTTGAGAGTCAGTTGGAGAACACACACAGTGAATCTAGAGATCGAATTCTTCTGACGGAGCAGTGCTCGGACGAAGATCGGATCTGAGTGATTCAGCGAAGCAGTGAGGGGCAGAAGTAGTTGTTGGTCGAAGGACCAAGAGAACATTGCAGAGAGGCAACAGAGACAACAGAGGAACCAGCACAGCCACCAGGAGAGATGACGCAGACCCCAGAGAGGGTGATGTAGGCCCACTCAGGGCTCACACAGGAGCCGCGCAGTGGCTCCAAGGGACGGTCCAGAAATTGCTGTAGGTCGGGGTTTCTAAGCCGCCAGGGCTAAAACTCGATTTTCTGAGAGGCAGATCAGCTCAGAGAAGGGGTGGTGCAGTCCTCAACCAAACCCACGCAAGCCTACGCATCTACAATGCAGAGGCAGTTGTGGTTTCACCAGTTTCTGATCTGGATCAGCTAGGACTTGCAGTGAGAGGTAAAACTCACTATTTTATCTGGTTGTCAAGGATATTCTCTGTTGGGTCAGCCGGATTATGGCACCCTAGTGGTACTCAGATTACGGTTGCTTAATAATACAAACCCTCAGAATTGTTGCAGTGGTTTTCCTACATTGGGTTTTTTCAGGGATTTTTGTCCGAAAATAAGAGTCCTTTGTTTGATTGTCTCATTCAGTTTTCAGTACTTGATCTGTATAGTTGTGTAGGTTGCAGTGTATTTGCATTAATATTTTCCTGAAGCATTCAGAAAATAACTTGTTAAATTAATGAAAACAAGTAGGTAATGTAAATCACATTTTTGCAGTAGGATTTTTGTAACTTATAAATCAGATTTCTGCAGTAGGATTTCTGTAACTTAGATTCATAAATCTTCACATGAAGGACCCTTTTTGGGCATGTTACATTTTTGTATGAGTCATTAAATAAGTATGAAAGCCCTGTTGAGATTTTGGGTAGCATCGGACGTGCTCTAGCTCCGAAAATTTGTGGAGGGCCTAAAACACATGAGATCTCCAAGACCTAGAAATCGTTTGGAGAAATTCCACCCCAAACCTAAGTTATTCAAAATATTAATTATTTTAATGGAGACCCTAAGTCTAACTTAGGGAAATTAATTTTTAAATAATTAAAGTGAATTAAATTAGACATGTGGGTGAGAATCTTCTAAGCGACGTGGATGAAGTATTTTCCAATCTTAGTCGTCGATTAGAGATTAGATCACGATCGTTGAATGTTCAACAAGAAAAGTATTAAAGGACGGATTGGGGTCAGTTGGAGAAGACACACACAGTGGTAGCACTTGAGCTAAGTCAAAATTTTGGGGCGCGGTTGCAGTGCAGTGAGAGGCAGATCAGCAGTGGGATTTCATATCCAAGGCCGAGAATACATTGGCAAAGAGGCAGATCTGTACCAGAGCAACGCAGAGTCCCAGCAAGGGTGACGCAGGCCCAGCCAGAGCTGCGCAGAGGCTCACGCAGGGCCGTAGGGCTGACGCAATGCTAGGAGAGGTAGCGTTGGGGTTCCAGTGGGCTAGAAAGGGCTCGTTTTCAGCAGATCCAAAAGCTGTGAAGCAGCCACACTAAAGGGTGACGTAGAGACTATGTAGGCACTTATGGAGTTCTTCATCCTCAGCTGAACCAACCATATTTTCTGTCTCCGAGAGATAGAGGTACATCTACTATGATTTTCTATGTTTGGGAAAACCATGTCTAGTGCCCTTGAATATATTCAGAATTTTGCATAATAATAAAACCCTCTAAGAGTTGTTGCAACGATTTTCCTGCATTGGGGTTTTCCGAGAAAATTTGTCCAAAAAATAGTGTCCTTTGTCGTGTGGGCTTTATTCTTCAGTGCTTGATTTGTATGTATGTGTAGGGTGCAGTAGTATTTACTTTGATGTTTTACTGAATATTTTAGAAAAAATAACTTGTTAATTAAATCAAACAAGTAGGAGATGTAAATCAGAATATTGCAGTAGGGTTTCTGTAATTTGGATTCAGAAATTTTCACATGGTATCAGAGCGCATATCAAGGGGCGCTGAAGCCATCAGCAAAGTGACGAAGATTTTTGCTGCAGGAAAGTGGCTGAGACAACCCAGATTCAGAAAGCGGCAGGGCAGCACCTGAGGGACAACACAGACCCAACAGGGGCGACGCAGAGCCTGTCTAGCTCACACAGAGGCTGACACAGGCCCAAAAGTGTGACACAAACCCTGTCTAGCTGACGCAGAGGCTGACACAGGCCCAAGAGGGTGATGCAGTCCGAGAGCGGGTGATGTTGTGCGAGTTCTCGTGGCTAGAGGTGCAATTTCTGATCTTCGAAGTTGCTGGTGGGGCATTGTTTCTAACAGTGCAGAACAATGTCTAGAAGGATTGACAAAGTAAGGGGAAACAATTCCTCAGCAGACTTTCTAGCCAAGAAGTCTGAGATCCGATCAGCGGAGTGATTAGAGAGGGTTGATTCGACAGATTGGTGGAGGATTTCCGAGAACGAAATCATTGGTTAGAGGAAGCGTATTCTCTAGAGGGTTTTCTATCGCCAAGAAGCCCATATTCGGTCTCTTGTTGAGAGTAGGAGCAGAAGAAGGGAGAAGAGCATTCGCTTCGACATTCATTGAGTAGAGATGGCCTCTCATGGATTGAGGAATCAAGACAGGTTAGATGGAACATCTAACTTTGTCCTCTGGAAGGCCAAGATCCTATCTGTCCTGGATGAGTATCGCATCAAAGATTATGTCAAGAAGGTTGTGGCAGTCCAGTCAATGCTGATCCGTTGAAGAAGTATGAGGAAGCACAAGCAAGGGCCAAGCGCTTGATAATGGACGGGGTAAAGGATCATGCAGTCCCACAGATTGCCGAGAAGAATACAACAAATGAGATGTGGACGACCTTGACCACATTCTATCAAGGTACTTCTATCCAGAGGAAGATGCTTCTGGAAAATCAGCTGCGACTATTTTAGATGCACAAGGGAGAGGAAATCGATCCCTTCCTCATTCGATTTAAGGCAATTCAAAATTAGCTGGTTGCTATGGGGGCAACTCCTGACGATAGTCTCATGGTGAAGACTACCCTGAATGCAGTCACCGATGATTGAGAGACCTTTGTCCAAAGTATTTTTGGCAGAGCACAACTTCCAAATTGGGAGGACATGTAGACAACTCTTCGTCAAGAGGAGATCAGGAGGATGTCCAATATGGGTAGCAGCAGCGGAGGAGCCAAGATCAAGAAGGAGGAGGACAAAGATGTGTCTCTCGCATCTAAGGGACAAAGCCAGCAGCAAGGGAAAAAGAAGAAGGACCTCTCAAAGGTCTGGTGCTTCAGATGTGGCGAATTGGGACACTTCGCCAATACTTGTCCTCAGAAGAAGAAGGGCAAGAAAGATTTAGATTCCAAGGTTGTGGCAACCATGGGTGATGATGGCAGTGATGATGATCTGGCCATGAGTACTCATGTACCTTGAGAGAAGAGGTGGGGCAACATTGATCAGTAGTTCTCTTGAACTGCAGATGTAAGAGGCAGGATCCTTGAGGTGCCCAAACTCTTGGATCACATACCAGCTACGGGAGCCCTTAAAGATAGTAGCAGGATGACTAAGGTTAGTTGGTCCAGAGGATTATGCAGGCACGGTGGCAGTGAGGACTCTGAAGACTGGATCAGTGTAGTGCAGAGGTAGCAGCGGCATGGAAGCAGCATTGGAGAGGTTGATGGGACTTCAGCAACGTAGAGGGGAAATGCTTATGCAGTGCAGAGCTTCAGAGGGTCAACGCAACTCAGCAGCAGAGGGTGCTTCAGTATCAAGATGAAGCCAAGCTGACTTCTCTGTCAGTATTTTGGGTGATGTCCTTCAGTTTCTTACTTCTCAGCAACTACGTTGCAGTGCAGTAGTTAGTAGTGGCAGTGCTATGGGCAGCATGATGCAGCATTTGAGAGGGAGTTGCAGTACAGATGAGGCAGTGACTATGGCAGAGTCATGGGCAGCAGCGTAGTGGATGAAGGGCAGCAGCGTAGTGGATGAAGGGCAGCAGGTCGAGCATCAGCAGCACAGGGGACCGATGCCATGGATCTGAGTAACGCTTCTGGAGAGAAGTGTTGCTAGAACGCATTCCTGGCTAAGAGGGAGTGTTGAGATTTTGGGTAGCATCGGATGTGCTCTAGCTCCGAAACTTTGTGGAGGGGCTAGAACACATGAGATCTCCAAGACCTAGAAATCATTTGGAAAAATTCCACCCGGAAGCCAAGTTATTCAAAATATTAATTATTTTAATGGAGACCATAAGTCTAACTTAGGGAAATTAAATAATTAAAGTGAATTAATTTAGACATGTGGGTGAGAATTTTCTAAGTGACGTGGATCGAGTCATTTCTAATCTTAGTTTTCGATTAGAGATTAGATCATGGTCGTTGAATGTTCAACGAGAAAAGTATTGAAGGAAGACTTGGGGTCAGTTGGAGAAGACACACAGAGTGGCAGCACTTTAGCTAAGACAAAATTCTGGGGCCGCTGTTTGTTGAGAATTTTCGAGTGAGCTTGTAGTACAGTGAGGGGCAGATCGGCAGTGGGATTTCAGATCGGAGGCCGAGAATACATTGGCAGAGAGGCAGATCCGTACTAGAGCAGCGTAGAGACCTAGCAAGGGTGACGCAGGTCCAATTAGAGCAACGTAGAGGCAACATAGGCTCAAACAGCGTGACGCAAGCCTAGCCAAAGCTGTGCAAAGGCCACGCAGGGTTGTAGGGCTGACGCAGTGCTGGATAGGTAGTGTTGGGGTTCCAGTGGGCCAGAAAGGGCTTGTTTTCAGCGATCCAGAAGGTGTGAAGCAGCCACACTGAAGGGTGACGCAGTGGCTGCGTAGGCACCTGTGGGGTTCTTCATCCTCAGTTAAATCAGCCATATTTTCTGTCTCCGAGAAATACATGTACATCTGCTGTGATTTTCTCTATTTGGGAAAACCATGTCTGGTGCCCTTGAATGTATTCAGAATTCTGCATAATAATAAAACCCTATAAGAGTTACTGCATCGGGTTTCCCGCATTGGGTTTTTCCGGGGACATTTGTCCAAAAAATATTGTGTCCTTTGTCATGTGAGCTTTATTCTTCAATGCTTGATCTGTATGTATGTGTAGGGTGCAGTAGTATTTACTTTGATGTTTTACTAAATATTTCAAAAAAATAATTTGTTAATTAAATCAAACATGTAGGAGAAGTAAATCAGAATACTGCAGTAGGGTTTCTGTAATTTGGATTCAGAAATTTTCACAAGCCCTCCAAGACAAGCCCAAGACCTCTCCTTCAAGTCAGCTACAAGATGGAGTAAATAAATCTACACAGAGAGACATGTTGATTCACCTTCTTCAAGTCGGCTTATTACAAGCTCCAACCATTATAAATAGGGCATCTCGACCTCATTTCAAAACAACAATTTCGGTCCAGGTCTAAAGTTATTAAGTGGTGTGAAGGTCATCGAAAGGGAGCTTATAGTCAGCGAAAGGAAGGGAAGGAAGATGGGAGTCCTTAGCTTTGTTTTTGGTTTGTTTTAAGGGCTGAAATTATCCACACGTGCAAGGAATCTTTGTTGTCCAAACTGCAGAAAGGTGACGAAGTATCACAGTGATATTTGGAGGTCAAATAAAGGAGAATGTCAAGGTGATACTCAAGCCGAGTTCAAGGAGAAGAAGTCTCCTAGACCAAAGGAAAACAAGGATCTAAGTTGGTCCATCTTCATGAGCTAGGGTTTCTGATCTAGGGCCGAAAGTTGTTGGTCTGTTCCTAGGAACCGAAACTCAGAGAGATAGCCGAGGAGGAAGAAAAATCGTGAAGTGTACCTATTGTTGACACCAGAAAGAAGGAACTCATCAAGGGAGCTTGTGTCTTAGTCTTTGAGTGGCAAGTAGGTCAAGGGTCTTGTTCTTGGCATTCGTCAATTGAAGTCACTATAAGAAGAAGAATTTGTTCGGGTTTTCCTCTCAAGAGGGAGAGGTTTTAGCCCTGGCTGGTCGCCTATATTTTGTGCCTCTTGTCTCTTTATGATTTATGCATTGGTAGTTGTTTGATCAAGAAGAACACTAATAATCTAAGAAAGAAAATATCCTAATCTAAGAAAGTAAAAAGCATTTACAAGAAGTTATCACTTCCTAATGCATAAATCTTGATGCCCTAGATTTCTCCACACTTCCAAAGAACGAATTTTGTCTTTTAATTAATTTAACCTAATAAGGGAGAAGGCAACACAACTTTCCTAAGAGAAATGATAAGCTCTTGGTCTTAATAAAATAAATTTAGCAAATTAATTTAATAGTATAAAATTTTCCTTCAAGGAGTTTTGTCACATACTTAATATGCAAAGTAAGAAATTTGCGAACAACAATACATCAAAAATTTGGTCCAAGGTTGCTCGGAAGTAGGAGCAAGGAGTGACATTTTCAAAAGCTCTTGGGTCGAGAGTATTTTATATAATACATATTTTTATATATTTGATGCATATATGTCAACAAAATCATGTAGAATGATCAATTAGTTCTAAAAAGCATAAAAGCATGGATTAAACCATATAACATCAATCATCTAGTAGTTACAATCTTCATCAACCATAGGTCCAGAAGTTACAAGTTTTCATTTATATAGCATGTAAGGGTGTACATAACCAAAATAACATCAAGTGCAATCCATCTCTGAACCATAAATACATCAAAAAATAGGCTCTAGATGGCCTCTAGCATCCAAAAAAATCATGCTACAACTAATACCTACATATCATCAAAATCATTTCCTATCTTGGGACCTTTGTCATTTATATCACCCTCTAAGCATTAATATAAGATAGAAAACACGTATCACGTCAAGTCAATATTTTGTTTGAGTGATGGGTACATTTTTAGTAGGGTCGTGATAGAGGAGTTCGACAACCAATGTCACTAACATCAAGGTACATAGAGGGATTGGTGCTCTTGATTAAATACGAATTCCATACCCTAGTACACGACAAAATCCAATGGAAACATTGCAATCCCCCTAATCCTGAAAACCTAATAAGTCTATTGGATTTTGAGTGAGATCTAAAATTCTACTTTCTCCATATGAAATCCAATGAGGTCAGAACCACTCTCAAACATCCTAAGTCATTCCATGGTAATGTTCAAAATTTAAGTAAAAGGATGAAAATGAAAGATAAAGGAGAATGTCATTATTAAACATTACCAGGAATTGCATATCAATTCTAGGGCCATAGGCTTGATCATTAGGCTGTCCCACTCAAAAATTATTGTTTTTGTGAAAAAAAATTGCGCTTGAACCTAGTATTACCTCTTGGGATCGAGGCATCACCTAGTATTACTTGTTTGCAAAAAAAAAATGCGAAAAGAGCTACGAAGTGAAATTTTTTTAAAGAGCGCGCTTTGGGAGCAGTTTTTGGGGGGGGAGCTCCCCCACAACCCTAATCTGGCCATAACCTTGACAATTTGAAAGGATTAATATGGCCTGCAAAAAAAAAAAAAAATCTTCAACAACTTCGACATTAATGATAACTTGATCCCTTTGGCATTTTGGCATTCCCGGTAATATAATGTTAGCTTCGACACTGGAAAATTCTTTACAATAATAAGGCAACTAGGGTGGCTGTAGAGAACCACCGAAATTGACAAGATTCTAGCTAGGGTGATTATGGAGGATCACCAAAAACTAGTTTCTCCTTAAACCATCGATCTTGTCTCGAAATTAATCTGCAATAAAACCTCAAGCTGGTAGGATGCATAGCTTTGATACCATTGTAAAATCCTAGTGTGATATTTCATTAAATATTCGGTATTTTACTTAAGAAAATTATCTTGTATAATTTATTCATCAAATTACATAAATCAAACCACGAAATTAACGACAAATTATAAATTGCAACTCAAACAGTCAGGAAACACAAGCAGCTAATCTCAAAATTATTTTTTTTATAATGAAATCTGAAATTACATTCTAGCACAGAATAGCCGGAAATTGGCTGAGATGAAATTCTCCAAACTGCTGCAAACTGGATCCGACTCCTCCCCTGAAATTGGAACTGATAGCAAACTCGTGAATTCTGAATGAATTCACCAAGGCATGTGAGGGGTTTTCATCCACCCTCACCAAATCACCCATGGGTTTTCGTCCTAGGGCTACCTGGATCTTGAGAACCGAGTTCTCAAAACCTCTCACAAAGACAATACACAAATCCAAGATGCCCCAAATGATTAACTCTCCCTTCTTTTAAAGATTGGATGGAACTCTCTCTGGCCTTTGAGGAGCATTTTATTTTATCATTTTATTCCTTCTCTAGAAGCCTCTCCCTTTTACTGTATTTTAAGTGACTTTTTATTTTATTTTATCTAAGTCACTTTTCCCCTTCTGGCCTTTTCCCCCTTTTTACTGATTAAGTGACTAATTAAATTCACTTTTAAAGCAGGAAAATGGTAACTTCGCCTTCACGATTTCCTCGGCCACCGAAGGTCACTTTTCACCATACCGTCCTATAGATCTCCTCATTCCAGTTTGAACGAGCGATTACACTAAGGTTTTTCTCCAAATAACCCACTCCCAACAACACCTTTGGTGTATACAATAAAAAATACTGAAAATAACTTTGTTTCACGAGAATCGTTAGAAATTAGAATGCAACAGAACCAAGAACAAACTGTGCAGAACTGCCCCCGATGGTGAAATACAGTAAATGAACTCCATCGGACCCCATAAAACACCTCCAAAACTTTACGGGAGTTCCAATGATGTAATCTCGCTCCTATAAACTGGCTGCCACCAACCCTGGAATTCCATCCTCACTGCATCACAAGGAAATCTGAAAATGGGAACATTAAATTGTCACTCCTGAATAGAATTATGTTATATTGATTACAAAGGACTACATGATACAATGTTAGTTCAAATGGGTGAAAGGCCAGTGCTTGGTGAAGGAATCTAGCTTTTCCTTGATGGAGATTGAGTTTCACTCTTTTGTTTACATTGATAGTCATTTGAACAGTTTAGACCTGTATCTGAAGGTTTTTTCTGCATTGTATTTTGAGGTCTGTATACATCTGTTGATGGAAAATCGAAAATACCTGAGGCTGGCAATCTTCGATTTCAATATAGAATGGAAAACCTTTCTAATGAGGTGTGAAATCTTCTTAATGGAGTACTTATATGCCTCTGGGATTGCAGAAAAATGAGATAGAGAACTGTCCAAACAGATGTACAATGTAGTCTGTTTATATCTTATGAAAGGTCACAATCTTTTCCATGGGAAAAAAAATATTCTCTGTTTCTAGTGTGTACATAAAGTTTGCTACGTAAAATAAGTACTACTTTTTTTTTAAGTTTATATTATTGAATTTACAAATGATTCTGAACTACCATCATACTCTAGAGTCTAATGGTATAGTAAAAAGTAGTTAGCAGCATTCTTAAATAAGAGAATTATTTAATCTCAAACAATATAGCTTAATAAGATTACTAACATAAAATAGTAGGTTTCAAGACTATTACAAGTTAGAACATTCACCTGAGAGATCATCCCGATAACAACAAGATGACCATGAACTGCAAGGGCATTTAAGCACGTATTAAACATTTCTCCTCCAACAGATTCATATACAATATCAACGCCTTTTGGAAACTCCTTTTTCAAGACCTGTAAACTAGAACTGTGTTATTAAATTTTGTCGTGTTTATTCAAAATAGATAACATAAAAATATAGATGATCCAAACGTGCTTGACTGGAAAAAATAATCCAAGCTGTTTTGCCTTTTGCATGTATCTGGTATGGAATAATTATTACAATCAAAAGAGAACATAACAGTAAAAAAATTGATGTGATTATTAAAAGAATGAATACACTATGCTAAAAAAAGAAGAAAGTCTTCAACATAAAGAATGTTTGCAATTTCTTTCTTAGATATTTGAAGACGAAGATAATTTCTCCAACTGCACCAAAATAGCAAAATATATTGTCTTCGGCATATGATTGAATGTATCTGTATCTCTTCACCTTGAAAATGACATTATGAAAAAGATGTTTTTCTACTTAAATTGAAAAATAATATAGAAGAAATGGATCTTTTTAAGCATTTTCAAGTGGTGAACGAGACAAAAGTTAGAATAACCACCTAGAAGATCCTTATAGGTTAAAGGAACAGTTACTTCCCTTTGTAGAAAGCATTATTTTGATTCTAAGAGCTCATACTATGAAGAAAATATGAATCAACTGCTATCGACTTTACAGATGCCACGAGATAACTATATCCTAGCCACAGATGGTGCCCAATTCAATAGTTTCTCTATCATAGATTCAACAGTGTTCAAACATAATTTTTGGTGTGTTACTACAGACTACAAACTACAGAAAGGAAAAGATGACAAACTTTTAAAATCCTTACTAAATTTCTCATTTCGTTCATTTAAATTTTAAACAAAAGAATCTAGTCATCTTAATCCTTTAAAGGCTTAAATCTCCTCTGTAAACTGCAAAATAATTATCCCAGGGAGTTTACCCTTATATCTCATTGTAACTGTAAAGCAAAAGAGTTTATATTTTGTCAACTACTCAACCATGTGACGTATACAAAACCTTTCAAATGCTACTCTCTTTAGATTTGTACAAAACTAGAATACAAACCCTCCACTTCTTCTCACAGAATGCAAGAAGAGAATGTCATCTTCTCCTAGCAATTCCCTTCACAACATGGCTTCAATCAGTGTTGAATAAATTGGCATCGGAAAAAAATCAGCAAGGGTCCAGAAAACATCTTCTCGGCAACATCGACAAAAAGATCGGCAAACCGCGACACATTAAAAAATACAAAATATATCTATTTTTTCAAAATTGGAAAAATCGGCCAAAATCGGGAAAAAATACACCAAAGGAAAAAATCACAATTTTTACCCAGTGATTTTTAGCAGCTGGAACAAATTGCAATGTTGCCAATTTTTCACGATTTTTTGCCGATGTTTGCAACACTGATTTTAATCACTCTTAAAGATAAGCAATATAAATAAAACATAAAATGCTATACAGAAATATTACAGTTTTATCAATGATAACAAAATTACATGAGACCATAAAGTTTACACACACACACGATGAGACATGAATTGTAGAGAGAAGAAAGATAATTGATATTTTTCAATGTGTAAAAGAAGATGCAAAAGTGATGACGTCTCATAAGAGAGATAGACCTTGGTGACAACCAACATTACATACCAAAAAGCATCTGTCTCTGGGTTGATTACAGACTCTTGTGGCAAACAACATTGCGCAACTAATGTCTCTGCGTGGATTATAGAAATTATGGGTAAATCCATCTGTTGTACTACATGTTTTGTGATTTAATTTCTCCACAAGTCCATTCTGTTGGAAAGTTTATGGAGCAAAAAATTGTCCTTGAATGTCTTCTTGCTTACAAAAGTATGCAAACTAATCAAATATGAATTTCACTTCATTATCAGCTTGAAGGGCCTAAAACTCTTTCACTGCAAATGCATTAAGGACTTTGAACTCAACAAAAAGAATCAAATTTCCTTCTGAAATAATAAACCCACATTTTCATGGAAATGTCATAAACAACCAAAAAAAAATACCTTGCACGAACTACTGGAGTTGTTTTCATGCGACCATAGATAAGACTTCAAAAAACTTTGGCTCTCCAAGCATTCCCCTCATCAAAGGGAAATTTGTGTTGTTTGCCAGTTAGGCATGCTTCACAAACTTGTTCCTTCACCCAGATATCTAACATTCTAACTACCATTCTACCCTTTGTCAGTAAGGAAAAGGTATCCCGCATTCATAATATGAATTGACTTGACTAGCATGTAACCCTTTATAAGGAGCCTTTCACTCCTCACTTAATAATGCAATATATAGAACTCTCTACAGTAATATTGGTTTTCTTTATGTGTTTGATTTCTGTTTTATTGAGGTATGGTATCGAAGCTCAATTAGAGTCGGGGAGTTTGTAGGAGCATGAAGACCTAGGGATTGTTGCTGAAGATACAGATTGAGGAACCACTAGCATAACACATCAAAGAGCCAAAAGGGTTTCGAATCAGTTGAAACAAAAGGCTGGTCGATTTTCATGTTCGTAAAAGGCCAGGTTTGGAGAAAAAATAAAATTGAAAATCAAATGGAAATTTTTTTGGACAAATGTACAAAGCAAGTCAGATAGATATGCAACAGAGAAATACAACTGCCAAGGAGAAATTCAAAAAACATTTGTGGAAGAAACTAATTTTTATGGCTATATGGTGCTAGAAATCCAGCCATCAAGGAGAAATTTGAGCTACAGATGTAGAAGCAACAAATCCATATAGGTGTACAACATTAGAAATCAAGGGCCAAAGAGAAATCAGCGTGCATGTGGGGAAATCTCACAGTGATGAAGTGATTGAAGGGTTGTATAAGGATGGATTGAATCTACAAACCTCAAATTGGACTGTATAGATATTGCTAGATAGTGGTTTCAGCCTAGAACTGAACTGTACAGCCAATTTGAACAGTCTGTAATCTAAGTCACATAACATGACACACGCAGGACACGTAAATATGAGTATTCGACACGAGACACAGTGACCCCGGAAACAGGACACGAGGGATACGTTTTATATATATATATATATTAAAAAATACTGAAATATAGGGCCTGATCCATTTTTTTAGAAATTAGAACATCTACAGATATGAATTATGATGATATCTACTTAGGATTTAGTATTTAGTATTTAGTATTTAATAATTTACTAGTTAGTTTATTATTTTACTACATCAATGATGTTCACAGTTCAATGTTCATTGTTCATGTTATTAGTAATTGTTCAAGCACATCAGAAACTACTAACTAGAAAATTAGAAATATCATGATTGATAAAATAAAACTAGAAATTTAGAAGAACTTGTGAACTGCGATCTCAATGTGAAGTTGTGAACTGCGCTCTCAATGTGAAGTTGTGAGCACTGCACTTGAATCCGGCAGAATTCCTCACACTGTGCAACAAATTCGATTTCAGTGGCGAGCAAACTCAACTTTGGCAGTGAACAATGACAAAAAAAACCCAAAAATAAACCATGTCGCTAGTTTTATATGTCACATTTCGTGGGACACATGTCCTAAGAGCCAAAAACGTTAGCGCATGTTTTCGCCACGTCCAAGACACGTGTCTCGATTGGAGGACACGAAAAAAAACGTTTTCAAACCATTTTAAAGCACGTTTCGTGTCTGACACATGAAATACGGGACACAAGGCCTCGAGGACGTGTCCTATGACTTAGTTTGTAATGTTCCCATTTTCAGTTTCCCTTATGACGTAGTCAGGATGGACTTCCAGGGTTGGTGGCAGCTAGTTTACAGGTGAAAGACTACATCAACAGAGGACCCAAAAGGTTTTTGAAGTGTTTTATGGAGGGCGGCAGGGATCACTCGATGTATTTCATCATCAGAGTTGGTTTTGCACAACTTATTCTTGGTTCCACTGCATTCCAACAATTTCAGTGAAATGAGGTTATAATTGACATATTTTAATTAAAAACGCTAAAGATGTTGTTGGGATCAGAATATTTGGAGAAACACCTTAGGGTAATAGCTTGTTGGAAACGAAATGAAGAAATTTACATGATGGGATGGTAAGAACTTAGAAGTGGTTTCTAGTGGCTAGAGAAAGTATGGTGGCCAATTAATCATTTCCCTAGATTAAAAGTGACTTTAATTAGTCACTTAATTAAAAAAAAGGGGAAAAATGACTTAAATAAAATAAATTAAAAGTCACTTAAATAAAGTAAAGGGGAGAATCTTCTACAACGGCAATAAAATAATAAAATAATTACTTCTAGAAGGTTGGAGATCCATCCATCAAGTCTTTAAAAGTGTAATATCCCTTTTCAGGGATATCTCTCAAACACAGTCAACTCTAAACTAGAGATGGACTGAAAGGGCGTTTACCAGATATTTCACCTCTGGAAACAGGATGAGATCTGGAGGCTACCTGGCCCTCACCATACTCCGTCTATAGAGTATGGGCAAAACACAACAGATGGTATAACCACGGAATGTCTCAAAGCAGTGATGCGGATCATACAACAGTACATGAAATGCTAGAAACAATATATGCAACAAATACACATAAAATAGAGAGAATACTGAGCCATTTTATTATACTGAGAAATAGCAACGAGTACAAGAGGTGATCAGAGTGATGGCACCTTGACTTGCACCAGGCAAGTGTAGGAATACTCTCAGAATATCGATGAAACGGTTGCCCTCTGATCTGCGTCCAAGCTGCTGGAAAACTGTCGTGTAGCTGCTACTACTGGAACCAAATGAGTAGTTGGGGCTGCTCCCCTACTCGGAATGAGCTGAAACTCTGGAATCCACCTCTACTCACAATACCCAGAAAAGCCCAGAGAGCGTTTCTGGAATGGCCAACCCCCGAAAATACCGCCCTTGGGGATCTACGCTATCCTCTAAGGCTCTGCGCTGAGACTGAATGGAATACTCCAGAATATGGCCTCTCGCTCAACCAAAAGTCTCCAATAGGCAAGGGCTGGCCCCTTGCTCAATCTCCCGACCAAAATCCTCTGAAACAATGACACTCCAGAGCTCCCTCAAAATGGACTGCGTCCTCCCTCTCAAGACTGCGTAGTCTATGGATGCACTGCTCCTCCACAAATGCCAAACACCAATCCTCCTGCAAAATACTGATGGGACAACCTCACCCGAGCAAGCACTCGAAATCTCCCGGGGCTGAGGGTGAGATCTTCGAACGGAGACACTCAATGCACTAAACAGTGCTGCAGACAAGCTAAACAGCTAGCATGCTCAAAGTCGTAGTGACCAGCTCAATATGCATAAACTCGAATGAGGAAATAAGGAGGCTCCCCTCCTTTTTATAACAATGGGCCTCTCTCAACCCTAGGCCCCACCATCTCCAACGTAGCCTCCCTTTTGCCCACGTTGCCAACTAAACTACGTTGTCATGGCCCACGTGGTCTAAGTGAGTCCCCCTCTACGTGGTCTCTTGGCCCCCCTTGGCCCACTTAAGTCACAACGTTGAGTCTACTAGGGAGTGCACTTTATTTTAGTGAGTTATGTCCCCCTCTCACTCACTTTATTTATATTTCTAACTATAGAAGGCAAAATTGATCAAAGTTAATATTTCCAATTAGTGATATTACAGTCTCCCGCGGCAAAATGTTACTTGACCCCAAGCAACTGTAGTGACGGATGCTGCAAGATCTTCTCACTCTCCCAAGTGGCATCCTCATCCGACAAATTCTTCCACCTCACCAAGAATTCCTAGACTGTCTTGCTCCGCAGCTGCCTCTCTCTGACATCAATGATGGCCTCCGGCTGTAGCACCAAATGCCCCTCATCATCTGTAGGCGGAAGCTCCTCTGTCACTGTCACCTGCTGTCCCAAAGCCTTCTTCAGGCATGATACATGAAAAATGTTATGAATCTTGCTGCCTTGGGGCAGCTCCAACTCATAGGCAACTTGTCCAACCCTGCGTATCACCCTGTATGGTCCATAAAAGCGGAGCTTGAGCTTTTCAGTGCCCTTTTGCTTCAGAGTCGACTGTCGGTATGGCTGCAAGCGTAGGTAGACCAAGTCCCCTACCTCAAACTGTCTCTCCACCCGACCCTTGTCGGCATACAACTTCTGTTGATTCTGTGTTGTAGCCAGGTTATCCTTGAGAGCTCGGAGGATGTCCTGACTCTCTTGGATCCAAATCTTGGCTCTCGGAGCCTTGCTGACACTAGACATCACATCAACGAAAGATAGAACATGATAACCATACAATGCATAAAACGGAGACATACCGATAGACATGTGATGAGTGGTGTTGTAGCAGTACTCTCCTAGGTGCAGCCACTTCAGCCACGCTCTCTGCTGCCCACCGACATAGTTACGCAAGTAGCCCTCCAGCCACTTGTTAACTATCTCCATCTGCCCGTCTGTCTGTGGGTGGTAGATGGTACTCGGTGTCAACTCTATCCCCACTAACCGAAAAAGCTCCTGCCAAAATCCGCCCATGAAGCAGCTATCCCTGTCACTAACAATGGTCTTGGGAAGACCATGTAACCTAAAGATATCCCGGAAGAACAACTCTGCCACCTGTGCTGCTGTATAGTGCGTGGATATGGCGAAAAAGTGTGCATATTTTGTCAGTCGATCAACGACGACAAATATACAGTCCTTGCCCTGCACCGTGGGCTACCCTGTGATGAAATCCATCGAAATACTCTCCCATTTCCCCTCCGGAATGGGAAGAGGCTGCAACAACCCTGCTGGATGGTTCATCTCCCCCTTGTTGCGCTGGCAAACTTCGCACTCCCTGACATGCTGGAGTACGTCCTCCTTGAGGCCCTTCCATGAGAACCTCTCTCTGATGGCCCTGTAGGTTTTGGTAAACCCCTGGTGACCAACCAATGGTGAATCATGTGAAGCCTGTAGTATCTTCTTCTTGCGCTGAGAGCCCTCAGTCAAGAAGATCTTGTCCTTGTAGTAGATGATCTCATCCATCACACTGTATCAATCATCTGTCACCTGTCCATCCAGAACCTCGCAAGAAAACTTGTCCTTGGAGTACTCCACCAAAAGTCGAGCTCTCCAATCTGTGTCCAGACTCATCAAGGACAACGCGGCCAGTCTCCGTGAAAGTGCATCAGCCACCATGTTCTTCTTCCCTTTGACATACTCGATGTCAAAGTCGTAGGCTTGGATCATGCTGACCCACTTCTGCTGCCTCTCCAGTCACTGCTTCTGCTCTAAAAATAACCTGAGGTTGTTGTGGTTAGTCCTCACCCTGAACCTCTTACCCACCAGGTACTGCCGGAATTTGGCCAAGGCATGCATGATGGCCAACATCTCCTTGTCATACATGGCATATAACCGCTCATGGGGAAGGCGCTTCCGACTCTCAAAAGCTATCGGGTGACCTCCCTGCATCAATACTACACCGATCCCCTCTCCTGATGCATCACACTCTAGGACAAACGGCTGCGTGAAATCCAGCAATGCAAGTACTGGGCAGCTGCTCATCACCTCCTTGAGCCTGTCAAAGGCCCGTTGTGCTGTATCTGACCAACTGAATGCCCCCTTCTTCATCAAATCTGTAAAGGGTGCAACAAGCTGAGAGAAAATCTTGACGAACTTCCTGTAATAAGTGCAGATACCAACAAATCTCCGAAGTTCTGTCACATTTCTCGGCTCTGGCCAATCTCTGATGGCCCTGATCTTCTCCTCGTGGACCCTCACTCTGTCCACTCCTATGATGTGTCCCAATTTCCAAATATAGCATCTCTGTCAACCCAAACTCGCACTTGGAGAGCTTAGCATAGAACTGCTGCTCCTCCAAGATATGCAGCACTGCCTCTATGTGCTGGAGATGCTCCTCCCAAGTCCTACTATATATCAGTATATCATCAAAAAAGACCAACACAAACTTCCTCAGGTGACTGTGGAAAATGTGGTCCATGCATGACTGGAAGGTGGCTGGTGCGTTGGTTAGCCCGAAAGGCATAACCAAGAACTCAAAGTGGCCATAATGGCACCTGAAAGCGATCTTGGGAATGTCCTGTTCCCTCACGCGAATCTGGTGGTACTCGGATCTCAAATCGATCTTCGAGAAGAACTGTGCCCCTCTCAACTCATCCATCAGCACATCAATCCACAGTATAGGGTACCTGTTCTTCATGGTCTTTTTATTCAGAGCCCTGTAATCAATGTACATTCTCAATGTGTCGTCCTTCTTCTTCACCAACACTACTGAAGAAACAAAAGGACTGGTGCTAGGCCGAATGTGTCCAAGAGCCAGCAACTCCTAGATGGCCCACTCAATCTCGTCTCGATAGGCCTTGGGGTGCCTATAGAGTGTGGTGATAACGGCCTGAATGCCCTACTCTAACTCAATAGTATGCTCAAATCCCCGATTTGGTGGTTGTCCTGGCAGTATCTCCCTAAACACCACGGCATACCTGTCAAGGATGGACTGTATCTCAGGATGAACTGACTGCCCGGTAATCCCTGCCTCCGATGCATGCAGCTCTACTGCCCACTCTATGTCTCCCTTCCGGAAGTCTGCCTCCATCCGGTGAGCTGAAACAGTCTAGGGTGGGTAAGTGTGCATCCCACGTATCTTCTCATGCTTTCCGGTCTTCTTATCATCCCACTCCATCTCCAAGGCCTCGCAATCTGTGGTGACCTTCCCTAGAGTAATCAGCCACTATACACCCAATACCACATTGGCATCTGATATGTTAACCACAAAAAAGTGGTCAGTCACTGTGTAGGTGCCCATCGTCACCACCAACTCTGGAACATATCTGGCACACTGCATCGTCTGATCTACTGGGACCAATACTAAAAATCCATCAAAGCCCTCTGTCGGTATGCCTCTCCGCTCAACCATCTTTGCATCGATGAAGTTGTGGGTTGCCCCACTGTCTACAAGGACTGAAACTCGCTGCCCACGTATTGTCTGTCGGACACGCAGCATCAAATACTTGGGTACTCCCCGCAATGCTGCAAGGGTCCCCCTTATGGGTGCAAAAGCTGCACCTCCTGCTCCTAGAGGTGGAGGCGGCAAATGGTCCTGCGCTGCCTGACTGTCTCCTGCCTCCCCATCATCATACTCATCCTCTTCCCCGCTTCTCTTGGAGAAGACCTCGATAAAATGTGCTTTGCCAGCAGCACATCTGTGTCCCAGTGCCCACGGCTTCTGACAGGTAAAACACAACCTCTTCTTCTTCAACTCCCTCCTGGCATCATCATCTAATTGTCCCCTACTCGGATTCCCCTTAGGAGGCGAAATCCTCACATCCTTCCCCTTTAGCTGGAAGGCCTGTCTGTGGGGGTAAGGTGTCCTAGTCCGAGGTAAAACATCCTGCAAATCCCGGGTCCTGCCAACTGTGTCCTGGAGTCTAGTTGGTCTGGCGGATCTGACCAAACCTTGAAGCGGCTCTGCTAACCCCTCAATGAACATGTATATCATCCGTGTCGCGGATAGATCGGGCACCATCACTGAAAGTCTCAGGAAATCTGCAATATATGTTTCCGAGCTCCCGGTCTGTTTGAGCCTCGTCAGCTACACAAAGTGCTCCTCCGGATCCCTCCGGTCAAACCTCTCTATCAATCTCTAGGTGAACTCGTCATATGTGGTCACTGTCGAATGTCTGAGTGTAACCATCCCATGGAACCACCAATCTTGGGCCTCACCATCCGAATGCAGCGTCGCCACCTTGATGGCCTCCGTCTCTGCCATCTGGTTGAGCTGGAAGTATATGTCCAGCTTCTCCACCCAAGACTCTGCCGAACTGTTTGATGAACCATCAAACGTAGGCAAATGGAACCTGCTCATTGTACGCTAGGTATCTCCCTCGTGATAATGTCGATGCCCTCTGTGATGGTCACGGGGTCTGCTATCCCGCTGAAGCTGAACAAAATCTCTGAATGAAAGGGCATCCCTGAACTCCTGCCCATATGCCTGATACTCAGCAAAATAATCACCCATGTGGCCAGGCTCTGGCTCCTGCTGTGCTCCTGCCCCAGTGTCTGCACCCAGAAAAGTGGGCATAGTGGAACGAGTGGGGGCATGTGATGCCTGGTGCGAAGTGGCATCCCGCTCCTGCAAATGGTGGGATGTGCCTGACCCCTCACCAACCTAGAAACCCCTTGGGGTCTCACGTTGTCTAGCCTCCGCAGCAGTGAATCTCTGACCCATCATCTCGATCTGCCTCGCTAGATCCTGCACTAATTTGAGGAGTGCTTCCTCAAACTGTTTTGCATCACTATCATCTGCCATAGCTCCTCCTATTCTGCGTTTACTACTAGATCTTGTTCTGCGTCCACCACTGGTTCCTCCTGTTCCGTATCCACCACTGGAATGCAGTCACCCTCTCCGTAGGTGATTTGCAACCTACGCTCTCTATCACGGTACCTCCTACCTCTGTATCAAATATACGGCTTCTCCCCCGGTGTCATAGACAACTAGCTCCACAGGCTGAGCCAGATCTATGAGCTCTAATACCACTGTAATATCCATTTTCAGGGATATCTCTCAAACACAATCAACTCTAAACCAAAGATGGACTGAAGGGGCGTTTACCAGATATTTCACCTCTGGAAAGAGGATGAGATCTGGAGGCTACCTGGCCCTCACCAGACTCCGTCTATAGAGTATGGGCAAAACACAACAGATGGTATAGCCACGGAATGTCTCAAAGCAGTGATGCGGATCATACAACAGTACATGAAATGCTAGAAACAATATATGAAACAGATACACATAAAATAGAGAGAATACTGAGCCATTTTATTATACTAAGAAATAGAAATGAGTACAAGACGTGATCAGAGTGATGACACCTCAACTTGCACCAGACAAGTGTAGGAATACTCTCAGAATATCGATGAAATGGCTGCTCTCTGATCTGCGTCCAAGCTGTTGGAAAACTGCCGTGTAGCTGCTACTACTGGAACCAAATGAGTAGTTGGGGCTGCTCCCCTACTCGAAATCAGTTGAAACTCTGAAATCCGCCTCTACTCACAATACCCAGAAAAGCCCAGAGAGCGTTTCTGGAATGGCCGACCCCCGAAAATACCCCCCTTGGGGATCTACGCTATCCTCCAAGGCTCTGCGCTGAGACTGAATGGAACACTCCAGAATATGGCCTCCCGCTCAACCAAAAGTCTCCAATAGGCAAGGGTTGGCCCCTTGCTCAATCTCCCGACCAAAATCCTCTGAAACAATGACACTCTGGAGCTCCCTCAAAATGGACTGCGTCCTCCATCTCAAGACTACGCAGTCTATGGATGCACTGCTCCTCCACAAATGCCAAACACCAATCCTCTTGCAAAATACTAATGGGACAACCTCAACCGAGCAAGCACTCAAAGTCTCCCAGGGCTGAGGGTGAGATCTCCGAACGGAGACACTCAATGCACTAAACAGTGTTGCAGACAAGCTAAACAGCCAACGTGCTCAAAGTCGTAGTGACCAGCTCAATATGCATAAACTCGAATGAGGAAATGAGGAGGCTCCCCTCCTTTTTATAACAATGGGCCTCTCTCAACCCTAGGCCCCACCATCTCTAACGTAGCCTCCCTTTGGCCCACGTTGCCAACTAAACTGCGTTGTCATGGCCCACGTGGTCTAAGTGAGTCCCCCTCTACGTGGTCTCTTGGCCCCCCTTGGCCCACTTAAGTCACAACGTTGAGTCTACTAGGGAGTGCACTTTATTTTAGTGAGTTATGTCCCCCTCTCACTCACTTTATTTATATTTCTAACTATAGAAGGAAAAATTGATCAAAGTTAATATTTCCAATTAGCTATCGCTAATTGGGAATATTACAAAAAGGAAGGAAAGCAAATAATTAGGGATCTCTTGGATTTGTGTTTTGTCTTTGTGAGAGGTTTTGAGAACTTGTGAACTGCACTCTCAATGTGAAGTTGTGAGCATTGCGCTTGAATCCAGCAGAATTCCTCACACTGTGCAACAAATTCGATTTCGGTGGTGAGCAAACTCAACTTTGGCAGTGAACAATGACAAAAAAAACCCAAAAATAAACCACGTCGCTAGTTTTATGTCACTTTTCGTGGGACACGTGTCCTAAGAGCCAAAAACGTTAGCGCACATTTTCGCCCCGTCCAAGACACGTGTCTCAATTGGAGGACACGGAAAAAAAAGCGTTTTCAAACCATTTCAAGGCATGTTTCATGTCCGACACATGAAATATGGGACTCAAGACCCTGAGGACGTGTCCTGTGACTTAGTCTGTACTATTCCCATTTTTAGTTTCCCTTATGACGTAGTCAGGATGGACTTCCAGGGTTGGTAGCAACTAGTTTACAGGAGAAAGATTACATCAACAAAGGACCCAAATGGTTTTTGAGGTGTTTTATGGGGGCCAACGAGGATTGCTTGTTGTATTTCATCATCAGAGTTGGTTTTGCACAACTTATTCTTGGTTCCGCTGCATTCCAACAATTTCAGTGAAATGAGGTTATAATCGACATATTTTAATTAAAAACGCTAAAGGTGTTGTTGGGATCAGAAAATTTGGAGAAACACCTTAGTGTAATAGCTCGTTGGAAATGGAATGAAGAAATTTACATGATGGGATGGTGAGAAGTGGTTTCCACCAGCTAGAGAAAGTATGGTGGCCAATTAATCATTTCCCTGGATTAAAAGTGACTTTAATTAGTCACTTAATTAAATAAAAAAGGGGAAAATGCCAAATTAGAGAAAAATGCCAGAAGAAGAAAAATGACTTAAATAAAATAAAGTAAAAGTCACTTAAATAAAGTAAAGGGGAGAATCTTCTACAACGGCAACAAAAGAATAAAATAAATACTTCTAGAATAAAAGGTTTTTGAGGTGTTTTATGGGGGCCGATGATGATTGCTTGTTGTATTTCATCGTCAAAGTCGGTCTTGCACAACTTATTCTTGGTTCTGCTGCATTCCAACAATTTCAGTGAAATGAGGTTATAATCAACATATTTTAATTAAAAACGCTAAAGGTGTTGTTGGGATCAGAAAATTTGGAGAAACACCTTAGTGTAATAGCTCATTCGAAATGAAATGAAGAAATTTACATGATGGGATGGTGACAAGTGTTTTCCAGTGGCTAGAGAAAGTATGGTTGCTAATTAATCATTTCCCTGGATTAAAAGTGACTTTAATTAGTCACTTAATTAAATAAAAAAAGAGGAAAAATGCCAAATTAGAGAAAAGGGCCAGAAGGGTAAAAATGACTTAAATAAAATAAATTAAAAGTCACTTAAATAAAGTAAAGGGAAGAATCTTCTACAACGACAATGAAATAATAAAATAAATACTTCTAGAAGGTTGGAGATCCATCCATCAAGTCTTTAAAAGGAAGAAAAGCAAATAATTAGGGATCTCTTGGATTTGTGTATTGTCTTCGTGAGAGGTTTTGAGAACTTGGTTCTCATGATTTAGGTAGCCCCAAGATGGAAACACTTGGGCGATTCGGTGAGGCTGGAATAAAACCCCTCTCATCCCTCGACGAATTCATTCAAAACTCACAAGTGCACTTACTAATTTTTTAGTTAGTTTTGGAGGTTGGGTTAGCATTGGAGCATATCATTTTGGAGGCCAATTTATTCATCTTAGCTCTGTTTATGTAGTCTCATATCCAGTAACAAAATAAAGGTGAGCTTGCTTCCATTTATCGTGTTGTTTGAGTAGCCATATTTTACTTGTTACATTTTACCAACAATTTTTTGTTAAATGGATGAAATTTTTATAGAAGAATATTGGTTGAGCTAAATACCAAAAATTAGCCAAGTATTCCATTTACGATATTAAAGTGGTATCAGAGCATGCTTTTAGCCAATTGTGGGTCCAGTGTTGCACGATCCTGCCCCCACCGCCCCCCCCAAGGATCCAAGGTCGCAACCGCGTCCCATACCGATCCTTGGGCGATCCTCCGATGCAACCACGGATCCGAAAATCAAATCCGCGGTTCCACCGTTTTGAGGCAATCCTTGGAAATCTGAAACCACACAACCTGATCTGCGGTTCCTAACTCTCGATCCGCGAATCAAGAAAAGGATCCATTAGGGATCCATGGAGGTTTGGGCATGGATCCGCGTGGATCGCCAGTGGATCTAGAGGGAGATGGGCGGTTCCGCGAGGTTCTAAATTTTTTTTAATTTCTTTAACTTAAGTTAGGTTGGGGCTTCCCAGACACTCCCAAGGTGCTCCCTTGATGCTCCTTAGATGCTTCCTAGATGCCCCGTCATGGTAATGTTAAATTTTTTAAGTAAAAGAGACATTCTCCTTTATATTTCATTTTCATCCTTTTACTTAAATTTTTAACATTACCATGAAATGACTCGGGATGTTTGAGAGTGGTTCGAACCCTATCAGGCTTCATATGGAGAAAATAGAATTTCATATCCTATTCAAAATTCAACAGACTTAATAGTTTTAAGGAATTCAAGATCAATGAGATTATGGTTTTTCATTAGATTATATCATGTATGAGGGTATGTGATTGGCATTTAATCAAGAGCACCAATCCCTCTATGTGCTCTTGTACCCTAGTGTTGGTGGTGTTAATTGTTGAACTCCTTTGTCATGGCCTTAGCAAAAAATTACCTTTCAATCAAGTCAAAATCATTGATCAAGCATGTTAAGCTTTTTCCACCATATTTTAAGGCTTGGATTAGGTAGTTTGATTAAAATTGGGAAATGTTGACTAATATCCCTGGCCAATCAAGGCACAGGCAAAAGCAAGACAATAACAGAAGAATCTAGATTTTAAATGGTTGATGTTCGAATAATTAACCATTGATGTACAATGGATGCCATATCTATCTTGATTTGTATACAAATATGCATGTTTTCATATCTTCTACAACTAGTTTGGTATTTTGGATGTTTTTTTTAATAGAAATGCAAAATATATATATATATATAGTAGACGGTTCTGAGACGCTTCGCTTCCTAGATTTTTGGGAAATGACGCTTCTGCATATCCGCTGCCAAAAACGTCCATGCTTCGTCCCCGCTTCGTGCAACATTGTGTGGGTCAAAATAAAAAATTGTTGTATTGCGATACAGTTCCTGAACAGTAAAGGAGCCAGATTCGTGGATTAAAATTCTTAATTTATTTGCAGAGAGAAAGGTTCATGGATTAAAATTCTTAATTTATTTGTCGAAGCAAAAAATATTTGTCGGACTAGATTTATTGCAAGAAAAGTTCTAGTAATTCTAAAGTACCAAAGTGACACAGTGAAATTGCAGGTTGATTTGTTGGGCCAAAATCCATTGGTTTGCAAGGCCGAAGTTAGTGATCTTTCTGGGGCAAAATTATTTTACTGGGCCGAATTTATTCTACTAGGTAGAAATTATTTTGTTGGGCCGAATTTATCTTGTTGTGCCAAATTTTTGCTGATGGGCCAAAATTATTTTCCTATGCCGAATTTCCATTGATAGGCCGAAATTATTATATTGGGCTGAATTTATTTTGTCAGTTTGAATTTATCTTGTTGGGTCGAATTATTTTGCGGCAGTTGAATTTATTGGTGTAGTAGTTGATTAAATTTTCCAAGTCAACAAAAAAAGTAGAGATTCTTCCTCATTAATTATTAATAAATTTGGATAGGTCTCCTTTGAGGATGGGTTTCATGTTTCATCATAAAAAAAAATTCAAATAGCATTTTCCAATAACCCTAAGCAGGCTAGGGTTTCACACATTATCATTAGCATACCCTTAAGTTAGGGTTTTCCACTGAACCTGTCTAGGGCTCTATAAGGACAATCAAGGATGTAAGAAGGGTAGATTTATCAAACAATAAATCACCCTAAACAAGAATCTTTATGATTCATAACAGCTAGACATAACGATGTTAGTAATGTAATGCAAATTTCTAAATAAGATGAACGTACTTTTTATAATAAGAGAATTTTATAAGGTGTATAGTCTAAGACATACCCAGAGGTGTTCCTTGACAAACCTTGTAAGGATTCCTTCAAGTGTTCTCTTTGTATTAAGTCATAAGCTTGTATACCTATACTACATACTTTCAAGCAAAACATGTGATACCAAGAACATGATTTAATTTCTAAAGTCAGATCTTCTACGTAACCATAGAGGATGGAATCCTATGGTATCAAAGAACAAGTTATTCATGTTGAGATTTTGTGTATTTGGGGTAGCATCAGTTGTGCTCTAGCTCCAAAATTTTGTGGAAGGACTAGAGTACACTTGATCTACAAAACCCAGAAAGGGATTTGGAAAATTTCATCTGGTTTGGGAAATATTTAATTAATTAATTATTTTAATGTATTTCCTAAATCTAAATTTAGGAAATGAAATAATTAAAGTTAATTAAATTAAACATGTGATGAAATTGTTTTAAGTCGCATAGATCAAGATTTCTTTTAATTTTAGCCATTGATTGAAGATCTGATCATGGTCATTGGTTTCCCTAATGAGAAAATTATATAGGAAAGGCTTGGGGTCATTTGTAAACACAAAAAGAGGCAAAGCACTGAAGCTAAGCTGAGATTCTAGGGCGGGTTTGCTAAGAATTCTCAGAAGTGTTTCAGCTGCAGAGAGGGGAGTTTAGACAAAGGGGATGATCTGATCCTAGTATCTAGAATCAGCAAGAGACAGAGATCAGCTCAGAGAGGCGACGCAGAGAAGCAGAAGACGCAGAGGCAGAGTGGGCAGCAGTTGCGCAATGTAGGGGCAGCTTCAGCTACGCAGTCCCTCCCAGGGCAACGTGATTCAGTGTAATATTCCCAATTAGCCTTGCTAATTGGAATATCTCATTTTTGTTTAATTTTGCCGCTTTAGTTGGAAATAATAAATAAAGTGAGAAATAAGAGGGGTCACCTCACTTTAGTCACCTCACTTTATAAAATAAAGTATTTTCCTAGTTGATTAACGTTATAACTTAAAGAGGGGGCCTTGGGGGTCCACACGTATATGAGGGGAGGCCTCACGCTGACCCAAGGTAAACTGCGCAGGTCAAAGGAGAGTTAAGTTTTGGAGGGAGTTTGGCATTATAAAAGGAGAGGTTCTCACCTCATTTGGATCATGCATATTTTTGATATTGATATTGAGAGCTAGACTTTTGTCTGCTTCAGCACGCCGGTTGTTTAGTCGATCTGCAGCACTGTTTAGTGCACGAGTGTCTCCGGTCGGAGATCTCACCCTTAGCCTCGGGGGACTTCGAGTGCCTGCCCTGGTAAGGTTATTTCTGGTTTCACCCTTAGCTTCGGGGGACTTCGAGTGCCCGCCCTAGTAAGGTTAATTTCTGAGTTCTATCTTTCGGTTTCAGTAGCAGTTTCAGGTGGAGAGTCGGAGAGGAAGAAGCCCTCTAGTGGCTGCGCAGATCTAGCAGGAAAAACGCAGTTTCAGCAGCAGGAAGGACGCAGATCGGTCTTGGAGTGAGGACGCTGTTTCAGCAGGAAGAGGAAGGACGCAGATCTGAAGGCATAGTGATAGATCCAGCCTTGGAGATTGTAGATCTGAGCAGATATTTGCAGATCTGGTTCTGTAGGTTGCAGATCTGGAGGGGTAGCACCAGATCCAGCTTGGGAGATTGCAGATCTGAGGAGATATTGGCAGATCCAGCCTAGATCTGAAGAGAGAACATCAGATCCATCCTTTGAGGTTGCAGATCTGAGGAGATATTGGCAGATCTAGCATAGATCTGAAGAGCTAGCAGCAGATCTAGCCTTGTAGGACGCAGATCTGGAGAGATAGTAGCAGATCAAGCCTTGTATGACTCAGATCCAGCAGATCTGGGCAGAGAGGACGCAGATCCAGTCAGGGAGGACACAGATCTGATGAGTAGGGTCTTTATGTGGGGTTCTGGCAGCATTTTTCAGTGTTTTCAGCCTTGAGGAGTTGGTCATCTCATCTGGAGGATTTGTGGGTAGATCCAGTCCTTTTGCCAGCATATTTCGTGAGCTTCTGAGCTGTTCCTGAAGGCACAGCGTTTTTTTAGGAGGAGGGTCTCTGGGGGCGATTTTCGGAGGTGGTCCATTTGCTTCATGGTTTCTGGGTTTTGTCCGGAGCAGTGAGTATAGGTGATCTGTAGATTTTTAGCTCATTCCGGCAAGGGGATCAGCCCCTAGCTTCAGTTTCTTCCAACAGCTGGGATGCAGTTTCTGTAGCAGCCATTTCCTATTTTTCGGAGAGGATTCTGTACTTGCCTTGAGCAAGGATAGGTGCACTCATTCTGATTTTCTTGTACTCCTCTCTATGTACTTTCAGATTAATAAAATGGCTCAGTTTTCTGGCATTCTATGTGTATTGGTTCCATGATCTGGTTCAGCATTGTATTTTCTTTATCTGTCTAGCATATTTCTGTTTATTACTGGTTATTTCCCTTTGGGGATATTACAGTGGTATCAGAGCATAATTCTGGCTCAGCCTGTGGTCTATGACATCAGAAAGGAGATCATACAGAGCAATAGCTGTTGCAATTCCAGAAACGCAGTTGGAAAAAGGGCCAAAATAAAAAGGGTCAAATTTCGAAGTTGGGACTTAGGAAAAACGTTTTCTGGGTTTTTCTGGGTTTTGGGCGAGGATCACTTTCCCAAATTCCTAGAATTTTCCGAGTAGTTTTCAGTGGGTAAATCGAAGGTCGAAGTTAAGCAGCAGTATGGCAGGAGATGTGAGTCCAGCTCGATATGCAGCCGTTCTTGCAGATTGGCAGAGCCTAGGTCAGGCATTCATGGATGCTCTTCCCTTTGAGAGCTATCTCCAGTTTCGATGCGGTATCAAACCCCCTGAGCGGCACCAGCACAAGGGGCGCGGATACCACCGTGATGACCACCGTGCAGCTAGTGGATTTCATTTGCCCAGGTTTGATGGCTCATCAAACAGTTCGGCAAAGTCCAGGGTGGTAGAGCACTTTGACGGGAGGGATCCGGATCAGTATTTTGGTGAGCTGATCAAGCTCAAACAGACTGGGAGTGCAGAGACATACATTTCAGACTTCTTGAGGATTTCGGTGATGGTACCTGATTTATCTGCAGCTCGGATGGTTGGCTTGTTTGTGGAAGGGCTGTTAGAGCCACTTCGTAGCCTAGTCCTGTCGAACAGACCGGCTACCCTTCAGGATGCCATCAGCAGGACTCGGGACTTACAGGATGTCTTACACAGGACTCGGACACCTTATCCCCAGAGACAGGCTTCCCAGCCTAAGGGTAAGGACATGACGGCTCCGCCTCCCAAGGCGAATCCTGGACGAGGACAGTTTGATGATGAGGACAGGAGAGAGCTGAGGAGGAAGCGGGTGTGCTTCACTTGCCGGGAGCCATGGGCACGAGGACACAGGTGTACGGCAGGGAAGGCACACTTCATTGAGGTCTTCTCCGAGAGCAGTGGAGAAGAGGATGAGGGAACACGGGGTTGCAGAGAGTCTGAGGTTACACCTAGTGAGACACAGGACTCACCATCATTAGAGACTACCTTGACCGTGCCGGTTGATATCGTAGTGGAGGAGGTAGAGCCTACCCCGATAGAGCCATCCACTGAGGTGATGACTGGAGCCATGTCCGAGTCTTCGGGTGGTAGCAGCACACGACAGATGGGTGAGGTATCAGGAGATATATCTACTATCGATGAGGCACTAGGAGACGCAGAGGCATTGGATGATGGTTGCAGACAGCGGTATCATCGGCTTCGGACGGACCTTCGAGCTTTGAGGGACAAGACCGCGTCAGTACGGGAGACCATTATGTTGCAGGACCAAGAGCTGGAGGGTATGAGAGTGACTTGTGCCAAGTCGGCGGCCAAGTTGGTCCACATTGGGGAACAGCTGGATTCCCTGATGGTACAACCCGAGAGCACATTGCAGCATCAGACCATTTCCCTTCAGGTATGCATGGATGGGACTAGCAGTATTGTGGAGTCATCTCTTCCCGTTGGAGAGAGAGAGGCAGAGCCACCTAGTAAGATCTCATATGTTGACTTGGATAGCGGTAGGAGACGATCAGAGTTGCACAGGGTACAGCATCCATATGTTGAGGTTGGATGGAGAGGGATTTTGAGTTGGTACTCGGTGGAGCGGGCTATGGAACACAATGATTTGGTTCCCTTCTCACAAGAGCAGATAGAAGATGGAGGACATCTTCGGATGGATAACATCTCTCATGCTTGTGTTGGACATCCCTTGAGCCATACACATCATGATGGGAGGGTTTTGCCTACCACCTATTTGATTCTTGATAGGGTCTCATTGATCCTTGAGAAGTTTATACTTCAAAATCCCATGAAGTGCAAAATCAGAAATTTGATTTGGGAGGATGGTAGCCCTCATGGGAGGAGTACCAGGATGAGGAGAAAGAGGCATCCACAAGTGATTGAGTGGATGGGGATGATGAGCAAGGAGCTAGGAGGCTACTTGCAGATCTGTGCTACCAGGCAGCAGGAGGCTTGGCTGCGATGGTTACTCTTGAAAGAGTTTGGCCATCTCTTGGCAAACACTCTTCCTAAGAGTCGGAGGGTGGAGGAAAGATGGCTGGATACTTGCATCATTGAGCAGCATGGAGTATGTATGCATGGTGTTGCTATGATACTCATTATGTCTTCATCACATGAGTTGTATGATGGAAGTATGGGGAGACAGCAAATTGTTTGGTTGCTTGGTTTGTTTCTGGGAGAGCAAGGGCAGATTTGCTCTCGCACCTTGCATGATGTTGCAGGAAGAGGGGATGGCACTATCTCCTTGATCTTTGTTGATGACGGGGAAGCACTTCCATCTTGGGGAGTATTCCACACTTGTTGCAGCAGTATTAGAGGAGTCTTTTACAGGGAGCATGTCAAAGAACAGAGTCTTGTAGTGACAGGAGCTTATTTGCATGAGCCCCCAGCATTGTCACCTTGGAGCAGAACATTATGGATGGAGTGTGCGCAGCAGAGATATGGTGGATCTATAACCCATAGGTCCCAGGATCACTTCATATTTGTTGCACAAAGAGGAGGTAATGATGATAGAGACATCTATGGCATATCCTTCTTGACTTGGGTTTCCAAGCATGAGGAGGATTATCTTCTTGCAGCACATGGTTCATTCTTCTTCATAACATGCCAAAACACTATGGAGGACTCATTTATGGATCCATGTGCCATCTTACTTCCAGCATATGGTCAGATTTGTATGGGAGGCTTGATTATGAGAGAGACACATGAGTTGAATGTGCCTTTGAGAATTTTCTGCACTACATGTTCTAATGGGAGCATGGGAGGAGGCATGGCCACCACTACTATGTATGCGTTCTCTTTTGATGTGGGCCATGAGATAGATATTCATCCATTGTACAGCCATGGGCAAGTGTTTGGACCTATGTTGTTGACATATTCAACCATTTACTATCCATTAGTAGATGTGATGGATCTTGTACATTGCTTGCCATGTGATTTTCTGAGGTTGCAGTGGATGAGACTGCGTTGTATCCTTGTGAGATATTGTTTGCACTATGTATCCTCATGTAGAACCTTCAGCAAACATCTCATTAGGGTGATCCATGATGACCATGTCATATTCTTCAGGGATGGTTTATTTTGGGCCAGTTTGTTCTTCATTGATGGAGGAACCTTCTATGGTGGATTGTTTTTCACTTTTCCATTGGAGGGCAATGATTTGGCAGCCCAGGATCAGCATAGACTCTACACTTTCCATGAGTGGAGAGAAGGACAACATGGGGTAAGCTATGATGCTTGCCAAGTTCATATTCTCAGCCCACCTTCATTACCAGAGCTTGAGGTGGAAGGAGATTTTCAGGAGTTGCCTTGTTGGGAGGTGGCTCACTTTGGTTGGATGATTGCTTGGGGATGGAGGATCCACATGAGAGAGATGTTCCTCACTTCATGCCTTGAGTGGAGAGAGATGATGAGCTGGTACACAGTCGATGGGACAACTTACACATTCATAGATGCAGAGCAGCAACAGTCATGGTCTGTAGTCATAGCCAGAGGCAGTGAGCAGTCCGAGTCATGGGACTTGTGCGATTATCGGCCACAGTGGCGATGGGATCCGGGAGGACTATTGATTGGCGGGTACCATGAGAGGCCAGTTTGGGATCCTGGCATTGAGATATCCCTTCATATCAGGGTGATGCAGGAGACAGAGAGGTTTCAGTGGGACCCAGGCAAATTTTGCAGTATCGGCAGGGAGCATCAGCTAGAGAGTAAGCTTGTTCAAGCATTGCTTGAGAACAAGCCATTTTTGCCGGATGAGGATGCCACTGGGGAGAGTGAGCAGACTTTACAGCATCCATCACTTCAGTTGCTTGAGGACAAGCAACGTTTTGCTGGGGGAGACTGTAATATTCCCAATTAGCCTTGCTAATTGGAATATCTCATTTTTGTTTAATTTTGCCGCTTTAGTTGGAAATAATAAATAAAGTGAGAAATAAGAGGGGTCACCTCACTTTAGTCACCTCACTTTATAAAATAAAGTGTCTTCCTAGTTGATTAACGTTATAACTTAAAGAGGAGGCCTTGGGGGTCCACACGTATATGAGGGGAGGCCTCACGCTGACCCAAGGTAAACTGCGCAGGTCAAAGGAGAGTTAAGTTTTGGAGGGAGTTTGGCATTATAAAAGGAGAGGTTCTCACCTCATTTGGATCATGCATATTCTGATATTGATATTGAGAGCTAGACTTTTGTCTGCTTCAGCACGCCGGTTGTTTAGTCGGTCTGCAGCACTGTTTAGTGCACGAGTGTCTCCGGTCGGAGATCTCACCCTTAGCCTCGGGGGACTTCGAGTGCCTGCCCTGGTAAGGTTATTTCTGGTTTCACCCTTGGCTTCGGGGGACTTCGAGTGCCCGCCCTAGTAAGGTTATTTTCTGAGTAACATCCTTCAGTTTCAGCAGTTTCAGGTGGAGATTTGGAGAGGAAGAAGCCCTCTGAGTAGAAGAGCGGTCTAGCGGGAAAAAACGCGGTTTCGGCGGCGGGAAGGGCCTTGGTCCGATCTTGGAGTGAGGAATGACATTTTGACGGGAAGAGGAAGGACGCGGTCACGAGAGCCACGGTGATAGATCCGGCCTTGGAGATTGTAGGTACGGCGGATATTTGCGGTCTGGTTACGTAGGTTGCAGATCTGGAGGGGTAGCACTAGATCCAGCTTGGGAGATTGCAGATCTGAGGAGATATTGGCAGATCCAGCCTAGATCTGAAGAGATAACATCAGATCTTGCCTTTGAGGTTGCAGATCTGAGGAGATATTGGCGGATCTAGCATAGATCTGAAGAGCTAGCAGCAGATCTAGCCTTGTGGGACGCAGATCTGGAGAGATAGTAGCAGATCCAGCCTTGTATGACTCAGATCCAGCAGATCTGGGCAGTGAGGACGCAGATCCAGTCAGGGAGGACGCAGATCTGATGAGTAGGGTCTTTATGTGGGGTTCTGGCAGCATTTTTCAGTGTTTTCAGCCTTGAGGAGTTGGCCATCTCATCTGGAGGATTTGTGGGTAGATCCAGCCCTTTTGCCAGCATATTTCTTGAGCTTCTGAGCTGTTCCTGAAGGCACAACGTTTTTGTAGGAGGAGGGTTTCTGGGGGCGATTTTCGGAGGTGGTCCATTTGCTTCACGGTTTCTGGGTTTTGTCCGGAGCAGCGAGTATAGGTGATCTGTAGATTTTCAGATCATTCCGGCAAGGGGATCAGCCCCTAGCTTCAGTTCACTCTAGCAGCAGCAGTTTACGGCAGTTTCTTCAGCAGCTAGGATGCAGTTTCTGTAGCAGCCATTTCCTATTTGTCTGAGAGGATTCTTCACTTGCCCAGAGCAAGGATAGGTGCCTTCATTCTGATTTTCTTGTACTCCTCTCTATGTACTTTCAGATTAATAAAATGGCTCAGTTTTCTGGCATTCTATGTGTATTGGTTCCATGATCTGGTTCAGCATTGTGTTTTCTATATCTGTCTGGCATATTTCTGTTTATTACTGGTTATTTCCCTTTGGGGATATTACATTCAGTTGGAAACCCTCAGGGGTTACGCAGAGACCCTAAGGGGCAACGTAAGGACTGCGTCACCCAGTCTAGGGTAACGCAACCCTTTCCAGGCCAGCGCTGAGGGACGCAGGGGCTTTAGACACTGACGCAGGAGCTTCAGGGACAACGCTGGGGTTTCTAGGGCCTAATTTTGGCTGTGTTCTGTAAATCCCATTTGAGGGATTGGATCAGTCATTATTTTAGCTTCAGAACAACCGGTGAGTTGCAAATCTATTTTATCTCTGTCGGGTTTTCCAGATCTGGAACCCAGATTTGTTGTATTCAGAAAACTCTTAATAATAAAACCCTCCAACAGCCAGAAGACCAGTTTTCCCGCCTGGGTTTTTTCAGGGACTATTTGTCCAGAAAATCACTGTATCACTTTGTCTATGTGTGCATGTACTTTTTCTTGATTTGAATTGGTGAAATTTTGTTATGTGTTTTGCTTCGATATTAATCTGAATCTTTAGCTTAATAACTTAATTAAGTAGGAGGAGCATAACCAGATCTAACAGTAGATTTCTACATAAGTGTAACATTCCGAAATTTTCACATGGTATCAGAGAAAATGTAGATCTAGGAGGGTCTCCAGTAGAAGACTGAAGGTTCTTGCTACAAAAAGCAGTAGGAAGAGCAGCAACAGGGCAGATCTGAAGGGGCAGCGTAGTTTGTAGAGAGGCAAACTTATGCGAAGGGCAGGGTGACGCAGTCTAATGCTGTCTCCCAGCAGGCCCACGCACTTACTGCACAGAGGCAGCATAGAGGCAGTACTGGGATTGTCTAAAGGCAGCCCGTGTGATGCAGATCTGAATCTGTCAGATCCAGAAGAGCCTGAAGGATAGCTGAAAGATTCAGAAGGTGCTGGTGGGGTTAAATTTCTGAAGTTTTCAGATTTTTTAGCCTAAGCACAAGTGACAAAGAGTGGAAGGATATCAGCTTCTCAGAAAGTTTATAGCCAAAGAAACTTGCAGATTGATCAAAGGATCAAAGAGCACTGAATTAGTGTTGATTTGGAAGATTTCCAAGGCAAATCAGTTGTCAGAGGGAGCAGAAGGTGCATGTTTCGCCAAGGGCCTTAGATCCAGTTCGCTAGCAAAGAGAAAGGGAAGCTCGACATGTTTCTGAGCAGATGACTCCTCATGGACTGCGTGATCAGGACAGATTGAATGGCCTTTCCAACTTCTCAGTTTGGAAGGCTAAGATCATGATAGCCCTAGAGGCATATCATCTAAGAGACCATGCAGAGCAAACTCTGGCCACACGGACTGATGCAGATGTCCTAAGGAAGCATAATGAAGTTGTTCGACATGCCGAGCGCCTGATAATGGATGGAATTAAGGACCATATTGTCCCACACATAGCTGAAAAGAAGACAGCTAATGAGATGTGGAAGGCCTTAACTTCCCTATATGAGGGAAAGTATGTCCAAAAGAAGATGTTGTTGGAGACTCAGATGAGGTCATTCATGATGACCAAGGGAGAAGACATGGAACATTTCCTCTTCAGATTGCAGTCGATTACAGATCAGTTGACTGCAACGGGTGTTAAAGTGGAAGATGATGTGATGGTCAAGATTGCTCTCAATGCAGTCACAGATAATTGGGAAACCTTTGTCCAAAGTATCTTGGGCAGAGCGGACCTCCCAGATTGGGAAATCTTGTGGGCAATTCTGCGTCAAGAAGAACTCTGCAAAATCACCAAGAAGAAATACAGCTCTGGTTTGAGCAAAGTGAAGAAGGAAGATGAAGAAGATGCAGCCTTGGCATCAAAGAGGCAGCAGGCAAAGAAGAAGAAGGATCTGTCAAAGATCAAGTGCTTCCAGTGTGGTGAATTAGGACACTTCGCCAACAATTGTCCTCAGAAGAAAAGGGTCAAAGAAGCTTCTTCTTCCAAGGCTGCTGTGGTGGATGATGGGTCGAAAGATGATGCAGCCATGAGTGCTCATGAACCACGAAAGTGGGGCGACATGGATCTGTAGAGGAGCTACAGAATGGAAGGCGAGATCCTTGAGCAGCTCATCTCTTGGATCACATGCGAGCTACGACAGCCTTAAGACAGTAGCGGGACAAGTGGAGAAGTGGGTGCATAGATCACGGATGAAGCAGAAGCAGATCTCAAGGCTGGAAGGAGCAGCGCAGTGCAGATGCAGCAGCATCGTAGAGGTAGCAGCAGCGTAGGGGCTAATGTGACTTCAACAGTGTAGAGCAGAGCTGCTTACGCAGAGCAAAGTTGCAGCAACGTGGAGGCTTCAGGAGGACAATGCAACACAAAAGCAACGTGAGGGATTTCAACACAAGGGGCTGATGTGACTTCAGCAGTTCAGAGGGAATCTGCATACGTAGTGCAGAGTTGTTGTTGTGCATCATCCTTCAGATGTTAGCACAGATCGACAGCATATGGAGCTTCAATGATGAGGATGCATCCCAACTGAATTGTCTGTCAAAGATTGCACAGGAGATTCAGTTGTTTCTCTCAACAACTGAAGTTGCAGTGCAACAGATCAGCAGTGGCAGTGCTATGAGCAGCACAGATGCAACAAATTGAGAGGGAGTTGCAGTATAGATGTTGTAGTGGCAGTGGCAGAGTCTTGGGAAGCAATACAAAATGGCAATAGCAATGCAGAGTTGAGTGGCAGCAGGCCAAGCATCAGCAGCACAGAACCATTGCCCAAAATCTTGTAATGCATAGTGTGATGTATTGCTAGAGCACACTCTTGATGCTAAAAGGGAATGTTGAGATTTTTTGTATTTGGGGTTGCATCAGTTGTGCTCTACCTCCAAAATTTTATGGAAGGACTAGAGTTCACTTGATCTACAAGACCCAGAAAGGGCTTTGGGAAATTTCATCTAGTTTGGGAAATATTTAATTAATTAATTATTTTAAAATATTTCCTAAGTCTAAACTTAGGAAAATGAAATAGGTAAAGTTAATTAAATTAAACATGTGATGAAATTGTCTTAAGTCACACAGATCAAGCTTTCTTTTAATCTTAGCCATTGATTCAAGATCTGATCATGGTCGTTGGTTTCCCAACGAGAAAAGTATAAAGGAAAGGCTTGGGGTCATTTGTAAACACACACAGAGGCTGAGCACTGAAGCTAAGTTGAGATTCTAGGGCGGGTTTTCTAAGAATTCTCAGAAGTGTTTCAGCTACAAAGAGGGGAGTTTAGACAAAGGGGATAATCTGATACCAGTGTCTAGAATTAGCAAAAGACAAAGATCAGCTTAGAGAGGCAGCGTAGAGAAGCAGAAGATGCAGAGGCAGAGAGGGCAGCAACTGTGCACCATAGGGGTAGCTTCAGCTACGCAGGTGTTGCACAATCCCTCTTAGGGCAGCATGATTCCGCTGGAAACCCTCAAGGGTTACGCAGAGACCCTAAGGGGCAGCGTAAGGACTACGTCACCCGGTCTGGGGTAACGCAGCCCTTTCTAGGCCAGCGCTGAGAGATGCAAGGGCTTCATGTGAAAATTCTACTGTAGTGTATTGGTTTATTTTCTCCTACTTGATTTAATTTATACAAGTTATTTTCAGAAATTAGATTCAGAAAATACCGAAAATAAACACAACTACAGCCTACACATGCAGATCATTTACTGAATAATTCACTCATGCAACAAAGTGACACATGGATTTTAGGACATAAGTCCCCGGAAAAACCCAAAGCGGGAAAACCGGTTCAACAAATATGAGGTTTTATTATTAAGTAGTTCTGAGTACAGCAAATCTAGGTTCCAAGCTTGGAAAACCCAACAGAGAATAAAAGATATAAGATCTGCAGCGAACCTGAAGATCTAGTTCCAAATATCTAACTGATCCACACCCTCAAACGGGATTTACAGGACTTAGCCCGGATCTAGCCCTAGAAACCCTCAGCACTACCCCTGAAGCCTCAACTTCAACCCTGCTACCCTCAAATGCCACTGCGCAGCACCATAAGGGTCTGCGTGACTCCTGGAAAGGTCTCACAGCCTCACGCTCGCCCTAAAAGCCCCTCTGCATGATTTCTGAAGCCTCCCAGTGCCTCTGCACTGTCCAGCGTAACGGCTGTGGAACACCTGCCTAGCTGCTGCCTTGCCTCTATGCACTATCCTTGAGCTGCTCCTCTTGCCTCTTGTTGTCTCTTGGCTCTTGGAATCAGATTATTCCCTTTGCCAATACTACCCCTCACTGCAGGAAATTCCACTGGAAATTCTTAGCAAACCCGCCCTAGAATTCTAGATCTATTCCTCAGTTCGACAGAAAATTGTGTGTTCAACTAACCCTCAAGCCTTTCTCTTATACTTTTCGTTGAACCCTTCAACGGCCGAGATTAAATCATCCTTCAACGGCTGAGATTAAAAGATTGCTTGATCCATGTGACTTGAGACTTTTTCAGCACATGTGTTAATTAATTCACTTTAATTATTTTCTTTTCCTAAGTTAGACTTAGAAAATCCAAAAAATAATTAATTATATGAATAACTTCAACACAACTTGAAATTTCTCAAATCCATTTCTGGATCTTGTAGGTCTGGTGTATTCTAGTCCTTCCACAAAATTTGGGACCTAGAACACAACTGATGCTACCCCAAATACACAAAATCTCAACACTTCAGAGGCTGACGCAGGGGCTTCAGGGGTAGCGTTGGGGTTTCTAGGGCCTAATTTTGGCCGAGTTCTGTAAATCCCGTTTGAGGGGGTGGATCAGTCATTATTTTGGCTTCAAAACAGCAGGTGAGTTGCAAATCTGTTTTATCTTTGTCGGGTTTTCTAGATCTGGAACCAAAATTTGTTGTATTCAGAAAATTTGTTGTCACCTGCTGCGTATTTTTGTCTTAGAGCACCCCCAAACATTAGAGTTGGGGGAAATATTGCGACATTAGTGGAGCATGGGGAGTCGAGACCACCTCATGGGAATTACGGCCCACATGAGGAATACGCTCCCATTGGAGCGGAATTGGTGTGGGGAATTCCAGTTGGGCCCACATGGGCATTTTGGAGGCTCTTGGACAAAAGGAGCAAGAGACACTCAATTTGGAATCATTCATCATTTTGCAAAATCTGTCTTTGACATAGCATGCTTGAGCAGGAGCCAAGTCTGCAAGTGTTGTTCAGAGCACGAGTGTTTCTGAGCAGAAATCTCACCCCTTGCTTCGGTGGACTTCGAGTGCCAACCCAAGTAGGGAGTCCTACACAGTCCCAATTCGTATTAGCAGCAAAGAGTCTAATTCCATCAAGAGGTTCAGCGACAGCAACGCAGGGATTGAGCAGTTCTTGGTGGAGACACTTCGGGAGGTTGAGTGAAGGGTGGTTGAGGCTTAAACTTAGAGAGAAGGTCGGGGAAGTATTTTAGCAGAAATTGGAGCTATTTTGGAGTGTGATATTTTCAATATGAAAATTATTACTGCAGTAATTGATTTATTTCGCCTACTTATTTGATAAGTTATTTACAGATGCTTCAATAAATTTTAAAATAAATACAATTGCAGTACTTCACTCTAATCAAAAGCAGAAGAAAAAAAATAACACATATAGCACAATAGAAACAACAACATCAACACAGTTATTTTCGGACAATTGTCCCTGGAAAAACCCAATGTGGGAAAACCGATGTAGTAGATGAGGGTTTGAATTTATCTTCGGTAGTGAAAAGATCATTTACAGAAGTCTTGACAAGCAAAAATAAAATGGCATACACCTGATATGAATTTTCCGGACAATCTGAAAGAATTCCCGACCCACGGGATGACCTTCTGCACCCTTTGCATCAATCTGCGTAGCCCCTCTGCACAGTCCCTGCATAAGCCTACGTGGAGGACTAGTGTTGCTGCTCAACGCTACCTTCCCTGTGTCATTCTACGTTTATTCGTCTCCGTCTCTGCTGACTTCTCCCTCCTCCTTCTATCTCTACAACCCCGCCTCTATAGACTCACCCACTAAAATCGAATTCTCTTGCTTCAGAATCAATTTCCTTCGAGTACTGAGAATGTGCCCGGCTTGATTTCCAAATGACCCTCAAGCCTTCTCTTATAGTCTTCTCGTTGATGAATCAACAGCCCAGATTATATCCTTGATCAATGGCTCAAATTAAAAGATGAATTGATCTTCGTTTTCTAGAAGATTCACACTCTGCTTTATTAATACCCTTCAATTATTTATCACTTTAAAATAATTGATTATTTTAATAAAGCAAAATCCAAGTGGAATTTCCACAATCGATTTTTGGGTTCTCTGGAATACTGTTGTCCAAGACTCTCCTCAAAATTTGAGACCTGGAACACTTTCCGATGCTATAAAATCAACACTCTCTCTTAGCGAGGAAATTGTTCTTGCAAGTTACCAATTGTACTGATCTGATTCTAAAGTATCTGTTGCGTTGTTGATGTCCTGGCTGCTGCCTCTCAACTCTGCGTTGCTGCCCTCTATACTGCTGCTTATGACACTATCTCTACCACTTCCTCATTCGTACTGCAGTTCCCTCTGTCTCTGTAGACCACCCGTTCCTTTACTGGAAAGGGTTCTCGAGCATCCCCATCTTTTCTCTGAAGTAAGTAAACAAAATCTTACTTAGAGCCTTGGTGAGGATATCTGCCACCTATTCTCCTGTAGGAGTGTACCTCAACTACACAGCTCCTCGTTGGACGTAGTTTCTGATGAAGTGGCACCGAATGTCAATGTGCTTCGATTGGTCATGAAACACAGGATTCTTAGAGAGCTTGATGCAACTCTGATTATCACACATAATTCTGGTCAGTGCCATCCTCTTCTTGAGTAAGTTCAAGAGCAGTTTACGAAGCCATATGGCCTCGCACGAAGCTCTGTTCGCTACTATATACTCTGCCTCGGTTGAGCTCAGTGCAACGGACTTCTGTTTCCTAGTGCACCAGGAAGTCATTCCTGATACGAGACTAAAACAGTAACCACTGGTACTTTTCCGATACATTGTACTTCCAACACAATCTGTGTCTGTAAACCCACTTAATTGGACTTCATTTCCCTTGGTGTACTTCAACCCATACTCGATTGTCCCCTTCAAATATATGAGAACATGTTTAGCTACTACCTAGTGAGCCCTCCTTGGTTCCACCATGAACTGACTGGGGTATTCACCGCATAACAGATATTTGGTCTAGTGTTGACCAGGTATATCAATGATCTGATGAGCTGCCTATACAAGGTGGGATCAGCCTCATCACCCTCTGTCGTGTCTATTTTCTTCCATTTTGTAATCATTGGCGTAGCCATGGGTCTACAGTCTTTCATCTGAAACCTCTTCGGGACCTTTGTAGTGTATCTTTCTTGCTCAAGAAATATTTCTCCCTCCTGCTGCCAGACTTCCAAACCAAAAAAATAGTGCATCTACACCAGATCCTTCATGTCAAATTCGGTAGCCAGATTTTCCTTGTAGTCTTTGATGAGATTAGATGATCCAGTAAGGAACAGATCATCTACATATAATACCAAGATTAGCGGCTCATCCCCTACTCTCAAATAGTAGAGGTTGGGATCTACGTCACTCTTGACGAATCCCATCTTCTGCAAGTAGCTATCAATTCGCCCATACCATGCTCTGGGGGCTTGTTTTAGACCGTACAGGGCTTTCTTAAGCCTGCAAACATGAGTCTTCTGCTCATGTGTCTCAAGGCCCTCTGGTTGTTCTACGTACACTTCCTCTTCTATCACCCCATTCAAGAACGATGTCTTGACATCCATCTAGTGAATCTCCCATCCCATCTGTGCTGCTAGAGAGATGACGGATCTAATTGAAGCGTACCGAGCTACAGGGGAGAAGGTTTCCTCATAGTCGATCCCTTCTTTCTGTGCATACCCCTTAGCCACAAATCTGGCCTTGAACTTCTCTATGTTGTCGTCTGCAGCATACTTGATCTTGCAGATCGACCTTGATCCTACAACTGATATGTCCTGTGGTCTAGGGACTGCTTCCCATATATCATTTGTCATGATAGACCTATACTCCTCCACCATGGCATCTACCCACACATGATGCTAAGCTGCCTCCCAAAAGCTAGAGTGTTCTCCGACCTGTACTACCAGTGCCTAGTATCTGTCAGGTTGCCTTCGTACCCTCTTCTTGTCTCTAGTGGCTCCAACAAATTCCTCTGCATCCCTCAAAAATTGTTGGATTTCTCTGCTCGGTCTTCCACTGGTGTTGAGTGGTCTTACCTGCTCTCCTGCCTGCTCTTCTTCGGAGGAACTCTCCTCATAATCCTTGTGCCGTGGAGAGGCACTCGACCCAACATCTGTTGGCCGTTGAGGCTGTACTAATAGATCCTCCTCAATCTGTGTATCTGTAGCCATTTCCCGGGACCTTCTGAAGGCTCTCTTCTCCATGAATTTTAGGTCCCACCTTAATATGATCTTCTTGTTTTCCGAAATATAGATGTGATATGCCTTCGCATTTTCACTATAGCCCACAAGATAACCCTTCTCCGCAGTCTGATCCGACTTCTTCCTCTTCTCATCTGGTACGTGGCAATACACCATACTGCCAAATATCCTGATATGGCTCACCTCAGGCTTGCTGCCTGTGAAAACACTCTCAGGAGTTACCTTCCCCAATGCTCTATGGGAAACCCTGTTCTGCACATAAATAGTTGTATTGCAGGCTTCTGCCCACAAAAATTTCGGCATGTCTTGGTCATATAGCATCGCCCTTGCAGCTTCTACAATGGTCTTGTTCTTCCTTTCTCCAACTCCATTCTGCTCTGGATTGTATGGAGTTGTCCATTCTCTATTGATGCCTTCCTTTGCACAGAAATTGGTGAAGTATTTATCGATATACTCTCCACCATTATCTGATCGCAACTTCTTGATCTTCTTTTCGGTTGAATTTTCGACCAATGCCTTGAATTCTTTGAACCGCTCAAAGACTTAATCTTTGGTTTTGAGAAAGTAGATCCAAGTTTTCCTGGAATGGTCATCAATGAAGGTAGCAAAATATTTAGCACCACTTAGAGCAGTCGTGGACATTAGACCGTAGATGTCTGACTGTATCAACTCCAATACGCTCTTGGCCCTACTGTTGCTTCTTGGAAATGTTGTCTTGGCATACTTCCCTAGTACGCATCCCCTGCAGACCTCATCTCTCCTTGTGCGGAGTTCTGGAGCTCCTATGACAGCTTTCTTGAGAATATTTAAGGCTCCATGATGTAAATGCTTCATCCTTCTATGCCATAATTCATTCAGATCCCTTTCATCTATACTACTGATTAGTGTCATTGGGGACTCAAATTGTAGCTTATATAACTTATGGCTCCTTACTCCAATTTGTGCCTTTCTTTTCCAGCTAGAGTGTTTGACATAAACTTTATTTCCAATAAAGTATATGTCATAACCTTTGTTTGGAGCTAAGACATCAAGAGCAAATTCATCCCCAAAGCTGGTACATGCAGAATGTTTGTAGCCTGAATCTTGTACACTTGGCCTTGTTTCCCATTGTGATTTGAAAATTCATCTGCTCTTCTTGGTAGCTCGAAAAACATTCTTGAACTCCTGTCATATGAGCAGATGCTCCACTGTCAATGTACCAAACTCTGGGAGAGGTCGTGCTTGACACACAAGCGAAATCCTCCTCTAGTCTAGATGTCATAACAGATATGTCATGCTCCCTTTATTTCTCTATGTGCTCTAAGGAACTGCTGTAGAAATTTCTGAATCTTAATTCTTATGCAGAAATTATTTCTATTAATCCAGTTAAGCTTCTCCTACTTATACAAGTTATCAACTGAATAAATTCAAGTCAACATTAAAGCAAAACACATAACATATCTCTACCAATTCAGATCTAGAATAAGCACATGCACACATAGACAAAGTGACAGTTATGTCTAAACAAACTGTCCCCGGAAAAACCCAATGTGGGAAAACCGATGTCTGGCTGCTGGGGGGCTCTATTCTTAAGAATTTTTCTGAATACACAACTCTGGGTTCCAGATCTGGAAAACCCTACAGAGAAAAATCTAAATCTATAGCACCTAGCTGATCTAAGACGAAAAATACTAACTGATCCACACTCAAACGAGATTTACAGAACTTAGTCAGATCTAGGCCAAGAAACCCCAGATCTGCCCCTGAAAAACATTGTGTCAGCATCTGAAGCCCCTGCTTGGCTCTGTGTCAGCCTTGGATGGGCTCCAAATGCTCAGCGCTGCCACTGAAAGAGACTGCATTACCCCAGACTTGGTGACGCAGTCACTACGCTACCCCTAAGGGTCTCTGTGTAACCCCTTGTAATATTTCTAATTAGCAATGGCTAATTGGAATATTCGATTTTGCTCAATTTTTCCTTCTATAGTTTATTTATAAATAAAAAGGTGAGTAAGGGGGGACATAACTCACTTTGGGAATAAAATTCACTCCCTAGTAGCACAACGTTGTAACTTAAAGGGAGTCAAGGGGGGCCAAGGACCACGTAGAGAGGGGGCCCACGTATACACTTGGAGGGACTGCACAGATGAAGAGGAGCACGTGGCAAAAGGGAGGCTACGTTGAGGAGATGGGCCTTAGGGTTTTGAAAGAGGCCAACGTTATAAAAGAGAGAGGAGCCTCCTCATTTGATCATTCGATTATTATGCATTTGAGCTAGTCACTTCGACTTCTTGAGCACACTAGCTGTTTAGCCTGTCTGCAGCACTGTTTAGTGCATCGAGTGTCTCCGTTCGGAGATCTCACCCTTAGCCCCGGGGGACTTCGAGTGCCTGCAGAGGAGCAGTGCATTTGGTGACTGCGCAGTCTTGAGAGGGAGGACACAGTGTCTTTTGGTGGGAGTTCCAGATTGGGATTGTTTGGAGGATTTGAGCTTGGAGATTGAGCAAGGGGCTAGCCCTTGCATATTTGAGGATTTTGGCAGAGTTTGGGGTGGAGTTTTGGAGTATAGGCTCAGTGGCAGCACAAAGCCTTGAGGGATAGCGTAGATCCTCAAGGGGGTGATTTTCGGGGGTCAGCTATTTTCGAAAATCTCTGGGCTTTTCTGGGTTTATTCAGTAGAGGCTGATTCCAGAGTTTCAACATTTTTTGAGGGGAGTAGCCCCAAATCCTCATTTTGATTCCAGCAGTAGCAGCAGCACAACAGTTCTCCGGCAGCTTGGACGCAGTTCAGAGAGAGGCCATTTCCTTATCATTCTAAGTGTATTTCTTCACTTGCCTTGTGCAAGTCGAGGTGCCATCTTTCTGATCACCTCTTGTACTCTTTCCATTACTCAGTATAATAAAATGTCTTAGCATTTCTCTCTGCATTTCTTGAGTATTTGCTTATATTCCATGTATATGCTATTGTATGCTTGCACTACTGTTATCTTCTCTTTGAGCATCCCAGCTATTATACCACTTGTGTGTGTTTTTCCCCTATACTCTTAGACAGAGTCTGGAAAGGGCCAGATAGCCTCCAGATCTCGTCCTCTTTTCATAGGCGACAAATTTGGTAAACGCCCTCCCAGTCCATCTCTGGTTGGAGTTTTCTTGTGTTTGAGGGACATCCCTGAAAAGGGATATTACAGTGGTATCAGAGCATAGTTCTGGCTCAGCCTGTGGAGCTAGTTGTCTATGACACCGGGGGAGAAGCCCTACATCTGCTACAGAGGTAGGAAGTATAGGGATCTTGAGCGTAGGTTGGAGAACACCTACGGAGAAGGAGACTGTGTTCGGGTGGTGGACACAGAACAGGAGGAGCCTATGGTGGACGCAGAGCAGGAGGAGCCTGTGGTAGACGCAGAGCAGGAGGAACCGATGGCAGATGACAGTGATGCAAAACAGTTTGGGGAAGCACTCCTCACATCAGTACAAGATCTAGCGAGGCAGATCGAGGTGATGGGGCAGAGATTCACCGCTATGGAGGCTAGACAGCATGAAACCCCAAGGGGTTTCCAGATTGGTGAGGGATCGGGTACATCCCACCATTTGCCGGAGCATATTGCCACTCAACGTGATGCTACCCAGCACCAGGCATCACATGCACCTACACGCTCTACCATGCCCACTTTTCTGGGAGCAGACACAGGGGCAGAAGCCCAGCAGGAGACAGAGCCTGGCCATATGGGCGATTATTTTGCAGAGTATCAGGCCTATGGGCAGGAGTTCAGGGATGCTCTCTCATTCAGAGACTTTGTTCAACTCCAGCGGGATAGTAGACCCCGCGACCATCATAGAGGGCACCGGCATTATCATGATGGACATACCCACCACACAGCTAGCAGATTCCACTTGCCTACGTTTGATGGTTCATCAAACAGTTCGGCAAAGTCTTGGGTGGAGAAGTTGGACATCTATTTCCAGCTCAACCAGATGTCATAGACGGAGGCCATTAAGGTGGCGACATTACATTTGGATGGTGAGGCCCAGGACTGGTGGTTCCATGGGATGGTTACACTCGGACATTCCACAGTGACGACATATGTCGAGTTCACCAAAAGATTGATAGATAGATTTGACCAGAAAGATCCGGAACAGCACTTTGTTGAGCTGACGAAGCTCAAACAGACCGGGAGCCCAGAGACATACATTGCAGACTTCTTGAGGGTTTCAGTGATGGTGCCAGATCTATCCGCAGCACGGATGATCTACATGTTTGTTGAGGGGTTAGCAGAGCCACTTCGGGGTCTAGTCAGATCTACTAGACCAGCCACACTCTAGGATGCTATTAGCAGGACTCGGGATTTACAGGATGCCTTACCCCAGACCCGGACACCTTATCCCCAGAGACAGGCTTTCCAGCCCAAGGGGAAGGATGTGAGGATTCCGCCTCCAATGGGGAATCCAGGACGGGCACAGATGGAAGATGATGCCAGGAGGGAGCTGAAGAAGAAGCGGTTGTGCTTTACCTGTCAGGAGCCGTGGGCACCAGGACATAGATGTGCTGCTGGCAAAGCACATTTTATTGAGGTATTCTCCGAGAGCAGCGGGGAAGAGGATGGGGAGGATGACGTGGAGGCAGGAGACAGTCATGCAGTGCAGGATCCTTTGCCACCTCCACCACCAGCAACAGGTGGTGCGACTTTTGCACCTACCAAAGGGGCCCTTGCAGCATTGCAAGGAGTTCCCAAGTATTTGACGTTGCACGTACGGGGGCCAGTACGTGGCCAGTGAGTAACAGTTTTGGTTGACAGTGGAGCAACCCGCAACTTCATCGATGCACAGATGGTTGAGCGGAGAGGTATATAGACAAAGAGCTTCGATGGATTCTCAGTTTTGGTCCTAGGAGATCAGACCATGATGTGTGCTCGTTATGTTCCAGAGTTGTCAGTGACAATGGGCACCTATACACTGACCGACCACTTTTTCGTGGTCAATATTTCGGACACCAACATGGTACTGGGTGTTCAGTGGCTTATCACTCTAGGGAAGGTCACGACAGATTGGAAGGCCCTAGAGATGGAGTGGGATGATGAGAAGACAGGGAGGCATGAGAAGATACGGGGACAGCACACATATCCACCTCAGACTGTTTCGGCTCATCAGATGGAGGCAGTCTTCCGGAAGGGAGACATAGCGTAGGTAGTGGATCTGTGTGCATCAGAGGCAAGGACTATATGGCAGACGGTGCACCCAGAGATACAGTCCATCCTTGACAGGTATGCCACAGTGTTTGGGGAGATTCCACCAGGACAGCCATCGGACCGGGGGTTTGAGCACACCATTGAGCTTGAGCAGGGCATACAGGCAGTGATTACTACCCCCTATAGGCATCCCAAGGCCTATCGGGATGAGATTGAGCGGGCCATCTAGGAGTTATTGGCTCTTGGGCACATTCGGCCGAGCACGAGTCCTTTTGCTTCTTCAGTGGTGTTAGTGAAGAAGAAGGACGGCACATTGAGGATGTGCATTGACTACAGGGCCCTGAACAAGAAGACCCTGAAGAACAGGTACCCCATACCCAGGATCGATGAGTTGATGGATGAGTTGAGAGGAGCATTGTTCTTCTCAAAGATTGATTTGAGATCAGGGTACCATCAGATTCGCGTGAGGGAACAGGACATTCCCAAGACCGCTTTCAGGTGTCACTATGGGCACTTTGAGTTTTTCGTGATGCCCCCCAGCGACATTCCAGTCCTGCATGAATCACATCTTCCGCAGACACTTGAGGAAGTTTGTGTTGGTGTTCTTTGATGATATCCTCATTTACAGCAGGACTTGGGAGGAACATCTCCAGCACATTGAGACAGTATTGCGCATTTTGGAGGAGCAACAGCTCTATGCCAAGCTCTCCAAGTGTGAGTTTGGGTTGACGGAGATGTTGTACTTGGGACACATCATAGGAGTGGACGGAATGAGAGTCCACGAGAAGAAGATCAGGGCCATCAGAGATTGACCGGAGCCGAGGACCATGACAGAACTTCAGGGATTCATTGGCATTTGTACTTATTACAGGAAGTTCGTCAAGAGTTTCTCACAGCTTGCTCCACCCCTAACAGATCTGACGAGGAAGGGGGCATTCAGTTGGTCGGATACAGCGCAGCGAGCCTTTAACAGGCTCAAGGAGGTGATGAGCAGCTGCCCAATGCTTGCATTGTCGGATTTTACGCAACCGTTTGTTTTGGAATGTGATGCATTGGGAGAGGGGATCGGCGCAGTATTGATGCAGGGAGGTCACCCTATAGCCTTTGAGAGCCGGAAGCTCCTTCCACACGAGAGGTTGTATTCTATATACGACAAGGAGATGTTGGCCATTATGCATGCATTGGCCAAATTCCGGCAGTATTTAGTGGGTAACAAGTTCAGGGTGAGGACTGATCACAACAGCCTCAGGTTCTTTTTGGAGTAGAAACAACTATAGGAGAGGCAGCAGAAGTGGATCAGTAAGATTCAGGCATATGACTTTGACATTGAGTATGTCAAGGGTAAGAACGACGTGGTAGCAGATGCCCTTTCACGTAGACCAACCATGTTGTCTCTTATGAGCTTGGACACAGACTGGAGGGCTCGACTTTTAGTGCAGTACTCCAACGACAGATTTGCATGTGAGGTTCTGGATGGTCAGGTGGCGGATGACAGGTACAAGGTGGTCGATGAGATCATCTACTACAGGGATCGGATCTTCTTGACTGAAGTATCTCAGCTCAAGAAGAAGATACTTCAGGCATCACATGATTCACCATTGGCCGATCATCAGGGGTTTACCAAAACCTACAGGGCCATTAGAGAGAGGTTCTCATGGAAGGGCCTCAAGGAGGACGTACTCCAGCACATTAGGGAGTGCGATGTTTGCCAGAGGAACAACGGGGAGATGAGCCATCCCGCAGGATTATTGCAGCCTCTTCCCATTCCGGAGGGGAAATGGGAGAGTATTTCGATGGACTTCATCACAGGATTGCCCATGGTGCAGGCCAGGATTGTATCTTTGTCGTTGTTGATCGACTGACAAAGTATGCACATTTTTTCGCCATATCCGCACACTACACAGCAGCATAGGTGGCCGAGCTGTTCTTCAAGGAGGTCTTCAGGCTACATGGTCTTCCTAAGGCCATCATCAGTGATAGGGACAGCCGCTTCATGGGCGAATTTTGGCAGGAGCTTTCCTGGTTGGTGGGGACGGAGTTGACACTGAGTACCAGTTATCACCCACAGACGGACAGACAGACGGAGATAGTTAACAAGTGGCTGAAGGGCTACTTGCATAACTATGTCAGTGGGCAGCAGCGAGCATGGCTGAAGTGGCTGCATCTGGGAGAGTACTGCTACAACACTACACATCACATATCCATTGGTATGTCTCCATTTTACACTTTGTATGGATATCATTATTTGTCTTTTGCTGATGTGATGTTTGGCGCTAGCAAGGCTCCAAGAGCCAAAATTTGGATCCAAGAGAGTCAAGATATTCTTCGAGCTCTCAAGGATAATATGGCTACAGCACAAAACCAACAGAAGCTGTATGTTGACAGAGGTCGGGTGGAGAGACAGTTTGAGGTAGGGGATTTGGTCTACCTACGATTACAGCCATACCGACAGTCGTCACTGAAGCAGAGGGAGCTGAGAAGCTCAAGCCCCACTTTTATGGGCCATACAGGGTGATACGCAGGATTGGACAAGTTGCATATGAGTTGGAGCTGCCCCAAGGCAGCAAGATTCATAACGTTTTTCATGTATCATGCCTGAAGAGAGCCTTTGAGACCGCGGTGACAATGACGGATGAGCTACCACCCACGGATGATGAGGCGCATTTGGTTTTCGACCGGAAGGCCATTATTGATACCGGGGAGAGAAGCGAGATACGGAGCGGGACGGTCAGAAATTCTTGGTGAGGTGGAAGAATTTGCCGGATAGGGATGCCTACACTGAGGAGAGTGAGAAAATTTTGCGGCACATCCATCACTTTTGTTGCTTGAAAGACAAGCAAGATTTTACTTGAGAGAGCTGTAATATTCCTAATTAGCAATGGCTAATTGGAATATTTGATTTTGCTCAATTTTGCCTTCTATAGTTTATTTATAAATAAAAAGGTGAGTAAGGGGGGACATAACTCACTTTGGGAATAAAAGTTACTCCCTAGTAGCACAACGTTGTAACCTAAAGGGAGCCAAGGGGGGCCAAAGACCACGTAGAGAGGGGGCCCACGTATACACTTGGAGGGACTGCGCACATGGAGAGGACCACATGGCAAAAGAGAGGCTACGTTGGAGGAGATGGGCCTTAGGGTTTTGAGAGAGGCCAACGTTATAAAAGAGAGAGGAGCATCCTCATTTGGGTCATTCGATTATTATGCATTTGAGCTAGTCACTTCGACTTCTTGAGCACGCTGGCTGTTTAGCCTGTCTGCAACACTGTTTAGTGCATTGAGTGTCTCTGTTCGGAGATCTCACCCTTAGCCCCGGGGGACTTCGAGTGCCTGCTCGGGCAAGGTAGTTTCATCAATCTTTTGCAGGAGGATCGATTTGTGGGAGTTGCGGAGGAGCAGTGCATTTGCTGACTGCGCAGTCTTGAGAGGGAGGACGTAGTCTCTTTTGGTGGGAGTTCCGGATTGGGATTGCTTAGAGGATTTGAGCTTGGAGATTGAGCAAGGGACCAGCCCTTGCATATTTGAGGATTTTGGCAGAGTTTGGGGTGGAGTTTTGGAGTATTGTCTTCAGTGGCAGTGCAGAGCCTTGAGGGATAGTGTAGATCCTCCAGGGGGCGATTTTCGGGGGTCAGCAATTTTCGAAAAGCTTTCTGAGTTTTTATGGGTTTATTGAGCATAGGCTGATTCCTGAGTTTCAGCATTTTCTGGGGAGGGGAGCAGCCCCAAATCCTCATTTTGATTCCAGAAGTAGCAGCAGCACAGCAGTTCTTCGGCAGCTTGGACGCAGTTCAGAGAGAGGCCATTTCCTTATCATTCTAAGTGTATTTCTTCACTTGCCTTGTGCAAGTCGAGGTGCCATCTTTCTGATCACCTCTTGTACTCTTCCATTACTCAGTATAATAAAATGGCTTAGCATTTCTCTCTGCATTTCTTGAGTATTTGCTTATATTCCATGTATATGCTATTGTATGCTTGCACTATTGTTATCTTTTCTTTGAGCATCCCAGCTATTATATCACTTGTGTGTGTTTTTCCCCTATACTCTTAGACAGAGTCTGGAAAGGGCCAGATAGCCTCCAGATCTCGTCCTCTTTTCAGAGGTGTCATATCTGGTAAACGCCCTCCCAGTCCATCTCTGGTTGGAGTTTGCTTGTGTTTGAGGGATATCTCTGAAAAGGGATATTACACCCCTGAAGGGCTTCCTGAAAATTATGATGTCCTTTCTGTTGCTATTGCTGTTGCCATCTGCTACAGCTGCCCTCTGCTGCTGTTGTTGCTGCCTTCTTCTGCGCTGTATTTCCTGATCTCTTCTCTGCTTCTTGTGTATTCTAGACCCTGGGATCAGATCATCGCCTTGGTCTAAATTCCCCTCTCTGCAACTGAAACACATCTGACAATTCTTAGCAACCCCGCCCTAGAATCTCAGCTTAGCTTCAGTGCTCTGCCTCTCTATGTGTTACAAATGACCCCAAGCCTTTCCTTAATACTTTTCTTGTTGACAAATCAACAGCTGAGATTAAATCTTTAATCAATGGCTAAGAATAAAAGAAAGCTAGATCTGTGTGACTTAAGACAATTTCATCACATGTTTAATTAAATTCACTTTAATTATTTTATTTTCCTAAGTTTTAACTTAGGAAATACATTAAAATAATTAATTAATTTAATATCTCCTAAACCAGATAAAATTTCCCAAATCCATTTCTGGGTCTTGTAGATCAGGTGAAAGCTAGTCCTTCCTAAAAATTTGGGACCTAGAGCACAACTAATGCTACCCCAAATACACAAAATCTCAACAATCCCTCTTAGCATGAAGGGTGTGCTCTAGCAATACATCACACTTATGCATTACATGATTTTGGGCATTGGTTCTATGCTGCTGAAGCTTGGCCTCCTGCCACTCAACTCTGCACTGCTGCTGCCATTCTGTACTACTGCCCATGACTCTGCCACTGCCACTACAACCACCATACTGTAGCTCCCTCTCAATATGTTGCATCCGTGTTGCTCATAGCATTGCCACTGTTGATATGTTGCACTGCAACTTCAATTGTTGAGAGAAACAACTGAATCTCCTGCCCAATATTTGACAAACAAGTCAAATGGGCTACATCCTCATCACTGAAGCTCCATACGCTACAGATCTGTGCTGGCATCTACAGAACGATGCACAGCTACAACTCTGCTAGCGTAATCAGACATCCTCTGCACTATTGAAGTCACATCAGCTCCTTGTGCTGAAATCTATCATGTTGCTGCTGCACTGTGTTGTCCCTCTGAAGCTCTCTACGTTGTTGTAGCTCTGCACTGCGTTAGCAGTACTACACTGCGCTACTGAAGTCACATCAACCTCTACGTTGTTACTGCTTCTATGTTGTTGTTGCTTTGCTCTACGCTACTCCTCCCAGCCTCTAGATCTGCCTCTGCCTCTGCCTCATCTGTGATCTATGCACCCACTGCTCCACTTGTGCCGCTACTGTCTTAAGGTTGTCATAGCTCGCTTGTGATCCAAGAGATAAGCTGCTCAAGGGGATTGGTGGTTCCATGGGATGGTGACACTCGGGCATTCTACAGTGACGACATATGCCGAGTTTACACGGAGGGTGGTAGAGCGTTTTGACCGGAGGGATCCGGATCAGTATTTTTTTGTTGAGCTGACCAAGCTCAAACAGACTGGGAGTATAGAGACATACATTTTAGACTTCTTGAGGATTTCGGGGTTGGTACCTGACTTATCTGCAGCTTGGATGGGTTACATGTTTGTGGAGGGGCTGTCCGAGCCACTTCGTGGCCTAGTCCGGTCGAACAGGCCGGCTACCCTTTAGGATGCCATCAGCAGGACTCGGGACTTACAGGATGTCTTACCCAGGACTCGGACACCTTATCCCCAGAGACAGACCTTCCAGCCTAAGGGTAAGGACACGAGGGCTCCGCCTCCCAAGGTGAATCCTGGACGAGGGCAGTTTGATGATGAGGCCAGGAGAGTGTTGAGGAGGAAGCGGGTGTGCTTCACTTGCCGGGAGCCATGGGCACCAGGACACAGGTGTGCGGCAGGGAAGGCACACTTCATTGAGGTCTTCTCCGAGAGCAGTGGAGAAGAGGATGAGGGAACGCAGGATTGCAGGGAGTTCGAGGATACACCTAGTGAGACACAGAACTCACCATCATTAGAGACCTCCTTGACCATGCCGGTTGATATCGTAGTGGAGGAGGTAGAGCCTACCCCGGTAGAGCCATACACTGAGGTGATGACTGGAGCCATGTCCGAGTCTTCGGGTGGTAGCGGCACACGACAGATGGGTGAGGTATCAGGAGATATATCCACTATCGATGAGGCACTAGGAGATACAGAGGTATTGGACGATGATCGCAGACAGCGGTATCATCGGCTTCGGACGGACCTTCGAGTTTTGAGGGAGAAGGCCGCGTCAGTACGGGAGACCGTTCTGTTGCAGGACCAGGAGCTGGAGGGTATGAGAGCGACTTGTGCCAAGTCGGCGGCCAAGTTGGTCCGCATTGGGGAACAACTGGATTCCCTGATGGTACAACCCGAGGGCACATTGCAGCATCAGATCATTCCCTTTCAGGCATGCATGGATGGGACTAGCAGTATTGTTGGATCATCTCTTCCCGTTGGAGATAGAGAGGAAGAGCCACCTAGTCAGGTCTCATATGTTGACTTGGATAGTGGTATGAGACGATCAGAGTTGCACAGGGTACAGCAGCCACGTGTTGAGATTGGATGGCGAGAGATTTTGAGTTGGTACTCGGTGGAGCAGACTATGGATGAAGGGGAGATCTCAAGGAGAGATCTCACTGGAGATGCACTTCGACACACCATGGGGTGCAATGACTTTCTTCCCTTCTCACAAGAGCAAATAGAAGATGGTGGACATCTTGGGATGGATAACATCTCTCATGCTTGTGTTGGACATCCCTTGAGCCATACACATCATGATGGGAGGTTTTTTCCTACCACCTATTTGGTTCTTGATAGGGTCTCATTGATCCTTGAGAAGTTTATACTTCAAAAGCCCATGAAGTGCAAAATCAGAAATTTGATTTGGGAGGACGATAGCCCTCATGGGAGGAGTACCAGGATGAGGAGAAGGAGGCATCCACAATGTATTGAGTGGATGTGGTTGATGAGCAAGGAGCTAGAAGGCTATTTGCAGATATATGACACCAGGCAGCAGGAGGCTTGGCTGCGCTGGTTACTCTTGAAAGAGTTTGGCCATCACTTGGCAAACACTCTTCCTAAGAGTAGGAGGATGGGGAAAAGATGGATGGATACTTGCATCAAGGAGCAGCATAGAGTATGGATGCATGGTGTTGATGTGTTACTCATATCATTCATTGTGTCTTCATCACATGAGTTGTTTGATGGAGGTATGGAGAGGCAACACAATGTCTTGTTGCTTGGGTTGTTCCTAGGAGAGCAAGGGCAGATTTGCTCTCACACTTTGTATGATGTTGCAGGAGAAGGAGATGGCACAATCTCCATGGTCTTTGATTGGGAAGCACTCCCACCTTGGGAGGTATTCCATATTTATTGCAGCATTATTAGAGGAGTCTTTGACAAGGAGCATGTCAAAGAACAGAGTCTTGTACTGACAGGAACTCATTTGCATGAGCTCACAGCGTTGTCACCTTGGAGCAGAATATTATGGAGGAAGTATGCGCAGCAGAGATATGGTGGATCTATAACCCATAGGTCCCAGGATCACTTCATATTTGTTGCACTTACAAGAAGTAATGATGATAGAGACATCTATGGCCTATTCTTCTTGACTTGGGTTTCCAAGCATAAGGAGGATTATCTTCTTGCACCACATGAGACCTTCGGCATTTCCTTCATTTTGCTGCTGATCATGTCTTCATTTGCTGATATATATCAGATTTGTATGGGAGGCTTGATTATGAGGGAGACACATGAGCCGGATGTATCCGTGAGTGGGAAAAATTCTCACAATTTCTGCACTACATGTTCTAATGGGAGCATGGGAGGAGGCATGGCCACCACTACTATGTATGCGTTCTCTTTTGATGTGGGCCATGAGATTGATATTTACAGCCATGGGCAAGTGTTTGGACCTATGTTGTTGTCATATTCCGCCATTTGCTATCCATTAGTAGATGTGTTGGATCTTGTACATTGCTTGCCATGTGATTTTCTGAGGTTGCAGTGGATGAGACTGCACTATGGTTTGTTTTGGGCCAGCTTGTCCTTCATCGATGGAGGAACCTTCTATGGTGGATTGTTTTTCACATTGCCATTGGAGGGCAATGATTTTGCAGCCCAGGATCAGCATAGACTCTACACTTGTCATGAGTGGAGAGAAGGACAGCATGAGGGAAGCTATGATGCTTGCCAAGTTCATATTTTCAGCCCACCTTCATTACCAGAGCTTGAGGTGGAAGGAGATTTTTGGGAGTTGCCTTGTTGGGAGGTGGCTCATTTGGTCTGGATGATTGCTTGGAGATGGAGGATCCACAGGAGGGAGATATTCCTCATTATATTTTCGACTCCATGCCTTGATGGGAGAGAGATGATGAGCTGGTGCACAGTCGATGGGACAACTTACACAGCCATAGATGCAGAGCAGCAGCGATCACGGTCTTCAGTCATAGCTAGAGGCAGTGAGCAGTCCGAGCCATGGGGCTTGTACGATTATTGGCCACAGTGGCGATGGGATCCGGGAGGACTATTGATTGGCTGGTACCATGAGAGGCCAGTTTGGGATCCTGGCATTGAGATATCCCTTCATGTCAGGGTGATGCAAGAGACAGAGAGGTTTCAGTGGGACCCAGGCACATTTTGCAGTATCGGCAGGGAGCATCAGCTAGAGAGTAGGCTTGTTCAAGCATTGCTTGAGAACAAGCAATTTTTTCCGGATGAGGATGCCACTTGGGAGAGCGAGCAGACTTTACAGCATCCATCACTTCAGTTGCTTGAGGACAAGCAACGTTTTGCCGGGGGAGACTGTAATATTCCCAATTAGCCTTGCCAATTGGAATATTTCATTTTTGCTTTATTTTGCCGCTTTAGCTAGACATAATAAATAAAGTGAGAAATAAGAGGGGTCACCTCACTTTAGTCACCTCACTTTATAAAATAAAGTGTTCTTTTCCTAGTTGATTGACGTTGTAACTTAAAGAGGGGGCCTTGGGGGTCCACACGTATATGAGGGGAGGCCTCACGCTGACCCAAGAGTAATTGCAAGGTGAAGGACGCAGTTAAGGTTTTGGAGGGAGTTTAGCATTATAAAAGGAGGGGCTCCCACTTCATTTGGTATGCATATTTTGATATTGATATTGAGAGCTAGACTTTTGTCTGCTTCAGCACGCCGGTTGTTTAGTCGGTCTGCAGCACTGTTTAGTGCACGAGTGTCCCCGGTCGGAGATCTCACCCTTAGCCTCGGGGGACTTCGAGTGCCTGCCCTGGTAAGGTTATTTCTGGTTTCACCCTTAGCTTCGGGGGACTTCGAGTGCCCGCCCTAGTAAGGTTTGTTCTGAGTACACTTTTCAGTTTCAGCAGCAAGGTAGCAGCAGTTTCTGGTGCAGATCTGGGAAGAGAAGAAGCCCTCTTGTGGCTGCGCAGTTCAGGAGAGGAAAAACGCAGTTTCAGCAGCAGGAAGGACGCAGATCAGTTTGGAGTGAGGACGCTGTTCCAGTAGGAAGAGGAAGGACGCAGATTTAAAGGCACAGTGATAGATCCAGCCTTGGAGATTGTAGATCTGAGCAGATATTTGCAGATCTGGTTCTGTAGGTTGCAGATCTGGAGGGGTAGCACTAGATCCAGCTTGGGAGATTGCAGATCTGAGGAGATATTGGCAGATCCAGCCTAGATCTGAAGAGATAACATCAGATCCTGCCTTTGAGGTTGCAGATCTGAGGAGATATTGGCAGATCTAGCATAGATCTGAAGAGCTAGCAGCAGATCTAGCCTTGTGGGACGCAGATCTGGAGAGATAGTAGCAGATCCAGCCTTGTATGACTCAGATCCAGCAAATCTGGGCAGAGAGGACGCAGATCCAGTCAGGGAGGACGCAGATCTGATGAGTAGGGTCTTTATGTGGGGTTCTGGCAGCATTTTTCAGTGTTTTCAGCCTTGAGGAGTTGGTCATCTCATCTGGAGGATTTGTGGGTAGATCCGGCCCTTTTGCCAGCATATTTCTTGAGCTTCTGAGCTGTTCCTGAAGGCACAGCGTTTTTGTAGGAGGAGGGTTTCTGGGGGCGATTTTCGGAGGTGGTCCATTTGCTTCACGGTTTCTGGGTTTTGTCCGGAGCAGCGAGTATATGTGATCTGTAGTTTTTTAGCTCATTCCGGCAAGGGGATCAGCCCCTAGCTTCAGTTTCTTCCAGCAGCTGGGATGCAGTTTCTGTAGTAGCCATTTCCTATTTTCTGAGAGGATTCTTCACTTGCCTTGAGCAAGGATAGGTGCCCTCATCCTGATTTTCTTGTACTCCTCTCTATGTACTTTCAGATTAATAAAATGGCTCAGTTTTCTGGCATTCTATGTGTAATTGTCCCATAATCTGGTGCAGCATTGTATTTTCTTTATCTGTCTGGCGTATTTCTGTTTATTACTGGTTATTTCCCTTTGGGGATATTACACACTACCGGATAGTCGTTCCATTGCAGAACCCCCTTTTCTGTCTTTTGCCTTTTGCTCTGATACCATGTGAAATTTTCACTGTGAAAATTATTACTGCAATAATTGATTTATTTCGCCTACTTATTTGATAAGTTATTTACAGATGCTTCAGTAAATTTTGGTGTCTATGCGTGCTTTGTTATTTACTGTAAAAATTCTCTACGAATATTACATTTTTCCATTTCTTCTAAGTTGGTCTTCTTCCATTTTTCAAAAAATTAATTTATGCCTTGATACCCCTTTTTCCTAAGTTCAAGTGCCAAAACATTTATCAAGTACCGAAATTGCAAAATTGTAAATTCTCCTTAGAAAATTATTTGTTGAGGGCATGACAGATCGTCCTCTCTACAAAACCAGAGAAAGGGAAGCCGGAGTAGAAATCAAAGACAATTCGAGTGAAATCTCCCAACCAACAAGCGGTAGTTACAACTCCAAAAAAATTGGCTCCTCTCGAGGGATCATTATTAGGGTTTTCGGGGAGCATATCCCCCCTCCCCCGCACCCCCTGTCGAAGCACACTCCAAATGGGAGCATTTAGGGAGAGCGCTCCCTAAATGCTACCATTCAGGATTTTTTTTGGGGAGAGCGCTCTCACAGCCCGAAAAATGCCCCCTAGAAGTTCAGGAGTGCTCTGGGAGCGTCGCTCTTGGAAGCATGGTGTTGAATTTTTGTGGCCTTGGGTCTAGGTTAGAGTCTTAAATCACTGACGCTACCAAACCAAGAATCTCAACCGCTAAACTACTTTGCACAACAGAATTATAAAGCAGTAAATCATATATGCAAAAATATACATAGCTTTTTAAATTTTCAACCCAACTTCGTTATATTAACAACATATAATACAAAAGTCTAGGGCTTCTATACCACGGATAATGGCCCTCATACATCCCCTACTACAAGACAAGATACTTTGACCATCTGGATGTATTATTAGAATCTCTCAGCCCTCTTGGTCGTACCCTGCACCTGCCCGGTCCTTCAACTCCTGATCTGCAGCTCTTGCCTCTATCAATGCTCCGAGTCCAACTGGCCACTCAATCTCAGTTGTCCAATCTTCTCTCTAGTTGTCCCTTCATCCATCAAGGACACAACACATCGAGACTCCTATCGAATTGTTCACAGTTCCACTTGTGAACAACTCTCAATCTGTCCATTGTTGCTCCTCAGCTACTCAGGGACTTCAACCCACTATGGTCTTCCTGTGCTACAACGATGAAGACCAGCATAGGGCACGGAAGGTTGCCAAGGTTGCCACCTATCACTGCAAGATGTCCATCTCCCACAATGAACACGAGCTCAGAGGACTGCCCATCATCTATTGCAGAAGTCCTTCTCCACATGCAAGTCTCGAGCTACACAATCCTGCTCCTGGTTGATCAGAACCTTGAGCTCATCAACCACTGCCAGGCTAGCAGTCACCTTTCACCATCAAAGTGTTGCACTTTAGCTGCTATATGGACACTATCACCCTGTCCTCCGGCAGACCATAAGTATCCAATCTCATCCACACTTGGTCCTCTCTCACGGTGCCCTCCAATAGACCTAGAGAGGCCAAGTCCACGTTGTAGCATTTGCTCCTAGTTGGGGCATCCAACCACTTAAGAAACCCTTCCTCTTGGTTGCTAACAGACTTCCAAACTGTCCTCTCCTAGGACACCATCCATCAACAGTTGTTGCAACATCTACCCGCTGACTAGGACATTTGACAGTCCATGTCAGCCCTATCTCTTGGTTGCTACAGTCCTCCGGCCTAATCGATCCAATAGTGATCACAAACTGTGCCCCAACACAAGTCAAAACCTAGAGAAATTACATACCTTTGTTTTGTTGTTCATGGGTAGTATTTTGTTCACTAGTTAGGGCATCATGGTATCCTACAACAGCCTAACCTCTTTGACCAAAATACACTTCAATTGACGCATCCTCCACTCCTCTACACGCTAGGTGACCTTGCTGTGTGAGGAGGCACCTATAGCTCCTTGTTAGGATATATCTTAACCCTTAAAACATTACCTACAAGGCTACAGGCCTGTGGCCTAGTCATCACAAGAAGTCTCCTTTTTTGCTAGTTTCAAGATGATTTTGTTGTGTCCCTTTCCCAGAATAGTATTTGATCAAAGCGGCCCTCCAGTAAGGTGTCTTCCAGGTGTGTTTGACCTTAAACACTACTCCATACCTTCTCTAAGCCATCCTTTTAGTTGTGGCCTTCAGTGTTGTAATTCTCCTCCATTTTGGGCTTCCTTTTTTGCAACAACAGCCCTAGAACTGACCCTAGACCCTCTCTTCTCGACTACGGCTACCACAAGAGATTCTACCCACAAGATGTTGATTTTTCTAGCATCCGAAAGTGTTCCAAGTCTCAAACTTTGCAGGGAGGCTTGGACAGCAACATTCCAAAGAACCCAAAAACAGTTTGTGGAAATTCCACTCGGTTGAAGACTTATTAAAATAATTAATTATTTTAATGGAGACCCTAATTCCAAACTTAGGGAAATTAAATAATTAAAGGGTATTAATAAGTTGGAGTGTGAATCTTCTAGAAAACATGGATCAAGTCAAGATTTAATCTTAGCCATTGAATAATCTTTTAATCTAGGTCGTTGGTTCTCCATCAGGAAGATTATAAAATAAGACTTGAGGGTCACTTGCAAAATAAGTCGGATACACACTCAGTACCCGAAGGAGATCCATTCTGATGTAGAATTCGATCTCAGTGGGAGAGTTGCAAGGCGAGAAGTTGAGGAGGAGGAGGTCAGGGGTGATCGAGATCAAGGTCGGAGAGCAGCAATGGGTCACTAGAGGCAGCTTGAGGCTGCAGCGCAGAGACCCCATGCAGATTCACGCAATCCAGCGCTGGGACTGTGCAAAGAACCACGCAAACTGACGCAGGGGCTTGCAGGGGCTATTCTGGGTGTCAGAAAATTGTCCGAGAAAGCTAGATATTCAGTCTCAGGTGGTTCAGAACATATCTGCTGAATATTTTCCCTGTAAATATATCATTTGCTGAAGAATTAATAAAACCCTCATCTACTGCACCGGTTTTCCCACATTGGGTTTTTCCAGGGACAGTTGTCCAAAAATAACTGTGCACATGTGACTAATTCTTGTGCTTATGTTCTCTATTGTTTATTTCTCTACATATATAATTCTGAATGTTGCAGTGGTATTTATTTCGATATTTGCCGAAAAATTTCTGAATAAGAACTAATGGAAATAATAAGTAGGAGAAATAAATCTATCACTGCAACTATTTGTAATTTTCACATGGTATCAGAGCCAGAGATGAATAACAGAGGGGGCATCTATCAGTGAACGAAGATCTAATGTTGCAGTAATAGCGCAGAAGGGTTAATGCAGTTCTCCAGGAGGGGGAAGAAGCACGATAGAACAGATGGATCACGATGTATCTGTATTGGCATCCAAACTAGAGGAATATTTTGCTTGTGTATCAAGCACCGTGTCCTCAGATGTCTGGTATATTGACAGCGGAGCCTCTGCTCACATGACGGGAGTACGGAACTGTTTTTCTGACTACCAAGAAGAGCAGATGAATTTCAAAATAAACATGGGCAATAAAGCAAAGTGCACTCCCATTAGGAGTGGTACTGTAGTTTTTCAGACCAAGGCAAGGAACAGAATCTAGGCCACTAATGTACTACATGTGCCGGGTTTGGGGCTGAATCTACTGTCAGTGTCAGCTTCAAAACCGAGGATATGACGTCTACTTTATTGGTAATAGAGTCTACGTCAAGCACCACAGTTGGAAGAAAAAGGCACAAATCAGGGTAAGAAGCAACAATTGTACAAGTTGCATCTTGATTCCCCAATGGCACTAGTTGGCAGCGCAGATGAAACGGATCTGAATGAGCTATGGCACAGAAGAATGGGGCACTTGTATCATGGGGCGTTGAGAACTCTCCAGAAGATTGTCACAGGTGTTCCAAAACTGAGCCCCAAACAGGATGATGCCTGCAAGGGGTGCATATTGGGGAAATATGCCAAGGCAACATATTAGAGAAGCAACAATAGGGCCAAGGGTGTGTTGGATCTAATACACTCAGATATCTGTGGGCCAATGTCCACTAGAGCTCTTAGTGGTGCCGAATATTTCGTCACCTTCATTGATGACCATTCCAGGAAAACCTGGATCTACTTCTTGAAGACCAAGGATGAAATCTTCAGTCGATTTAAAGAGTTTAAGGCTCTGGTGGAAAATCTGACAGGAAGGCAGATCAATGTATTGCGATCAGATAATGGAGGTGAATACATAGATAAAGAATTCACTGGATTCTGCGCGAGGGAAGGCATCAAAAGAGAATGGACAGCTCCATACAATCCAAAACAGAATGGAGTGGCAGAAAGGAAGAATCAGACTATTGTTGAAGCAACCAGAGCTATGTTGTATGACCAAGACATGCCCAAATTTCAATGGGTTGAAGCATGTAATATAGCTGTCTACATTCAGAACAGAACTCCTCACATTGCACTGGGAAAGATCACGCTAGAAAGTGTCTTCACTGGCAGCAAGCCCGAAGTGAGTCACTTTAGGATCTTCGGCAATACAGCTTACTGTCATGTACCCAGTGAGAAGAGGAAGAAGTTGGAGATGACTGTTGAAAAGGGGTATTTAGTAGGATACAGTGAGAATGCAAAGGCTTATCGCATCTACATTCCTGAGAGCAGGAAAGTAGTGGTGCGAAGAGATGTGAAATTCATGGAGGGAAAAGCCTTCAGAAGATCACAATAGTTGCCTTCTGCTACGCAGTCAGAGGAAGAGCCTGTGGTCCAGCCCCAACAACCAGTAGCGGAAAATTTAGTTGCCTCTCCAAGGCATAGTGATCCAAAGGATGGTTTTCCCGAGGATTTGCAAGAAGGAGAGTCGGTAAATCCACCCACCACCAGTGGAAGAACGAGCAGGGAACTTCGACAAATTCTGAAGGATGCAGAGGACTTTGTCGGAATACCCCAAAATGATAAGAGATAGCGTAAGCAACCTGAGAGGTATCAAGCCTTAGTTGCTCAAGTTGGAGAACCTTCCAGTTTTCAGGAAGCAGCTCAACACCAGGTGTGTGTTGATGCAATTGTGGAAGAGTATAGTTCCATCATGAAAAATGATGTCTGGGAAGTGGTACCCAGACCACAAGAGAGATCAGTTGTAGGATCCGGGTGGATCTACAAGATCAAGTATGCTGCAGACGGCAGCATCGAGAAATTTAAAGCCAGGTTTGTGGCTAAGGGGTATGCTCAGAAGGAAGGGATAGACTATGAAGAAACCTTCGCCCCAGTAGCCAGAGACACATCTATCAGGTCCGTGATATCCCTTGTTGCGCAGATGGGATGGGAAAGTCACCAGATGGACGTCAAGACGGCATTCTTGAATGGTGTGATAGAAGAAGAAGAGTATATAGAACAACCAAAGGGCTTTGAGACACGTGATCAAAAAACTCGTGTGTAGATTGAAGAAAGAATTATATGGACTGAAGTAAGCTCCCAGAGCCTGGTATGGTCGGATCGACAGCTACCTACAGAAGATGAGATTCGTCAACAGTGATGCAGATCCCAATCTCTACTATCTGAGAGTAGGGAGTGAGCCATTGATACTGTATTATATGTGGATGATCTGTTCTTAACAGAATCATCAAGGCTCATCACAGATTGCAAGAAGAATTTAGCTGAAGAATTTGAAATGAAGGATCTGGGACGGATCCAGTATTTTCTGGGGTTGGAAGTTTAGCAGTAGAATGAGGAGATCTTGCTTGGTCAAGGAAGATACACTATAGAGATTCTGAAGAGATTTCAGATGGAGGATTGTAGGCCCATGACCACTCCAATGATTACCAACTCGAGGAAAATCGACACGTCCGAAGATGATGAAGTTGATCCTATGATGTACAGACAGCTCATAGGGTCATTGATGTATCAGGTAAATACAAGGCTAGACATCTGTTATGTTGTTAATACCCTAAGTCAGTGCATGGTGGAACTGAAGAGGGCACATTGGGCAGCAGCCAAACATGTTCTCAGGTACCTTCGAGGGATAGTCGAACTTGGATTGAAGTACACCCGTGACAATGATGTCAAGTTGAGTGGCTTTATTGATGCAGAATGGGTTGGAAGTTCAGTTGATCGGAAGAGTACCAGTGGGTACTGTTTCAATCTGGGATCAGGAATGACTTCCTGGTGCAGTAGGAAATAGAAGTCTGTGGCACTGAGTTCAGCAAAGGCAGAGTATATGGCAGCTAGCATAACTTCGTGCGAAGCCATATGGCTTAGGAAACTAATAGTAAATCTACTCAAGGAGAAAATGGAAGCAACCAGCGTTTTATGTGAAAATCAAAGTTGCATAAAGCTCTCTGAGAATCCTATGTTTCATGATAGGTCGAAACATATTGACATCCGATGTCACTTCATCAAGGACTGTGTACAACGTGGAGCTGTTCAGTTGCAGTACACTCCAACAAAGGAACAAGTGGCAGACATCTTCACCATGGCTCTAGGAAAGACAAAGTTTGTCTACTTCAGAGAGAAGATGGGGATGATGAAGAATCTGTTCCAATAGCAGGAATGGAGGACTCAGTGTTTAGAGGGAGTTGTGGTACAGATGCAGCAAGTGACAGTAGCAGTGTCAAAGGCAGCAGTACAGGGGGTAGCAGCGCAGCAGATAAGAGGAGCAGAATCCTGAGATTAGCAGCGCAGAGGGTTCTTCAGAATCAAAGCAGCATGCAGTAGGCATATTGTTGGAACAGCTTCCTCGCTAAGAGGGAGTGTTGATTTTTGTAGCATCCAAAAGTGTTCCAAGTCTCAAACTTTGCAGGGAGGCTTGGACAGCAGCATTCCAAAGAACCCAGAAACAATTTGTGGAAATTCCACTCGGTTCAAGACTTATTAAAATAATTAATTATTTTAATGGAGACCCTAAGTCCAAACTTAGGGAAATGAAATAATTAAAGGGTATTAATAAGTCAGAGTGTGAATCTTCTAGAAAATATGGATCAATTCAAGATTTAATTTTAGCCATTGATTAATATTTTAATCTGGGCCGTTGGTTCTCCATCAGGAAGATTATAAAATAAGACTTGAGAGTCACTTGGAAAATAAGTCGAGCACACACTCACTACTCGAAGGAGATCCATTCTAATGTAGAATTCGATCTGAGTGGGAGAGTTGCAAGGCAAGAAGTTGCAGGAGCAGGAGGAGGAGATCAGGGGTGATTGCGATCAGGGTCGAAGAGCAGCAGTGGGTCACTGGAGGCAGCTTGAGGCTGCAGCGCAGAGACCCCACGCAATCTCCATGCAGATTCATGCAGTCCAGTGTTGGGACTGCGCAGAGAACCATGCAGGCTGACGCAAGGGCTTGCAAGGGCTATTTTGGGTGTCAGAAAATTGTCCAAGCAAGCTGGATATTCAGTCTCAGGTGGTTCAGAATATATCTGCCGAATATTTTCCCTGTAAAGATATCATTTGCTGAAGAATTAATAAAACCCTCATCTTCTGCACCGGTTTTCCCACATTGGATTTTTCCGAGGACAATTGTCCAAAAATAAAGTTGTTCATGTGATTGATTCTTTTGCTTATGTTCTCTACTGCTTATTTCTCTGCATATATAATTGTGAATGTTTCAGTAGTATTTATTTCGATATTTGTTGGAAGATTTCTGAATAATAACTTATTGATATAATAAGTAGGAGAAATAAATCTATTACTGCAACTGTTTGTAATTTTCACACAAGACTTGCCTAAAACCACACTCAAGGATCCTTCTTTTGTTGCGGCTAGGTACCAAAAGTGAATCCGTGCTTCTCTTGGGAGTTTAGACAACTCTTTGACACCTCCTTGCAAACATGATGCCTGCCCTAGAGCTGCAGTATTCCTTCACACAGAAATCCACACTAAAACAGAGCACGTCCTCCCCTTAGACATGTGCTTCATCACTGTGTCCTATCTGCCTTCTCCTTGTCCGATTTCAGATCTCCTTTCTTCAATGTGTTGCCCAAAAATGGATGCTAAACAATGATCATTCACCCTTTATTTATAGACAAACAAAGGGGCTTCCTCAAAACGTCATAATGAGGGTTGCCAACTGTCATGAGCCTAAAACACCTTAGGCCGACCTACATGCTCACTTGCAAACCCATCATTAATATTAAAAAATGATAACTTCACTTCTAGAGCTCTGATTTGAGTGATCTTCAAAGCATTGGAGTCGGCGTGCCAAGCTCTCTCACCCCAAATTTTCTCATGCTCAAACTCCTTCATTTTATTGTAGGAAAGAATCTCAAGCTTCAACAAGCATGATGGGTATATGGCTTGTCGCTTAGCCTTATCTTGTTGGTTCCATTTTTGGCTATGATGGTGTTGCTGGAAAACAGAGGAAGTGATGAAGACAATGAAGAAGTAGGTAGTGGTGGATTAGGATATTGTCGAGAAGAGGAGTACGAAGAGGAAGAGGAGTAGGATAATAGGAGTGAAGATGATGATGGAAAGAAAACCAAAATAGACCAAACACCCATATGGATATATGTTGCAAGGCTTGGAGGAGGGAAAAGGGGTGGACCCACTAAATTTATATGCCCCCATTGCAAATCTACTTACACGGGTTCATATACCAATGCAACAAAGCATCTATGTGGGAAAAGGTCATGGGATGGAAATAAGCCAATAGGAACCAAAACCTGTGCAAATGTGCCAATAGGACAGAGAGCCAAATATACAAGGGAAGAGAAGGAAGCACAATACAAATCAAAAAGTTCAAAGGTTGAACATGAGACCACCAGGACACATAGAACATTATGTGGTCCAACAGGTACTCCATCCACACATCGTAGTAGATTCACAGCAACAGGCACATACATCCCTTTAAGGCATAGAACAACATAAAAACTCCTTGATCAAGGTTGTAGGGATGTGACGTAGATACAAAAGTTTAATGTTTTCTCTTCGCATGTTGCATATCATTCAATGTTCTTCACTCACCTTATTGGCATAAAATTGTTACTGCCATCAATGATGCCCATAAAGGATACAAGAGCCCTAGGTATGACTAAGCTAGAACCGTGGGAGTTGATCGAGAAAAATCCAAAAATAAAAAATGCTTTAGGTAAATTCACAAATGCTTCAAATGTATATGGGGTATCCATTGTATCTAATGGTTGGACAAATGTAAAAGGAAACCCATTAATAAGTGTTTTTGGTGTTTCAGCTACTGGTGCAGTCTTCCTTTCATCTCATGACTACTCAAATAAGTTCAAGACTGGCATCAACATTGTAGAACCATTAATCCAAACAATTGAAACTATTGGTCCATACAATGTCATCAAGGTCATTAATGATAATGCTTCTAATTTTAAGAGAGGAGCAATCATTGAGGATAGATACCCCAATATATTTTGGCCTGGGTGTTTGTTTCACACAATCAACCTTTTGATGCATGACATTATTAAGATAAAGGAACATGAATACAAATGGATTGGTTCATTGTACAAGAGAGGCAAGTACACAATAAGATTTATTACCAATCATAACAATTCCCATGGCCTTTTTTGTGAAAATTTCTAACTTGAAATTATACTACAGTAATTGATTTATTTCTCCTACTTATTTTCCACAATAAGTTATTTACAAAACCCTTCAGTAAACAACAAAATAAATTCTACTGCAATTATCACATAATTGCATAGAGAAAAGAACAGTGAAATACAAGCACAAGAATCAATCACATCAACACAGTTATTTTTGGACAATAGTCCCCAGAAAAACCCAATGAGGGAAAACCAATGCAACAAATGAGGGTTTATTTATTATTCTTCAACAACAATCTTTTTACAAAAATGATTTGCAGAATCATGGAGAAACTTTTGTGAAAACAGCTAAGATAGTTTTCCTCCAGTCACTAGAGAAATTCTGACAACCTAGAGACCCTCCAACCTCCACTGCGTCACCTCTGTGTCCTCATCTATGTCAGGACTGCATCCTCTGTTGCATTGCTTCTCTGCCTTGTCCCTCTGCATTGTCTCTCTGCAGCTATGTGCCCCTCCTCCTCTGTCTCTAACTACTGTTGATACCCTCCTCTTACTTCACCCTGCAACTCTCGCTCTGAAATCAAACTCTTGCTCCTAGAGTATCAACTTCCCTCAGGTTACTAAGTATTTTCCCGGTGTCTCTCCCAATGTCCTTCAAATCTTCATTTATACTTTTCCTGTTGAGATATCAACGACCGTGATCAAATCTCTAATCAATGACTAAGATTAAAACAAACTTGATCCTCGTCTCTTAGAAGCTTCTCACCCATATTTATATTAATTCCCTTTAATTATTTTAATTTCCTAAGTTTTAACTTAGGAATCATTAAAAATAATTAATTATTTTCATATAATGCACTCTGGGTGGAATTTCTCCAAACGATTTCTGGGTCTTGGAGATCTCATGTATTCTAGACCCTCCACAAGATTTCAGAGCTAGAGCACATCCGATGCTACCCAAAAATCAACATTTTCCACAGTAACTCAAGGTTGGAGCTATTGAAGATTGCAAAGGCTAGATTTGCTAGCTATTACCTCACCTTTAGGTCCCTGTTGAAGGTAAGAGAGGCATTGGCTAGCATGGTATCAAGTGAATCATGGAAGGTAATAAAGGACAGGGTTGCAACCAGGGAATATTTTCAAGAGGTGGAGGACACCGTTCTTGATGGTTAGTTTTGGGCAAGTGTGAAGTATGTTTTGCAGTTCACTAATACCATTTATAACATGATTCGTTTTGCAGATATAGATGCGACAGTGATTAGGTAAGTGTATGAGCAGATGGATAGCATGCTAGGTCAAATCCAATATATTGTTCAGCCAAAAGATGCCATCTTGTATGATTATATTCACAAGCATGTGCTCAAAAGGTGGGATAATCTCAATGTTCCATTCCATGCCTCGGCATATGTTGTTACGTCAAAATACTACTCTCCATCTTGGTTGGCCAAACCTGCACCTAGGGGTGGGGTTAGTAGAAAACCACATACATATCAAGAGGTACAAAATGGGTACATGCTAGTGTTAGTTTTTGTAGCATCGGATGTGTTCTAGCCTTGAAATTTTGTGAAGAGGCTAGAATACATGAGATCTCCAGAACCCATAATCCTTTCTAGGTATTTCGTCTAGAGATGACTTAATTAGATTACTAGTCAGTTTCTAAGTATTTCCTAAGTATAAACTTAGGGAATATGATTAATTAATCAGAATTAATTAAGTCTTGGTGTGAATGTTCTAGAGACTCACATGGATCGATTTCAAGTTAATCCTAGCCATCGATTAAGATCTAATCTTGGTCGTTGAAGTCTCAACAGAGGATTATAAGAGAAGTCGATGGGGCATGGAGATCATACACTTTAGCAGTTCGATTTTACTGGGAAATCGATTTTCAGAGTAGCAGTTGTTTGTTGCCGGAGAGAGATTCAGTGAGATCGAAGCAGTGAGAGAGGGGCAAAGACAGTGAGCCAGAGGGGAGGCAGCAGCAAGAGAGTAGCATTATCACAAAAAGAGGCAGCGCAGAGGGACTGCGCAGTGCTTCAATCAAGCAGATCGATTTGGAGAGGAGAAAATTTGTTCTTAATTCAAGAGGCCAGGAAGGAGTCCTAGAAGTCCGGAGAGACGATTTTCTTAGCTTCCAGAGGCAGAACGACTTCATCAGGGACCATTTTCAGGCAAGTCATCCAGCCAGCTATGCAGAACAGCACAAACGCTGATGTAGTGCACTAGGAGGCCGAATTTCTGATAGGGAAAGTCCAACTAGTGATTGCCTGTGGGAGAAGGGTAATTCCCTTCAGTATTTTACTCAGTTTTTCTTTCTATTTGGAGTGCCAGTTGGACATCCATAGATGTACTCAGATTTCATTGTTGCATAATATTAAAACCCTCAGTTGTTGCATCGGTTTTCCCAAGTTGGGTTTTTTCGGGGACTTTCATCCAAAAATAACGGTGTTATTTTGTGTGTGCATATATTTCTTCTAGCGTTTATTTTTCTTCCGCAGTTTATTTGTGTAGGTTGCAGTGTGATTGATTCAGTATTTTTTGTAGCAAACGGTAAATAAATTGTTTAGAATCAATTTAACAATTAGGAGAATTATTTCCAGTTTTTGCAATAGGATTCATGGTTAGCCGAATTTTCACATGGTATCAGAGCGCAGCAAATGATTAGTCGACGAGCTCAGTAGCCAAGAAAGGAGTTTCGCTACTCAGCGTGAGCAGCAATTCGAAACCCCAGAAGGCAACACAATCACCTTGGCCAAGAGGCCGTTTTTTCAAGAAAATCGGTTTTTCTGAGAGAGCGACAAAAAAACACGATTTCTCCATATCGAGGAATTCCAGAGGCAGAGGGAGCAACCAATATTTTCTTGCAAAGAAAATCTCTAGATGGACGCAATAGTTTTGTAGCAGTTTGCTAGAGCAAAACTAGCGTCAAGTGGAAGAAGAGCACGCATTGAGGGAAAATTTTCCTCAAGGAACTTCTAGTCTCAAGAAGTTCAATTTCCCTTACAGATCAGCGGTTGTTGTGGGCAGAGTTTCTCTCTCCAGAAGGGAGTGCGTATAGCTGAGCAACAGTTGAACAGAAGTGAAGAGGATATTTTCGACATTTTTGTTGAGATGGCCACAACCGGTCTTTGAGATCAAGACAAGTTGGATGGAGCTTCCAACTATGTCATCTGGAAGGCAAGGATCTCCTTCCTTCTAGATGAATATGATCTTAAGGCCTATATTGATAACGTGGTAGCTATCCATGGATGCAGATTAGTTGAAGCAATACAAGAAGGAGACGGCAAAGGCAAAGAGGTTGATCCTTGATGGAGTTCGAGATCCTATTGTATCACACATAGCAGCAAAGGGAACGGCCAAAGAGATGTGGGATACCCTTTCTACGCTATACCAGGGATCTTCCGAGCAGCGGAAGATGTACTTGGAGGATAAGTTGAGATGTACACGGATGCAGAAGGGGGAGTGCATAGATCCTTTCCTTACCAAGATTCAGGAGATCTGAGATGAGCTTGCAGCTATTGGGTCAGTGCCTCAAGCCACAGAGCTAGTACGTGTAGCCGACAATAGTGTTTCAGAAGAGTGGCAGGTATTCGTCCAAAGTATTTTGGGAAGAGAAACCTTGCCAAGATGGGACAGGATGTGGGCAGACTTGCAGCAAGAGGACTTGAGGCGAGACTTGATGAAGAGCACCATCAGTGGCAGCAGCAACAGTGGATCGAAGCAGGTGAAGGAGGATAATGTGGCCCTCGCATCGAAGGGTCCTAGTCACGGACAGGGGGAGCAGCGTAGGAAGAAGAAGGACTTGTCGAAGGTCAACTGCTTCAAGTGTGGCGAGCTAGGCCACTACAGTTCCCAGTGTCCTCTCAAGAAGAAGGACAAGGAGGAGAAGCAGGACCAGCAGGCAACTTTTCTCAAGATCAGTAGGTTGTCCTCCAAGTTGGAGGAAGACTTCGCCATGATTGCACACAACCCTCCAGGAGTGAGATGGGGTGACTTGGTAGCCCCAAAGTGCTACAGATGGGCAATATTCTTGAGGAGGTCCACCTCTTGAATCAATACCTTGCTACAGGAGCCCATAGTATTCAGTGGCAGGATGGACCAGTGGCTGTAGATGCAGTCAAATGCCAAAGTGACAGTTGCAGAGATTAGTAGCAATCAAATGTTGGGGAGTGCAGTGTAGAGTTGGCAACAGTGCAGTTAGCACAATGCAGAGTCAGCAGCAGCATAGAGCCTTCAGTGACAATGCAGATACTAGTAGCAGCCAGTACTCAAGTGACAGATGCATCATACAGAACACAGTTGTTTAAGTATTTCGGACGCTTCTCAGTTGCAGCAATAGAAGATGAGAGGGAGTTGCAGTGCAGATGCAGTGTTGGCAGCAGTTCAGTAAGGCCAGCAGCAGCACAGATGCAACTCATATCAGAGTTGTGCAGTGGTTGGTGGGCAACAGTAGCCAAACATCGGTAGCGTGACAAGAGATGGTGCAGAGACAGTGTGTTGTAGCACTAGAACACATTCCTCGCTAAGAGGGAGTGTTAGTTTTTTGTAGCATCGAATGTGTTCTAGCCTTGAAATTTTGTGGAGAGGCTAGAATACATGAGATCTCCAAAACCCAGAAATAGTTTCTAGAAATTCCGCCTAGAGATGACTTAATTAGATTATTAGTCAGTTTTTATGACGAATTAATCAGAATTAATTAAGTCTTGGTGTGAATGTTTTAGAGACTCACATGGATCGATTTCAAGTTAATCCTAGCCATCGATTAAGATCTAATCTTGAACGTTGAAGTCTCGACTCTCAACAGAGGATTATAAGAGAAGTCAATGGGGCATGGAGATCATACACTTGAGCACTTCGATTTTACTAGGAAATTGATTTCCAGAGTAGCAGTTGTTTGTTGTCAGAGAGAGATTTAATGAGATCAAAGCAGTGAGAGAGGGGCAGAGACAGTGACTCAGAGGAAATATTTTCCAGATCCAGGGAGGCAGCAGCAAGAGAGTAGCATTATCCCGGAGAGGCAACGCAGAGGGACTGTGCAGTGCTTCAGTTAGGCAGATCGATTAGGAGAGGAGAAAATACGTTCTCAGTTCCAAAGGCCAGGATGGAGTCCCAGAAGGCCAGAGAGACGATTTTCTCAGCTTCCAAAGGCAGAACGACTTCATTAGGGGGCCAGTTTCAGGCAAGCCGTACAGGTAGCTACATAGAGCAGCGCAGAGGCTAATGCAGTGCAATATTCCTAATTAGCTGATAGCTAATTAAGAATATTAGATTTTTCCAATTTTGTTTTCTTAAGTTTAGTAGGTGAATAAAAGGGTGAAGGGACCCATAAACCCAACAGTTTGAATAAAACCTCTTTTCCAGAGCTACTATGAACAGCGTAGCATCTTGTGGGGCCAAGGTTGTTGGGGTTTCACAAGAATAAGAAGGGGGTGAGCACAGCCATGGAAATCATTCTTGATTATTCTGATTTTCTGGTCTTTATGACTGGAGCACACTTGAGTTGTTTAGCCGAGTCTATAGTGTTGTTTAGCACATGAGTGTCTCCAAGCGGAGATCCCAACCTCATCCTCGGGGGACTTCGAGTGCCCGCTCAGACGAGGAATTTTTGAGGAGACTTCATTGAGGAGTTTCACGGAGCTTCAGGAGAGGATTCCTACTATCCATCGTGATTTGATCTTCTTATCCGGCATCAAGCCACTTGTAGCCTCTCTATAGCAGCGCAGTCACTCAGTGACTCACGCAGTCTAGCAGCAAACGCATTCAAGAGACGGTGAAATTCCAAGGCACTTCAGCTTCGAATCAAGTGAAGGTGTCAGCCCTTCAATAGTTGAGCTTTGGGGAGTATTTGCAGACATTTTCTCTTTCAGTTCAGCCGATAGCTCTGCATACCCAGCAGAATTCTAAATTAGAATAGGGTCAAGCATAGAGGGCCAAATTTTGAAGATTGGAGTTTGGGGGAAAGCTTTCTGGGTTTTACTTGGTTTTTTGAGTAGAGTCTGTGGTTAAAATATCGGCATTTTCTGAGCAGTAGATCAACCCATTTATGTAGTCCCTATTCAGCCATCAACTATACGAGCTAGGCAAAAAGGGAAGATTTGGAATGTTGGAATTAGAGAAAACCATTTCTGGGTTTTTCTACGTTTTTGAGTAGAGTCCGTGGCTAAAATCCCGGCATTTTCTGAGTAGCAGATCAGCCCATTTACGCAGTCCCTACTCAGCCAGCAGCTATCGGTGCTTGAAAGTTGGAATTAGAGAAAACCATTTCTGGGTTTTTATGGGTTTTGGGCAAGAATCACCTTCCCAAATTCCTAGAAATTTTTGAGTAGTGGAAGCAGTCCAACCAGCAATCCAAAGTTGGTCAGCTGCAACATTTCCAGCAGGGAAATGCAGAGGAAGAGTCCAGCAGCAGCAGCCATAGAGCAGTGTTTTAGTGTGTAAACCTGACGGTCATTTCAGCCAGCTTTAGCCAGTTAGAGTGCTATCTATATTGGGCACTATTGTATTTGTTTTTCACCTCCAGATTTAATAAAATGGCTCAACAGTTTCTGGCGTTTTTAATGTGTTTTCCAAATTATTGTAATTTTAGTCTATTATTGCTTGTATTATTGTCATTATTCCATTTGGGATATTACACGCGGTGCACCAGGAGGCCGAGTTCTTCATAGGGAAAGTCCATCCAGTGATTTCCTGTGGGAGAAGGGTAATTCCCTTCAATATTTTACTCAAATTTCAAAGCGACATAATATTAAAACCCTCATATTTCACGGTTTCATAATATTAAAACCCTCAGCTGCTGCACCAGTTTTCCCAAGTTGGGCTTTTCCAGGAACTTTCGTCCAAAAATAATGCTGTTATTTTGTGTGTGCGTATATTTCTTCTAGCATTTATTTTTCTTCCACAGTTTATTTGTGTAAGTTGCAGTGTGATTGATTCAGCGTTTGCTATAGCAAACAGTAAATAAATTGTTAATAATTAATTTAACAATTAGGAGAATTATTTCTAGTTGTTGCAGTAGGTTTTGGGGTTAGCAGAATTTTCACAGCTAGCATTAGACAAGTTGGTCCCTAACATGAAGGAGTGTACTAGATTGCGTGGAGAATTAAGAAAATACTTCATTCAAATTGGAATGTTTGGCACTTTGCATGCAATCGATGATAGAGATTGATTGGATCCTGTTGAATGGTGAAGCATGCATGGCTTTCGGGGACTTTTGGCGAAATTGGCAGTTAAAGTGCTTTCAAAGGTGGTTAATACTTCTTCTGCAGAAGGCTTTGGAGCACCCATAGCTTCATCCACAATGTCAAAAGAAACTTCCGCAGTGTAAACCAGGCACATATTGACAAAGTGACATTGTTATTTCTGGACAAATAGTCCCTGAAAAAACCCAATGTAGGAAAAACGGTCTCTCGCTGTTGGAGGGTCTTATTATTAAAAATATTTCTGAATACACAAATCTGGGTTCCAGATCTGGAAAACCTGACAGAGAAAATACTAGATCTACAGCTCACTGGTTGATCTAGGGCCAAAATAATGACTGATCCACACCCTCAAATGGGATTTACAGAACTCAGCCAAGATTAGGGCCTAGGAACCCTAGGGCCGCCAGCCTACCCCTGAAAGCCTCTGCGTAAGCCTCTGAAGCCCCTCAAACCCTCAGTGTTGCTCCGGAAGGGACTGCGTTACCCCAGACTAGGTGATGTAGTCCCTACGCTGCCCCTGAAGGGTCTCTGCGTAACCCCTAAGGGTTTCCTACTAAAAACACACTATCCTTGGAGGGACTGCATTCTCCTTGCTGTTGCTGATGTTGCCTTCTTCTGCGATGTCCTTGACCTGATCTCTGCCTCTTGTGTATTCTAGACCCTGGGATCAGATCATCCCCTTGGCCTAAATTCCCCTCTCTGCAAGTTGAAACACTTCTGAGAATTCTTAGCAAACCCTGCGCTAGAATCTCATCTTAGCTTCAGTGCTCAGACTCTGTGTGTCTTTACAAATGAACCCAAGCCTTTTCTTTATACTTTTCGTTGACAAATCAACGGTCATGATCAAATCTTGAATCAATGGCTAAGATTAAAAGAAAACATGATCTGTGTGATTTAAGATAATTTCATCACATCTTTTAATTAAATTCACTTTAATTATTTAAGTTCCCTAAGTTTTAACTTAGGAAATACACTTAAAATAATTAATTAATTTAATATCTCCTAAACCAGATGAAATTTCCCAAATCCATTTCTGGGTCTTGTAGATCAGGTGAACTCTACTCCCTCCACAATGTTTGGGAGCTAGAGCACAACTGATGCTACCCCAAATACACAAAATCTCAACACTCCCTCTTAGCATCAAGGGTGTGCTCTAGCAATACTGTAGAAATTTCTGAAGCTTAATTCTTAAGCAGAAATTATTACTGTTAATCTGGTTAAGCTTCTCCTACTTATACAAGTTATCAACTGAATAAATTCAAGTTAACATCAAAGCAAAACACATAACAGATCTCTACCAATTCAGATCTAGAATGAGCACATGCACACATTAACAAAGTGACACAATTATTTCTGGACAAACTGTCCCTAAAAAAACCCAAGGTGGGAAAATCGGTCTTTGGTTGCTGGAGGGCTCTATTATTAAGAATATTTCTAAATGCACAACTCTGGGTTCCAGATCTAAAAAACCCTACAGAGAAAACTCTAGATCTACAGCTTCTAGCTGATCTAAGACCAAAAATACTGACTGATCCACACCCTCAAATGGGATTTACAACACTAAGCCAGATCTAGGCCTAGAAACCCCAGCGTTGCCCCTAAAAGACACTGCGTCAGCCTCTGAAGTCCCTGATAGGCTCAGCGTCAGCCTTGGATGGCCTCCAAACTCTCAGCGCTGCCTCTGGAAGGGACTGCGTTACCCCAAAATGGGTGACACAGACACTACGCTGCCCCTAAGGGTCTCTACGTAACCCCTGAAGGGTTTCTTGAAAATCACATTGTCCTTGCTGCAGCTGCTGCTGCCTTCCTCTACGCTGTCCTTGTTGATCTCTTCTCTGCTTCTTGTGTATTCTAGACCCCGGGATCAGATCATCCCCTTGGTCTAAATTCCCCTCTCTGCAACTGAAACATTTATGAGAATTCTTAGCAACCCCGCCCTAGAATCTCAACTTTGCTTCAGTGCTCTGCCTCTGTGTGTCTTTACAAATGACCCCAAGCCTTTCCTTTATACTTTTCTTGTTGACAAATCAACGGCCAAGATTAAATCTTTAATCAATGGCTAAGATTAAAAGAAAGCTTTATCCGTGTGACTTAACACAATTTCATCACATGATTAATTAAATTCACTTTAATTATTTTATTTTCCTAAGTTTTAACTTAGGAAATACATTAAAATAATTAGTTAATTTAATATCTCCTAAACCAGATGAAATTTCCCAAATCCATTTCTGGGTCTTGTAGATCAGGTGAACTCTAGTCCTTACTCAAAATTTTGGGACCTAGAGCACAACTGATGCTACACCAAATACACAAAATCTCAACACTCATTCTTAGCATCAAGGGTGTACTCTAGCAATACATCACACTTATGCATTACATGATTTTGGGCACTGGTTCTGTGTTGCTGAAGCTTGGCCTCCTGCCACTCAACTCTGCACTGCTACTCATGACTCTGCCACTACCACTGCAACCACTGTACTACAACTCCCTCTCAATATGTTGCATCTGTGTTGCTCATAACACTGCCACTGCTGATTTGTTGCACTGCAACTTCAGTTGTTGAGAGAAACAACTGAATCACCAGCCCAATCTTTGACAAACAAGTCTGATGGGTTGCATCCTCATCACTAAAGCTCCATAGGCTACAGATCTGTGTTGGCATCTAAAGAACGATGCACAGTTACAGCTTTGCCTGTGTAATCAGACTCCCTCTGCACTACTGAAGTCACACCATTTCCTTGTGCTGAAATCTATCACGCTGCTGCTGCACTTCGTTGTCCCTCTGAAGCTCTCTACGTTGCTACAACTATGCACTGCGTAAGCAGCACTGCTCTGCGCTGCTGAAGTCACATCAGCCTCTGAGCTGCTACTGCTTCTACACTGTGTTGAAATTTGGTTACCGGAGGACAGGTCGTTCCCTAAGGCTTTGATCTTTGGCCTAGGGAAAAGTGTCCAAAATAATTTAATTTTTCTCCTAAAGTGACTTTATAAAGTTATAAAGTCAAATCTAATTTAAAAGTGACTTTAAGTGATAAAGTTACTAAAGTCTAATTTTAAAGTGACTTTAATAAAGTCAATGTAAAATTAGAAAAGGAAAAGTGACTTTGGAAATAAATGACTAAGTGGGTCTTTATTAAAGTGGGGTGAATTAAAAAATAGAAAGTGAGATTTAAATGAGCATTTAATCTCAGCTCTAGATCTAAATCTGTTTCAGCCATTGGATTTAGGGATTCCCCAAAAGTTACTTAGGGTTAGGTTAAAGGAGGAAAAGGTCATTCATTCTTTCATGAGCAGATTGGGAGAAGGAGAGAAAGAGAGCAAGGGAGATTTATGGGCAGTGTGGAGAAAGAGGCAGCACTTTGGCACATATTACAAGGCAGGATTTCAGCAAGTTCGTACAGCTAGGAGGCACACATTCCAAGGCAGTTTTCGGCACGACTTTCTAAAAGACCGTACAGTAGCTTTTTGGCATGTTTTCCAAGAGGTCGTACAGTAGTTTGGCACAGTTTTTGAGGCAGCAGAAGGCTGTTTTATTTGGCACGAATTTCGAGGCAGGCTGTACAGCAAGTGGCTGTCATCTTGCATGAAAATCGAGGCAGATTCCGTACAGCAAGGTTCTACTGTTTTTTCGGCACGGAAATCAAAATTCCGTACAGCAGCATTTATTGTTGTTTGCACAAAAATCGAGGAGGCCGTACAGCAGCATTTATTGCAGAAAATTTGGGCACGAATTTTGAGGATTCCGTACAGCATTTATTGTTGTTCTATTTTGCTGTTTGCACGTTTTTCAAGGTTGTGGTAAAGCACGAAAAACGAGATAAGTTGTAATCTGTACTTGCTGATTTTTCTGAGTTTTTTCTCTTATTGTAAAAAGCATTTTCCCAGAAATAAGGAGTTTTCGAACTGGTTTTCCCCAAGAGTTGTAGGGCGTTTTTCCAAGGTCACCTTGACCAAAAATCACTGTGTTATAATGTGTTGAATGGCTGTTTGTATCTGCTGATATTTATTTCTTCATTTTCCAGCATTCTGTAAATTTTCCAGAATTTGTGTTTTCAGCAAAAATTATTTTCCTATTGTTGAATGTAAGGATATGGGAAAGGGCATTTAACTAAAAGGAGAAATAAGGTGAAACTGAAAACCAGGGTGGGCAAGTCAAGAAATTTCTACACACTGCTGCTACTTCGCTCTACGCTACTCCTCCCAGCCTTCAGATCTGCCTCTGCCTCTGCCTCATCTGTCATCTATGCACCCACTGCTCTAGTGGCCCCGCTACTGTCTTAAGGCTGTCGTAGCTCGCTTGTGATCCAAGAGATGAGCTGCTTAAGGATTCCGCCTTATACTTGAAGATCCTCTATAGATCCATGTCACCCCACTTTCGTAGTTTATGAGTGCTCATGGCTACATCATCTCCGGACCCATCATCTGTCACTGTTGCTTTGGAAGAAGATGCTTCCTTGTCCTTCTTTTCTGGACAATGGCTAGCTAAATGTCCAATTTCGCCACACTGGAAGCACTTGATCTTAGAAAGATACTTCTTCTTCTTTGGTTGTTTCTTCGATGCCAAGGCTGCATCTTCCTCCTCTTCCTTCTTTACCTTGCTCAACACAGAGTTGTGCTGCTTCTTGGTGAACCTTCGTAGTTCTTCTTGCCACAGGATCGACCACAAGTTGTCCCAATCTGGGAGGTCCGCTCTGCCCAAGATACTTTGGACAAAGGTTTCCCACTCATTTGTGACTGCATTGAGGGCAGTCTTGACTATCACTACATCATCTACGGTTGCACTTGTTGCAGTCAGTTGATCCCTGATTGACTGCAATCTGAAGAGGAAGTGCTCAATGTCTTCTCCCTTGGTCATCATGAATAACCTCATTTGGGCCTCCAACAACATCTTTCTTTGGGTTGATTTTCCCTCATATAAGGAAGTCAAGGCCTTCCACATCTCATTAGTTGTCTTCTTCTCAGCTATGTGTGGTACAATATGGTCCTTGATACTGTCCATTATCAGCCACTTGGCATGCCCAGCAGCGTCTCTCTGCTTCCGTAGGAGATCCGCATCTGTCGGTGTGGCCAGGGTCTGCTCTGCATGGTCTCTTAGACCATGTGCCTCAAGGACAATCAGGATCCTAGCCTTACATACCGAAAAGTTTGAGAGGCCCTCTAGCCTATCCTGATCACGCAGTCAATGAGGATCCATCTACTCAGAATGTGTCGGAGCGCCTCTTCTCTATGCTAGAGATCTGGATCTAGGGTCATTTTCGAACTGGGCACCCTCTGCTCCCTCTGACACTTGATTTCCCTCCTTGGAAACCTACCAAATCAACTATGATTCGACTTCTCCTTTGATCCTCTGACCAAAATGCAAGTTTCTGTTGGCAACAAAACCCTCTGAGAAGTTGATCTCTTCCCAAACTTTGTCACTTGTGCTACGGCTAAAAGTCTGAAAATTTCATAATTCTACCCCACCAGCTCTTATGAATTTCTGCACCTTTTCTGCAAACTTTTCTGGATCTGATAGATTCATATCTAAATCACACTTGCTGGCTTCAGACCCAACCAGCGTTGTTTCCGAGCTGCCTCTGTGCAGTAATTGCGTGGGATTGCTAGGACATAGCGCTGGACAACGTCACCCTTCCCTGTGCATGAATCTACTCTTGAAAACTGCATTGTCCCTTTAGATCTACTTCTCTGCTGCTTTTCCAGTTGCTTTCTGCAGCTAGATCATTCAGATTCTTCAGCTGGTGACCCTTCTAAATCTGCAATCGCTCTGGTACCATGTAGAAATTTCTGAATCTTAATTCTTAAGAAGAAATTATTACTGTTAATCCGGTTAAGCTTCTCCTACTTATACAAGTTATCAACTGAATAAATTCAAGTTAACATCAAAGCAAAACACATAACAGATCTCTACCAATTCAGATCTAGAATGAGCACATGCACACATTGACAAAGTGCACTGTTATTTCTAGACAAACTGTCCTCGGAAAAACCCAAGGTGGGAAAACCGGTCTCTGGCTATTGGAGGGCTCTATTATTAAGAATATTTCTGAATACACAACTCTGGTTTCCAGATCTGGAAAACCCTACAGAGAAAACTCTAGATGTACAACTTTTGGCTGATCTAAGACCAAAAATACTGACTGATCCACACCCTCAAACAGGATTTATAGAACTCAGCCAGATCTAGGCCTAGAAACTCCAGCGCTACCCTTGAAAGACACTGCGTCAGCCTCTAAAGCCCCTGAAAGGCTCAACGTCAGCCTAGGATGGCCTCCAAACCCTCAGTGCTGCCTCTGGAACGGACTGTGTTACCCCAGAATGGGTGGGCAGTCACTACGCTGCCCCTAAGGGTCTCTGCGTAACCCCTGAAGGGTTTCCTGAAAATCACGTTGTCCTAGCTGCTGTTGCTACTGTTGCTGCCTTCCTCTGCGCTGTCCTTGTTGATCTCTTCTCTACTTCTTGTGCATTCTAGACCCCGGGATCAGATCATCCCCTTGGTCTAAATTCCCCTCTCTACAATTGAAACACTTCTGAGAATTCTTAGCAACCCCGCCCTAGAATCTCAACTTCGCTTCAGTGCTCTGCCTCTGTGTGTCTTTACAAATGACCCCAAGCCTTTCCTTTATACTTTTCTTGTTGACAAATCAACAGCCAAGATTAAATCTTTAATCAATGGCTAAGATTAAAAGAAAGTTTGATCCGTGTGACTTAAGACAATTTCATCACATGTTTAATTAAATTCACTTTAATTATTTTATTTTCCTAAGTTTTAACTTAGGAAATACATTAAAATAATTAACTAATTTAAGATCTCCTAAACCAGATGAAATTTCCCAAATCCATTTCTAGGTCTTGTAGATCAGATGAACTCTGGTCCTTCCTCGAAATGTTGGGACCTAGAGCACAACTGATGCTACACCAAATACACAAAATCTCAACAAATACATCACACTTATAGATTACATGATTTTGGGCACTGGTTTTGTGTTGTTGAAGCTTGGCCTACTGCCACTCAACTCTGCACTGCTGCTGCCATTCTGTACTGCTGCCCCTGACTTTGCCACTGTCACTGCAACCACTGTACTACAAATCCCTTTCATTATGTTGCACCTGTGTTGTTCATAGCACTGCAACTTCACTTGTTGAGAGATACAATCGAATCTCTTGCCCAATATTTCACAAACAAGTCTGATGGGCTGCATCCTCATCACTGAAGCTCCATAGGCTACAGATCTGTGCTGACATCTAAAGAACGATGCATAGCTACTGCTCTTCCTGTGTAATCAGACTCCCTTTGCACTACTTAAATCACATCAGTCCCTTGTGCTGAAATCTATCTTGCTACTGTAGCACTGCGTTGTCCCTCTACAGCTTTCTGCGCTGCTGCAGCTCTGCACTTCGTAAGTAGCACTGCTCTGCGCTGTTGAAGTCACATCAACTTCTGCGCTGCTACTGCTTCTACGATGTTGCTGCTTTGCTCTGAGCTGCTCCTCCCAGTCTTCAGATCTGCCTCTGCCTCTGCTTCATCTGTGATCTATGCACCCACTACTCCACTTGTCCCGCTACTCTTAAGGTTGTCATAGCTCGCTTGTGATCCAAGAGATGAGCTGCTCAAGGATCCCACCTCCCTTCCATGTAGCTCCTCTACATGTCCATGTCACCCCACCTTCGTGGTTTATGAGCACTCATGGTTGCATCATCTTCTGACCCATCATCTGCCACAGCTGCTTTGGAAGAAGATGCTTCCTTGTCCTTCTTCTTCTAAGGACAATGGCTAGCAAAATGTCCCATTTCACCACACTGGAAGCACTTGATCTTTGAAAGATCCTTGTTCTTCTTTGGTTGCTTCTTTGATGCCAGGGCTGCATCTTCCTCATCTTCCTTCTTCACTTTGCTCAATCCTGGGTTGTGTTGCCTCTTGGTGAATCTGCGGAGTTCTTCTTGACGCAGAATTGACCACAAGCTGTCCAAATCTCGGAGGTCCGAGGTCCGCTCTGCCCAAGATACTTTGGACAAAGGTTTCCCACTCCTCCGTGACTGCATTGAGGGCAGTCCTGACTATCATAGCATCATCCACCGTCGCACCCATTGCATTCAGCTGATCCCTGATTGACTGTAATCTGAAGAGAAAATGTTCCATGTCTTCTCCCTTGGTCATCATGAATGACCTCATCTGGGTCTCCAACAACATCTTTCTTTGGACAAATTTTCCATCATACAAGGAAGTCAAGGCCTTCCACATCTCATTAGTTGTCTTCTTCTCAGCTACGTGTGGTACAATATGGTCCTTGACACCATCCATAATCATTCACTTGGCATGTCCAGCAGCTTCTTTATGCTTCCGAAGGAGATTCGGATCTGTCGGTGTGGCCAGAGTTTGCTCTGCATGGTCTCTTATATTGTATGCCTCAAGGACAATCAGGATCCTTGCCTTCCAAACTGAAAAGTTTGAGAGGCCATCCAACCTATCCTGATCACGCAATCCATGAGGAGCCATCTACTTAGAATTTGTCGGAACTTCCTTTTCTCTTTGCTAGAGAAATGGATCTAAGGCCCTGGGTGAAACAGGCACATTCTGCTCCCTCTAATAACTGATTTCCCTCCTTGGAAATCTACCAAATCAACTATGATTCAGCTTCTTCTTTGATCCTCTGATCAAACTGTAAGTTTTCTTTGGCAAGAAACTTTCTGAGAAGTTGACCTCCTCTCGCTCTTTGTCACTTGTGCTAAGGCTAAAAATCTGAAAACTTCATAATTTTAACCCCGCCATCTCTTCTGAATTTCTGCAGCTTTTTTGTCGTCTTTTCTGGATCTGACAGATTCAGATCTAAATCACAGTGGTTGGCTTCAGACCAAACTAGTGTTGTTTCTGAGCTGCCTCTACGCAGTAATTGCGTGGGCTTGCTAGGACATAGCGCTGGACAACGTCACCCTTCCTTCTGCGTGAATTTGCTCCTGAAAACTGCGTTGTCCCTTCAGATTTGCCTTTCTACTGCTTTTCCAGCTGCTTTCAGCAGCTAGAACCTTCAGACTCTCCTGCTAGTGGCCCTACTAAATCTGCAATTGCTCTGATACGATGTAGAAATTTCTGAATCTTATACTTTATGCAGAAATTATCACTGTTAATCCGGTTATGCTCCTCCTACTTAGACAAGTTATTAACTAAATAAATTCAAGTTAAAATCGAAGCAAAACACATAGCAGATCTCTACCAATCCAGATCTATAATAAGCACATGCAAACCCTGCCCTAGAATCTCAGCTTAGCTTCAGTGCTCTACCTCTGTGTGTCTTTACAAATGACCCCAAGCCTTTCCTTTATACTTTTCTCGTTGACAAATCAACGACCATGATCAAATCTTGAATCAATGGCTAAGATTAAAAGAAAGCTTGATCCGTGTGACTTAAGACAATTTCATCACATGTTTAATTAAATTCACTTGAATTATTTAAGTTCCCTAAGTTTTAACTTAGGAAATACACTTTAAATAATTAATTAATTTAATCTCCTAAACCAGATGAAATTTGCCAAATCCATTTCTGGGTCTTGTAGATCAAGTTAACTCTAGTCCCTCCACAAATTTTGGGAGCTAGAGCACAATTGATGCTACCCCAAATACAGAAAATCTCAACACCCGTCTCTAGGGACTCCAACAAATTCCTCTGCATCCCTCAGAATTTGTTGGATCTCTGTGATCAGTCTTCCACTGGTGGTGTGTGGTCTTACTTTCTCTCATGCCTGCTCTTCTTCGGACGAACTCTCCTCAGAATCCTTGTGCTGTGGAGAGGCACTTGACCCATCCTCTGTAGGTTGTAGAGGTTGTACTAGTGGATCCTCCTCAATCTGCGTATCTGTAGCCATTTCCCGAGATCTTTTGAAGGCTCTCTCCTCCATTAATTTGACGTCCCGCCTTACTACGATCTTCCTCTTTAATGGAATATAGATACGATAAGCCTTTGCATTTTCACTATAGCCCACAAGATAACCCTTCTTCGCAATCTGATCCAACTTCTTCCTCTTCTCATCTGGTACGTGGCAATACACCATACTGCCAAATATCCTGATATGGCTCACCTCAGGCTTGCTGCCTATGAACACACTCTCAGGAGTTACCTTCTGCAATGCTCTATGGGGTACCCTGTTCTGTACATACACTACTATATTGCAGGCTTCTGCCCACAAAAATTTGGGCATGTCTTGTTCATATAGCATTGCCCTTGCAGCTTCTACAGTGGTCCTGTTCTTCCATTCTCCAACTCCATTCTGCTCTGGATTGTATAGAGTTGTCCATTCTCTCCTGATGTCTTCCCTTGAGCAGAAACTGGTGAAGTCTTTATCGATATACTTTCCACCATTATCTGAACACAGCTTCTTGATCTTCTTTCCGATTGAATTTTCTACCAGCGCCTTGAAGTCTTTGAAACGCTCAAAGACTTTATCTTTGGTTTTGAGAAAGTAAATCCAAGTTTTTCTGGAATGGTCATCAATAAAGGTAGAAAAATACTTTGCACCACTGAGAGAAGTTGTGGACATTGGACCGTAGATGTTTGAGTGTATCAACTCCAATATGCTCTTGGCCCTGCTACTGCTTCTTGGAAATGTTGCCTTGGTATCCTTCCCTAGTACGCACCCCCTGCAGACCTCATCTCTCCTTTTGTTGAAAACTGGAGCTCCTATGACAGTATTCTTGAGAATCTTCAAGGCTCCATGATGTAAATGCTCGATCCTTCTGTGCCATAATTCATTCCGATCCCTTTCGTCCGTACTGCCGATTAGTGCCAATGGGGACTCAAGCTAGAGCTTATATAACTTATGGCTCCTTACTCCAATTTGTGCCTTTCTTTTCCAGCTAGGGTGTTTGCCATAAATTTTATTTCTAATAATGTATACGCCATACCCTTTGTTCTGGAGCTGAGACACCGAGAGTATTTTCATCCCAAAACCCGGCACATGCAGAATGTTTGTAGCCCGAATCTTGTAGCCAACTTTTGTCTGAAATATTATGGTACCTCTTCCAACAGGAGTACACTTGGCCTTGTTTCCCATTGTGATCTGAAAATTCATCTGCTCTTCTTGGTAGCTCGAAAAACATTCTCGAACTCTCATCATATGAGCAGATGCTCCACTGTCAATGTACCAAACTCCTGGAGAGGTCGTGCTTGACACACAAGTGAAACCCTCCTCTAGTTTGGATGCTAGAATAGATATGTCATGCTCCCTCTGCTTCTCTATGTGCTTTGAGGAACTGTGTGAGTCCTTCCGAGCTGTCACTGTCGGATCGTCATTCCACTGGAGAACACCCTTTTTTGCCTTTTTCCTTTTGCTCTAATACCATGTGACATTTTCACTATGAAAATTATTACTGCAATAATTGATTTATTTCGCCTACTTGTTTGATAACTTATTTACAGATGCTTCAGTAAATTTTGAAATAAATATAGTTGCAGTACTTCACTCTAATCAAAAGCAAAATAACAAAGATAACACATATAGCACAATAGAAGCAACCACATGAACACAGTTATTTTTGGACAATTGTCCCCAGAAAACCCAATGTGGGAAAACCGGTGCAGCAGATGAGGGTTTTTATTTATCTTCAGCAGTGAAAAGATCTTTTACAGAATTTCTGATGAACAAAATAAAATAGCATACACCTGATGTGAATTTTCTGGACAATCCGGAAGAATTCCCGACACACGGGTGACGGGATGACCTCCTGCACCCTCTACGTCAACCTACGTAGTCTCTCTACGCAGTCCCTGCCTAGATTGCGTAAGCCTGCTTGGAGGGCTAGTGTTGTTGCTCAGCGCTGCCTTCCCTGCGTCCTTCTGCCTTTCTTCTTCTCCTTCTGCTGACTTCTCCCTCCTCCTTCTGTCTTTGCAACCCCGCCTCTACAAACTCACCCACTGAAATCAAATTCTCTTGCTTCATAATCGATTTCCTTCGAGTACCGAGAATGTGCCTGGCTTGATTTCCAAATGACCCTCAAGCCTTCTCTTATAGTCTTCTCGTTGATGAATCAATGGCCCAGATTATATCCTTAATCAATGGCTCAGATTAAAAGATGACTTAATCTTCGTTTTCTAGAAGATTCACACTTTGCTTTATTAATACCCTTTAATTATTTAATTTCCCTAAGTTTAGACTTAGGGATCACATTAAAATAATTTATTATTTTAATAAAGCAAAATCTGAGTGGAATTTCCACAAACGATTTATGGGTTCTCTAGAATATTGTTGTCCAAGCCTCTCCTCAAAATTTGAGACCTGGAACACTTTCCAATGCTATAAAAATCAACAAGAACTCCATCTCCAGTCTCTTCCAATCAATGGTGACCTTGCCAAGGGCGTAGAGCCATTGGTCTCCCAACACTATATTGGTGTCCAGAATGTCAACCACAAAGAAGTGGTCAATCACGAAGTAGCTCCCCATGGTCACTGTCAACGCTGGAACATAGGTGGTGCACTACATGGTCCTGTCTCCCAGCACAAGCACTGAGAACCCCTCGAACTCCTCTGTCTTGATGCCTCTTCTACGCACCATCTGTTCATCAATGAAGTTATGCTTGGCCCCACAAGCACTTAAATACACTGTCCATCTACAGTACCTCGAATCCTCAAGGTCAAGTACTTGGGTACCCAACGCAGTGATGCAAGGACCTGAAGGTGCAAATGGTGATCCTCCTGTTGGTGGTGGGGGTGGGGGTGGAGGTGGAGGTTCTTCCTCCCTGGGTACTACGTTGTCCTCACCTCCCATCTCAAAAAAGGCATCTTCATCCCCGTCACTGTCTGAAAAGACCTCTATGTAGTGTGCCTTCCCTCCCGCACACATGTGGCATGGCGCCCATGGCTCTTGGCAAGTGAAACATAGTTTCTTACTCCGAAGATCCCTCCTGGTCTCATCATCTTGCTGCCCTCCAACCTAGTTACCCCTCGATGGTGGGGCTCTCGTATCTCTCCCCCTCTGCTGGAAGTCCAGTCTGGCTGGCTGCGGTGCTCAAGCTCTAGGTAGAGCATCCTGCAAATCTCTTGCTCTCCCTACTGCGTCATGCAAGGTAGTGGACCTGCTTGATCTCACTAACCCATGAAGTCGTTTTGCCTAGCCCTCTACAAACATGTAGATCCTCCGGGATTTCGATAAGTCTGGAACCATCACCGATAGCCTCAAGAACTGTGAGATATATAGGCCTCTACGTTCCCGGTCTGCTTGAGCTTTGTCAGCTCTCCAAAGTACTCCTCTAGATCCTTCCTCTCAACCGATCCAACACCCTCTTGGTGAACTCATCATACGTTGTCACACTTACGTTCCCCAGCATAGTCAACCCATGAAACCACCATTCATGGGCTTCCCCTTCCAAGTGCAAGGTAGAAACCTTGATTGCCTCCATCTCAGTCATCTGATTTAGCTGGAAATAAATATCCAACTTCTCCACCCACGCTTTTGTTGAGCTCTTCGAGGAACCATCAAATGTCGAAAGGAATAGCCTACCCACGGTACGCTGCAAGTCACTTCCCTGCGTGTACCCTTCTTTGGCCTGGCCTTTGGGTTTTTTGTTAGTATTTAGCTAGCAAAACTCATTGAATGTGATGGCCCTTCCGAATTCTAGCCCATAATATTGGTATTCTATGAAAAAATCCCCATAGTGAGCCTCCTTTGGCTCTTGCAGTCCTCCTGTCCCTGAAGCTAGGAACGTGGGAATGGTGGACCGTGGTGGGGTGTAGGGTACAGTCAGCAAAGTAGTGTGGAGGCCTGCCTAATGCTGTGAAGTGCCAGACCCTTCTCCAATCTGGTTCCCCTTGAACTCCTTTTCCCTTACTGCCATTACTAAGCCTCGGGCCCACCTCCTCAATCCTCTTGGAGAGATCTTGTATTGACTTCAGAATAAGGTGAGCAAATTCCTTCTCTTCATTCCTCCCATCTTCTGTGTGCTCCATCTCTCTCTCTACAACCTTCGAAATGTTATCAACCTGATCTGGAGTGATTTCGAGCCTCCTTTCTCTGCTCTCTGGTGTCATAGACTACTTGCTCCACAGGCTGAGCTAAGTCTATGAGCTTTGATACCACTATAATATCCCAAATGGGAAAATAACAGTAATATAAAGCAGCAATAGGCTAAAAACCACAACAATTAAAATCACACCATCAATACATGAAAACTGGAGCCAAAAACATGAACTGAGTCATTTTATTAATGCTGGAAATTGAGTACAATAATGGTGATGGAATGGGTGCACCTGGGTGTGCTCAAGGCAGGATGAAATACAACTCAAACCATGCTGGAATTCCTCTCTGCAAATGGCTCTGCGTGGCTCTGGTGCTGCGCTGCTCTGCCCAGAAATGTTGTTGCTGCAGACTTTGGACTGTTGATTGGGCTACTTCAAGCGCTCAGAAAATTCCGAGATTTGGACACCGGACTCTACTCAAGAAACCCAAAAACACCAGTGAAGGAATTGTGGAATGCTTGACTTCAGAAAATTGCCCCTGTTGGGCTTGGTTCACTGCGCTACTGGTTGAAGCTCCTCTCCTGGATAGATCACTGTAAAATTGCCCCAAGTGCTGAGAAATCAACCTGTTAGGAATACCTTAGCTTCCGCACCAAATCCCAACTACAAATTCTCCCTCTTCTCTCCTCTTAGAACACCCTTCTAACTGGATTGCGTCCCTTCTGTGCAGTCACTACATCCTCTGTGCAATCCCTGGAATGGTAAGCTCTTCTTGCAAGATTGAATGTGAAACGCTCCTCCAAAATGGTGAATCCCCTCTCCTAAGCACGCTCTCAAAGTCCCCCGAGGCAGAGGTTGAGATCTTCGCCTGAAAATCTCGTGTGCTAAACAGCACTGCAGACTTGGCACTGATCACAAATGTGCTATGTCAAGATGACAATCAAAATATAAGTTGAATGAATGAGGAATGAATTTTCCTTCCCTTCCTTTTGTCAATTGAGCCCCAACGTTCCCCTTGGGCCCACCCTGGGCTGCGCAGCCTCCTCATAGAACCAATCCATGTGCTGCCACCATCAAGCCTCCCTCATGCTACCACCTAGGGAGATGCCTCTAATTCGATGTTGGCCACTTGGACCCCACTAAGGCTGCAATTTTTCCTTGAAAACTATAGGAATAGGTTGTAGCTTTCCCCAATTATTATTTTTGGTCCCCGGCCCACCTTATTTCTACCTAACATTAGAGATTGCAAAATTTATCAAAATTTAATATTCTAATTAGCGAAACTGCTAATTAGGAATATTACACTGTTCCTGGGAAAGATGATGCAGGCCCCTACTCCAGAAATTCGTACTGCTGTGGAAATACCTCCTGCTCTTATAAATCCTTCTCTTTTTTCCTAGAATTTGGTCAAGGAATGCTTCAGCAATAGTGTAGCCCCTACCTCCAGCACCACTCTCCAACAAGAATTGTGTTGCTCCTTTCCTGCGCCCTAGCTGAACCAGAAATGCGTGGTATTTGCGTGCTATCCTCCCAACTACGAAAGATGAGTCGAATTTTCCTCCCTAGGGTGGCACTCGTGGTCCACCGAAGAAGAGGGTGAGATTTCCCCTCGGAAACATCTAGTGTTAAACAACACCTGTAACTCAGCTAAACAACTTGAGCAACAATGTGTAAAATGATAAATTATCAAAAGGTACTCAGTGCTGCCTTCAACCCTCTATTTATAACTGTTGCTTCACCTTTCCTTGTGGGTCCCTCATCCAAATATTTTGATCTCCTTTCCACAAAAACGATTTTTCCTTGAGGGGTGGCCCCCACATTCCACTAAGGTTGAGATTTTCAATTTCTCCTAAGTCCCATGTACCAAAAATGTCTCCAATGCCCAGATTACAAAATTGTGCTATGCTTAGCACTCCCCCAATAAACTCCGTTAATCCTATTAAATGATCAAAATTGGGGATATTACACTTCTGAAAATTGTCACACCCACTTCTGCTTCCAAGCAGCTTTGATCATTATCAAGGGTGGAATAAGATAATCAGTCTCCCAAGAAAGGGGAAGGATGTCTAACAGCTCAGTCAACTTCACTCAATTTGGACAATGGCCTAGGGGGTCAATAATGAACAGGGGTCAAACTTTCAACAAATCTAGTCAATAAGCTCTTCATTCCAGAGGAGGAAATAATTAACACCATTATTGAAGACTGTTGGTAGATTATTGACAGAATTATCGTGTGAATTTTATTATAAATTATTTGGACTGTATATTCTTCGCTTATCATCGAGGATATATATTCCCATGTTTGGAGATCCATTATGTAAAAATATATGGGAGTAATGTTCTGCAGTTTTTCTTTGAGGATCATGACATTGATCTATGTAATGCCAATGGCATCTACAAAATGTGTACCTTTTTCTTTTATGGACTAAAGAATAAATGATTTTTTTTCACAGGAAAAAAGATAGATTGATTATGCCTAAATCCTTGCAAACATAGTATGAACTCAAGCACTAAGCTGCACTTATAGTTGAGGTTCTTTTTAAAGTTTTTCCTTTCTTTTACTCTTTTAATGAATGCAAGATGGAATTATGTACCAGTCATATCTAATACAAATCTTCCCCACATCTGTTTTGTATCCAAGTTATAATTAAGTTGTAATCAAGCCATATTTGCACTGGGTATCAACCCATGTAGATCGATGATGGGTAGATGAAACTAATAACATAGCCAATCTCTAGTTTCAACCCAAAATTTAAAACATCACTAAACATGTACAAGTAAAAGGTTAAACATATGATAATTCTTAACTTTTCTATAATGATATTCTATTTCATGCAACAAAATCCACGAGAAAAATAATTTATAATAGAATCTATGATGCATGAGAAAGGCACTTGTAGATACAAAAATGTTTGAACCATTTTTAATGAACTTGACAACATATACAGCATCAGACTATCTACCTATCATACTCCTAGAATTACTAATATACTATGACACTTGGTATCCCTTGGATTATTAAAATAATATTTCTCTAAACAAAATGATACAACAATTTCACTAACCATCAAAACCATCTATAAATAATACAATAGAAACTCTAAAACAGTATGCATGTGAATCAATGCTAGCTAGTTTGTAAGAAAATGCAATAAAAGTACCTTTGCAATTAGATATGTTTCATTGTTGATATTTGTAACGTAGAATTAAAGAAATTAAATGACACCTACCAATTTAATATCTTCCTTTCTGTAGTCAATCACCCTATCGACACCAAAGTCCTTCAGAAGGGCCGCCTTTTGTGTTCCTCCACAGGTCGCAACCACCTTATTCCCTGCTATTTTTGCCAACTAAAAACAAAGAAAAATGTAAATGTCTCTCTCTCCCTCTCTGCCTCTCTCAGACACACACAAGAAGTCACAAGATCTTATGAGAACATTAAAGTGCCAAACGTAACATTGAACAAGAAAATGTAGTAGTTGAATAAGGTGAGTTTTTTATCAACTATTGTTCATAAATGGGGTCGAACATTATTATGAAAATGGTCATTAATTGCAGTTAATGACAAGATCATTGTTGTACATTCACAAATTTTTACCAACATATATTTGTGCCTCAAGCATTTTATTTTAATATGAATTAGAAAGGTCAAAAGGAATTAAAAACTTGTTTATACAATTGTACAAATTTACCTATATTTTAGCAGTGTGAAATACAAGATGGGATAAATCTAGTCAACCAAGACAACCACCTGAATGAAAATTAAGAGGTAGAGTATAGCTAGATAGAGTATGGATAACATCAACAACTGTTGTACAACATGTGGCATCTCTACACAATACAATTCGTAAGTTGCACGATCGGTTTCCATATTGGATGCCTGTGTTATGATATAGTGCTTGTGAGGTGTTTCTTTCTATTAACATGCAAGGTATGGTTGGTGGTAGACGCCATGTAGTTTTGGGGCCACACTTGACAATAATTATTCTTCATCATGAAAAACATGCAAACCAATATTAGCAAGATTAGCAAGTACGTATATGCAAATAATTTATAAATATATTAATCTCAATGGCCCAACTCAAGTGGTTCAGTGCTTTGAAATTCATTCAAGAGGCCTTTGGATCAATTCCCCAAGTTGATGCCGTTGTTGCATGCTTCATTCAATGTCCTTGTTGGATCAATCAACATGACAAGATATGCACTAGGTACCATTTGAAAATGCAATTAAGTGCTCGGAGTTTTACCTCAAGGATTTCCTTAGAACTTTATGGTGGAAGTTAAACTTATGAGTTCCCACAAGGTTTGTTCCATCTTTTATCAATGATTTCCATAGAGGAACATACTTGTCCTTTATCTCCATATGCTAACTTTATTGCCCTTTTGGCATGATCCATGGTCACAAATAAAACCCATGGAAGGATTATAACCATCAGCCATCCACAATGTTCTCTTGAGAGGCTAACTAAATAGCAATATCTCTTTTTCCTTTTTCAAAAAAATCTTTCAAACACTTGTTCCACCATCTATTTCCCTTCAACCCTTATGCTCCATTGAGATGCATTCCATTCATCAGAAGAAAACATTTTCCTCAAGTTGGATTTTTGTTAAACAAGGGATTACAACAAAAGAAAGTTTGTTGCAAATCATGCAATGGCTAATGGAATAAGCTCTTTATCCCTAGTGTGCTTCCTCATAATGTTAAAAACCCATGAGTGGTTATAGATGCACCTAGTTATGGATTTCGCTTCTTCCACACAATTCTTCACCACACACTATTTCACCCACTCTATTCTAACAATATCCTCAAGCATAAGGTCCAAATAATGGGCTTGTAATATTCCCAATTTTGTGAGTGCAAAATTGCTAAGGGGTTTTCCCAATTTAAGTAAAAAAGGGGCAAATATTATTTTTATTAGAAGTGTGGCAAAATAATATTTTATTGGAAAAGGGAGGCAAATTATTATTTTATTAAAAAGGTGGCAAAAGTCACTAACTGGAAAATAGTCGGCACCAATAAAATAATATTAAAAATGAGTCTAGAAGGATGGAAAGAAAATATAAGACGAGGGACTCATTTTGTGGGGCATATTTTGACTATTACACTTCACATTTCATCTTCTCCTAGATTTTTTTAGCACAAGGGTCAGAGTGTTGTTTAGCACCAGGAATTCCAAGCAGAATTCCACCCTCATTTCAAAGAACTTCGAGTGTCTCCCTAGTGAGGTAATTTGGGGGAGTCCAATTCAAGATTTCCACAGAGCTTATTGCAGGTGTTCACCCAGTTTTGCGCACTCCTTGGGCACAGAGGCAGTTCGATTTACACATTGGACGATCAGCTATTGTGGGTTGGAGCTCCAACTATTTTGCAGGTGGTTTTCTCTTTCGATGTCGGTGACTTTGCAGTGGATTTGCAGGTCTAGAGAATAGCATTATTTGTGGGCCGAAATCCTTATTTCGGGCAATGCGGAAAGCTCACTAGTTAAAGCTTGCGCAAGGACAGAGGGAGGCTAGTTTCTGGAGGAGATTGGACTGGAGAAAAAGGTAATTTTTGGAGTAGATATTGTGGAATATTTGTGAAACTTCAGCAAACGATTTGGGTACAGCAAAGAAGATATTTTCTTGTACAGCGCACAACCATCCTGGGTAGATAATTCGCACGTTTTCGGGCTTCCGGGTCAGTGAGAATTAGCCCAAGATTGTTTTAGGTTTTTGTGAGTATTTGTAGGAGAGGCCATAGTTGAAGTTTCAAAATTTTATGAACAATATATAGGGCATAAATTCAATAGGGCGTAAAGCCAGCCAGAGAGCCATTTGCACCATTTTGGAGGGCTTCTTCATCATTTGGATTCAGCCCAAACCATTTATGTGTTTTTTCCAGGATTTGGGAGAGGAGTTCAAGGCTGAAATTTCAAAGCATGTTGGCCATTATTTTGAGTAGAAAATCCAGTTCCATATGGCAGCCTATAACAGAATTTTCTAGACAGTGCACATTTTCATTTTGGAGCCATTTCAGCAGTTGGGTCGGGGAGATTTCACCTTGGGTTTTCCTAGCTTGCATAGCAAGCCCAGGTTCCATTGTTCTTACTCATTATGTACCCAGATTTCCATTGATTAAAAAAATGGCTCAGTCATTCTGCTCATTTTTCCTAGTATTTTGATTTGGGTGCTTGCTCTTTAATTTTAATTGTTGTTCCTAGTTCATGATTTTGGTAGTTACTCTTATTTTCCCAATTAGGAATATTACAGTGGTATCAAAGCATGATCTTGGCCAGTTGTGGGAAAGCTAACAAGATCATGAAGGTGTTAGGCATGCATGCATAGTGATTAGTGAAACTATGTACACTCCAGTGATGCAAGAAAGACGAAAACACATGGAGAACCAAGGAAAATATGCGCAGCCTAGACAGGGTGGTCAGGGTCAGTTTCTAGAGGAGTTGATGAGGCAGAACCAATAGGTTCTAGTGATAATGCAACTAATGATGGGAATGCAATTACATAACCAGTAGGGCCAAGCCAACCATGGAGAAGGTGGTTCCCGGACAGGAGAGGGAACCCAAGCTCATGCACACACAACTCACCAAATTTGTTGAGGTTTTTCTCAGATGGGATTGATGAGTACTATTGACTTTTCCGCCTACACCTACCTATAGTTAGTGGGAAAAGCCTTCAACCCCACCAGGTGTGGTTGGTGGCAAGGAACTAAGAGAAGGGGTTGTCACCTATTCCCGACTCTCTCCGTTTAAGCTATCTCCTAGGTTAGCTAAGGGGGGTGATCCCTAAAGGTAAACTAAGTCAAATATGTGAGGTTTCTAGGAGAATTGATTAGAAGGAATTACTTATCAAAGATGACTCAATTCCAAGATGTAAACAAGCTTATAAGTATATGAGCAATATTCAATGATGTGTTCAAAATATAGACCAGTGCTTTAAAGTAAATGACAAGTGCTTGCTCAAAAATAAAATTCATGATACAATGACAATAATCCAGCAAAGCAAAGTGCTAGACCAAGATAAACATATAAGCATCACTTACAATAAATGAAAAAGTACTTGTAAGCATAGTATTCAAAACAGGCCGGTTTGAACCAATAATCGGTCAAATTGGTCAGTCAGGAGCCTAGCCGGTCAAAACTAGTCAAAAAACCCGATCAGCCACCCCATTTCGCATTTTTTCCTGGTCAAACCGGTGCTAACCAGCCGGTTTATTGATAAACTGGTCGGTTAGTTGCCACAACCACAAAAGGGACCCATAGAAGTTGATTTGGCCGGTAATGGGTGGTTTTGGAAGGAAAAGGAGGGTTTTTTCCCTCCAAAAACACTCTCCCCAATCCTTTAAAGGCAAGGGTACCCTCTCATTTGTCTCACACATCTCATTTTGAGCTTTTGTGAGTTTGATTGAGAGCTTGGAGAGTGTTGAATTTTCGCAGGAGTACCGGAACAACATAGAGTTTGGGCTAAGTAGTAGTCATCATGCCTCCAAAAGCCAAGGATACTGCATGGGCTCATTGGGATATTATTGATGGAAAAATTATTTGCAAATATTGCCAAAAAATTATTGTAGGACGTGGTATTTACAAGTTCAAGCAACACTTGGTTGAGATAGGAGGCCATGTAAAGCCATGTGTAGCACCAAATGAAGTAATAGGGCATATAAGGGAAAATACCTTCAGAAGTTTGAGACTCAAGTCACTGAACCAATAGAGAAGTTTGTGACTCGAGCAGTTGCAAAGTTTGGCAGTCAAGACTCAACCAACTGAGTTTGATCATGATGACAAGTTTCAAGTGATAATGTTGATCACAGATATCATATATGTAGATTTGTAGTAGGCAAAGGCCTCATAGCTTGTAGCATTGTTTTTGGATTTTATGGGCCATTTGGAGCCTCATTGCTTATTTATTTTTTTGATGATATGTATTGCACTCGATGCCATTTTGATATATTCACCTTTACATAGTAGATAAATAGGCAAACTTTGCATATTTTGTCTCTATTGGCTTGGGATCATGGTTGCAAATCTTAAAAATAGTTTTTTTATTAAAAATTAATTATTTAATGTATTTTTTAAAAACCGGTTCATTTAGACCTGTTCAGTACCGGTTAGACTGATTCCGGTCAGAAACCCGGTTCATTAGGTCCACCGGTCCGGTCACCGATTCTGGATTTTAATACTATGCTTATAAGAGAGTGCTCAAGTAACAAAGGATAATGACATTAAATATTCATGAGCTAAATAACCACCAAAGTAACAATTACATGAGATAGCAAAATGGCAAGTAATGTTGTGATGTTGTAATATTCCCAATTCGCGATAGCTTACTGGAAATATTAATTTTGATCAATCTTGCCTTATTATAGTCGGAGCATGAATAAAGTGAGTAAAATATTAATTCACTCACTTACGATAAAACACTTTCCTAAAGTCCACAACGAAATTAAAGGAGTGGGGCCTAGTGGCCAAGTGGACAGCGCAGGAGAGGGACGCAGACCACGTGGGCAGCGTGGGGCCTACCTCACGCAGATGAAGGGGACAGCATGGACCAAGGAGCACATGGAGGAGGTGGGGCCTAGGGAGAGAGAGGCCCAGCGTTATAAAAGAGAGGAGAGCCCCCTCATTTCGGCATTCATGTTTATGCATATTGAGCTAGTCATTTTGACTTGGAGCACGCTAGCTATTTAGCTTGTCTGCAGCACTGTTCAATGCATCGGGTGTCTCCGTTCAGAGATCCCACCCTCAGCCCCGGGAGACTTCGAGCGCTTGCTCGGGTGAGGTATTTTCATCAGCTTTTTGCAGGAGGATCGGAGATTGTATTTGTGGAGGAGCAGAGCCATTAGAGACTACGCAGACTTGAGAGGGAGGACGCAGTCCATCTTGAGGGAGCTTCAAGGTGGCACCATTTTGCAGGATTTAGGCCAGAGGATTGAGCAAGGGGCCAACCCTTGCCTATTGGAGTCATTTGGCAAAGTGAAAGACCATATTTTGGAGGATTGCATTCAGCACCAGCGTGGCCCTTGGGAGGATAGCGTAGATCCTCAAGGGAGGCATTTTCGGGGGTCAACCATTTCAGAAACGCTCTCTGGGCTTTTCTAGGTATTGTGAATAGAGGTCGATTCCAGAGTTTCAGCTTTTTCTGAGTAGGGGAGCAGCCCCAAATGCTCATTTTGTTCCAGTAGTAGCAGCAGCACGGCAGTATTCCAGCAGCCTGGACGCAAAGCAGAGAGCAGCCATTCCATAGATATTCTGAGAGTATCCCTACACTTGTCTGGTGCAAGTCGAGGTGCCATCACTCTAATCACCTCTTGTACTCATTTCTATTTCTCAGTATAATAAAATGGCTCAGCATTCTCTCTATTTCATGTGTATCTGCTTCATGATCTGTTTCTAGCTTTTTATATCTTGTTGTATGCTTTGTATTACTGTTTATTTCCCCTTTGGGATATTACAGTGGTATCAGAGCTCATAAACCTAGCTCAACCTGTGGGGCGAGTTGTCAATGACACGGGGAGAGAAGCCGTAATTTGCTACAAAGGTAGAAAGTATCGTGACAGAGAGCGTAGGTTGCAAATCACCTACGGAGAGGGTGACTGCGTTCCAGTGGTGGACGCAGAACAGGAGGAACCGATGGCAAATGATAGTGATGCGAAGAAGTTTGGGGAAATGCTCCTCAAGTCGGTACAGGATCTGTCGAGGCAGATTGAGGGGATGGGACAGAGATTCACCGTTGTTGAGGCCAGACAGCGTGAAGCCCCAAGGGGTTTCCAGATTGGTGAGGGATCGGGCACATCCCACCATTTGCAGGAGCACGATGCCACTCAGCACATGGCATCACATGCACCCACACGTTCCACTATGCCCACACGGCTCCGGCCAGCAGGCAGGACGGCTTGATTTGCAGTTGTTCTAGGCTGAGCGTGTAGCAAACTGCGCCACGGTGACGCAGAAGCTGCATAGAGCTAGGTGGACAGCTTGCTTTTCAGTGGCATTCAAGTGTTAGAATTGCACAGAGTGAGGGTAATTACCCTCGGATTATTTTTTCCATTATTTTCTTTGCAGGATAGCCAGTATTCGGCATCCAAATTGTACTCAAATAAATTCATTGTTGCTTAATAATAAAACCCTCAGCTACTCCACCAATTTTCTCAAGTTGGGTTTTTCCGGGGACATTTGTCCAAAAATAATTTTAATATTTTATGTGTGTTAGCATTTCTCAGTTTCCAGCACTATTATTTCCGTAGTTTTATTTGTGAAGGTTGCAGTGCGATTTATTCGATATTTTTCGTAGCAAATAAATTGTTGAAATAGTTAACAATTAGAAAAATTAATTCCAGTTGCTACAATAGGATTTCAATAGTGAATTTTTCACATGGTATCAGAGCGTGATTGATCAGACGGGGATGCTCAGAAGCGGAGACAAAAATTCGTTGTTGAAAGGGAGCAGCAGGACGAGTTTTTGGAGGCTGAGCAAAGCCTAAGCCAGATAGAACGAATTGCTTGGGGAAGTTCGATTTTTTCAGTGCAAGTTGGCAGAAAAAATCAGCTTTCTAGTTCAATGATTCCAACAGGCAAAGGGAGCAACAACAACTCAAATTTTCGCTAAGCAAATTTATTGTATGGGCACAAAGGGTTTTGCAGCAATTTTCTAGAGCAGAATCTGTGCGGGGTGGAAGAGAAAAAGCACACAGAGGGATATTTTCTCTCAGGGGATCTCAAGTTTTAGAGATTTAATTTTTCGAGTTGCAGATTGGCAGTAGTTGTGCACAAATCTTCTCACTCCATAAGGGAGTGCGACCATTAGATCCAGCAGAGAAGAAGAGGGAAAGAGGGAGTTTTCGACCAGAATCGAGATGGCCACAACTGGGCTCGGAGATCAAGACAAATTGGACGGTGCCTCCAAATATGCCATTTGGAAGGCCATAATGTCCTTTCTCATTAATGAGCATGGTCTGAAGATCTATGCAGAGAACGTGGTAGCAGTACCCCAGGATGTGGATCAACAAAAGGAGTACAAAAAGGAAATGGCGAAGGCGAAGCGGATGATCTTGGATGGAGTTCCAAATCATATAGTCTCAAATGTAGTTGGCTAGAATACGACCAAGGAGAAGTGGGATGCTCTCTCCACGCTATATCAGAGTTCTTCTGAGCAGCAGAAGATGCTTCTCCATGAGAAGTTGAGAAGTATCAAGATGCAGAAGGGTGAGGCGTAGATCCCTTTCTCACTAGGATTCAGGGAGTCCGAGATTAGCTATCAGCCATTGGGGAGGCGCCCCAACACACAAAGCTTGTACGGTTGGCACTAAATAGTGTCTCGGAGGATTGGAAAGTGTTTGCCCAAAGTCTTTTGGGCAGGGACACTTTGCCTAGACGGGACAGGATGTGAGCCAATCTACAGTAGGAGGATTTGATGCGAGCTCTAGTAAAGAGCATCATTAGCAGAGGCAGTAGCAAGGGCGTGAAGAGTGATAAGGAAGAGGAGAATGTGACCCTAGCATCGAAGATTATAAGAAGAAGTCAATGGGTATATGGAGGACACACTAGTGAGACACAGAGATCGATCTCCTTGGCCAGTTCGATTTTTCGGAGGCAGTAGCCAGAAGAGTTCAAGCCAGAGAAGGAAGCGGAGAGAGAAGGGCAAAGACAGTGAAGTCGGAGGAAGATTTCCAGATTCGGTGAGTGCATTTAGTGAGGCCTAAATTTCTCTAGAAAGTTGCGCAGAGGTAGCGCAAAAGCTTCAGAGGGAAGTTCGATTTGCTGAAAGAAGAAGACATTTTCAGTTCCAGAGGTCAGACAAAGGTTCCAAAGGGCCGGAGTAGAGTTTTCATAGTCAGCCGCTGTTAATTTCAAGAAACTGGGTCCAAACTCCATGGTGCACTGCTCATATGACGATGGTCATATTTTTGTTGGATTCCTCTTTCGGAGAGGTGCAAGATTGATCTAAAGATCATCTTGATCGGATGACCAGAACATTTATTTTGATTTTATTCTCCACATGTGCAAGGTCAGCCAGATTTGTAGTGTAGGCTCACATGCCTAATAGATGTGTCACACACCCTCATTGATGGATATAAATTGGAGAGACTTGGAGGTCATTTCATCATCAACTCATCACACATTCTCTCATTGTGATCTGATTGATTCAATAGCCTTTGGAAGCCTTTTTCCCTCACACGTGTGGAGCAAAGCTGCTTATTTCTACGGATATGTTTAGGGCTTTCTGATGCAGCGTTGACCGTGGTCAACCCTTGGTCTTTGACCTCCAACTTCTGCCAAAAAAATCGATTTTAGGTGGTCGTACTGTTGGGCACTAAAATCGAGGAATTACGGGTTGTTTGACCAAAGCCCTAATTTGTTGCGTTGACTTTTTTGTTGCTGCCTGTGTTGACTCTGGGTTGACTAGCGTTGACTTGTGATGCGCTATCTTTGAGGGTTGTGGGTGTGACACATGAAGGATTGGCTGACCGAGAAAGACTCTGCTGGCTGAAGCATCCTGTTGACTATCGTAACGCAACAATATCTCATATCTTTGCTGGACAAAAGGAATTGTAAATCTGATTTATATTTGGCTTGTCTTCTATTGATCTATTATTGTGTTCTATCAGCATTTTACTTTCATGTTTATGCGATTGTTATTTTGTATTGGGCCTAAGAAAGATTGAAGTAAAAGTGCATCAAGCATAGAACACCATGGTTATCTAAATTTAACAGCAGCAGGCAGGACGGCTTGATTTGAAGTTGTTCAGGGTTGAGCGTGTAGCAGACTACGCCAGGGTGACACAGAAGCTGCACAGCTAGGTGGACGACTTGCTTTTCAGTGGCAGTCGAGTGTCAGAATTGCTCGGAGTGAGGGTAATTCCTCTCATATTACTTTTGCCAGTTTTTTCTCTGTAGGATATCCAATATTCGGCATCAGATTGTACTCAAATAAATTCACTTCTGCTTAATAATAAAACCCTCCGCTGCTGCACCAGTTTTCCCAAGTTAGGTTTTTCCAGGGACATTTTTCCAAAAATAATTGTCATATTTTATGTGTGTGCTAGCATTTCTCAGTTTTCAGCGCTATTATTTTCCGCAGTTTTATTTGTGAAGGTTGCAGTGTGATTTATTCGATATTTTTCGTAGCAAATAAATTGTTAAATTAATTAACAATTAGAAAAATTAATTCCAGTTGCTGCAATAGGATTCAGTAGTGAAATTTTCACATTTTATGGTTCCTCCAGAATTGGTGCCTCTCCTCCTTGGTTTTAGCGTGCTTCTTCGATTTTTACTTTCAAGTAGTGTGAACCTCCACTTGCATTCTTTCAGGGACCACTTGTTATCGACTAAACATTCTTACACTGGTTCAAGCACTCTCTTTTTAGCAGGGACCCAATTCACTCCTTGTTCCCGTGCATTAAATCTATGAAGCAGAATGTGTTCCATCATTTAATGCACTACACTGCTTGTGTAGTTCCTCTTGTTCTTCCTACATCAATGCTTTTCCTTCTTGGCTTTTAGCACACTTCCTTGATTCTTACATTCCTGTGGGGCAGACCTCCACCAACAATCCTTCACAAACCTCTTCTCTTTGACAATCCATTCTCCCACTGGTTCAAGCACTCTCTATTCCACAGGGACACGGGGCTGTCTAAAGACCCCAACTACATCAAATCCAAGGATTATTTTGTTCTTCTTTGGAAGGGGAGCATCCCAGATACAGTAGAGTCCCCAGATACAGTAGAGTCCGAGGAAATTTCTTCTTAGCTGGGACAAATTGATGAGACTTAATCTACTGAACACATATAATATATGTACCTTTCTGTATTTGTGCTTATCTCTTTCAGGTGACTTGTCAATTAGTTTAAACTGATCACTCAGTCACTTTATGGTATATTATTAGAGATAAGCCAAACTTATCACTCACCCACAATTTCGTACTCTATATACACTTTCTTAAACCAAATGAGTGTATATATATGTAGGTGTATGGTGCCGGCAGTCTCCTCTCATACTCGCATACTTGTTCTCTTGTGATTTCTTGTGTGTATCTTTCTCTATTGTTGTTGTGTGATATTAACTCAGTCAATGATTCTATCATACTTAAGCAGCAAAATACATATCACAACACTCATAATATGATTTACATTCTCATTGCTCAATCAAAAATATTCTACAACCAGTGGAAATCAATTTGAAATGGAAACATAAAAGGATGCCACTGAAGACTCAATAAAAAGCATTGTAATGGCCAAAGAGATTTACCTGAACAGCAAACTGTCCGGTCCCCCCAGCAGCGGCTGTAACTAGAACTGTCTGACGAGATTCCATCTTTCCAGCCTAGTCACGTAAAACAACAAATAGATTCTAAATAATGAGAATGCAATTTATAAACATCATTTAAACTCGAAAAACAGAGAACAAAAATAGCTGTAGTGCTTGTCCATTTAACAGGATTGAAATAGAACAATATTTGAAAATAACTAACTTCTAAACATCTATGGCATCTCAAATCAAAAAAACCAATGTAAAGGCAAAGCCCCATGAAATCGAACCTTTCTCATCAAAATATGAAGTGCAGAAAGATATCAATCCATATCAATCCATGGGAGATGTGGAATAATAATAACTTAAAAATGATGAATTTGATACAGTGATAGATCACTTCATATTTGTCACATGATACAGTAAGATAGATCACTTTATATTTCATACAGGAAGTAGTTGTCCTATCCACTTTCCCTAACCAATGCTATCACAACTGAACCCATGATCGAATCGGTCAACACCAAAAATGAAATGGACTAGAACTGGAGAAAAACCAAACCAAAAACCCAGTTGACCAAAAAATACATAAAATATTAAATCATCTGCATCCATATCAATCCAAATCATTAGACACAAACATGCAAAGTTTCTCATATATATAGCAAGTAAAGGTGTGTATAACCAAAATAACACTGAGTGCAATCCATCTCTGAACCAAAAATACATCAACAAAGAGGGCTTTACATGGCCTCTGGACACCAAAAAAAATCATGCTATAGTAAATAACTACATCTCTTCAAAATCATTGCCTATATTGGGATCCCCATCATCAATATCACCCTCTAAGCATTAAAATAAGATAGAAAATCTTAACATGCCAAATCATTGGTTTTGCTTGAGTGAAGGGTACAGTTTTACCAAGGTCATCGCAGAGAAGCTCAACAATCAGTGCCACCAACATTGAGGGACATTGAGGGCTTGGTGCTCTTGATTAAATGCTATTCCACACCCTCATACATGACAAAATCCAATGGAAACATTGCACTCCTGCCAATCCTTAAATCCCAAAAAATTTTGTCAACTGAATTTTGAATGAGATCTAAAATTCTACTTTCTCCATATGAAATACAATGAGGTTGGAACAACTCTCAAACATCCTGAAATAGTTAATGATAATGTTAAAAATTTAAGTAAAAGGATGAAAATGGAAGATAAAGGAGAATGTCACTTTTACTATTATCATAATTAATGATAATAGTTAACGATAATGTTAAAAATTTAAGTAAAAGGATGAAAATGGAAGATAAAGGAGAATGTCACTTTTACTATTATCATAATTACATAGCACTAACAAGAAGGTTGCAAAAAGCGCCAACCCCACCCCCCACCACCCTGCTCCAACACCAAAACTGCACTCAAAGCGGGAGCATGCTCTAGCTTTGAAAGCCACGTTCCCTACCAAATTGAAACCTCCACGCTCCCGAAAGTGCTCCCACCATCTATATGCTAAAACCATGCTCCCTATGTGCTCCCTTAGTCATACGCTCCCAAGCAGACCTCAAAAGACTTTATATTTTTTTAATTTTTGAGTGGACATGGGACCTATGGTAGGTTTCGGGTTGAGATAAAAAGTAAGGATTATAATCAAACACCTCTTGTCCCTCTCTTTTCCTCAATATTTAAAATTCTTTGTTTGAGCTTGGAGGAGAGAGCAAAGTGGAGAGAAAAGGAGAGAGCATATTTTTTAAATCAAATTTGTGAGAGCTTAGAGGATAGAGCGAAGGAGAGCTTGGAGGAGTGAACAAAGAGGAGCTTAGAGGAGATAACAAAGGTTTCCATCTATTTCAACTTCTCAAGAGCTAAAGAGTAAGTGCAAACCACAACTCCCTCTTTTCCCTATATTCTTTGTTTAAGGTTTTCTTCTCCGTCATTTTATTGCAAGTTGTTCATCTAAGATTTGAGAAAAATGGTAATCTCATGGTTTGTCATTACATTTTTGGTTCTCATGGTTTTAGTGGGGAATAAGCATCAAAACGAATAAAAGGAAGAAGAGGATAGTGGTCACATTCATAGCAACCCAATGTATGATGATGAGGAAGCATTTGAAGGGGAAGGGAATGAAGAGGGCCATGAAGGTTCATTGACATCCTTGTGGAGATATGTGACAAAATTGAGGCGGGAGAGGTGGTGGAAGTTGGAACCTCTAAATTTGTATACCCTCATGATTGTCATCGAGGAAAACCTTATACTAGTTCATACCGTGTGAGGAGGCTTCCTTGTGGTGTAATGGAGAGATGACAATAAGGGTGCCATTGGGATCTCAATTTGCATTGAGATATCTATTGATGCTTTTGCAGCATTAAATAGACATTCCCCCATAGGGTCATGCTGATTTGACTAGGGGAAAATGATACATTCACCCATGGGGCCATGCTGATTTGGCTAGGGGTGATTGGCCCACAATGCTCGCATTGTACTCCGAGATAGAGTGATCTATTTTTTATAGAGCGGATTTGAATTTTTTCTTGTTTGGGGTTTTTCCCCTAACAATGGGGTAAGCAATTTTAGTCTAATGTTGAGTTGTGATGTAGGCTCCATAAGTGAAGGGGTTTCTTGTGATGAGGTACCCCTTGATGAGTCTCCATTCAACATTAGAACTCTATATAAATAAACAAGCATGTGAGAGGAAAATTATCGACATAGCAAGCTCATTTTGATCTTTTTTGGGGGAGGAGAAATTCAGCCAAGGAGAAATGTGTCACTGGAGATCAACTTTATCATTTTCTATCTTTCCTCTTGAGGCCACACGTGTGATCGAGTTGACCGAGCTATTCAACTGAGATTGACTGAGAGTTGATTGAGTTGTTTGACCGAGATTGGACGAGGATTAACAACAAATTTTTGACCGAGTTGACCACAGCTTGACCAAGCTTGACCACAGCCGCATGTGTAGATTTGATCGCATCCGCGTGTGCAAGTTTGACTACAGGGTTGAAGTTGATCGCAGACCAATTTGACCATTGACCGTTGACTAGCAAATTTCTAAGTTGATTTTAACTGATTTGACTCGCATTGACTAGCAATTGTTTTGACCATGTTTGACTGGTATTTGACTAGTATTATTGGCACAGATTTCTAGACATTTTTATTTCTAAACCTTGCCAAAAGACAATTTCCCTTTAAGAAAAGATTGTTGCGTTTTCTCCCAAGGTTAGGTTTCCCAGGTGAAAAATATTGTGTTTATTGTGCATGTGTTAGTTTATGTGCTTGGATAGGTTTCCTAGTCTCATATTGTGTCTATGAGGCCAAGGAACACATTTTCTCCAATACCCAGAAAAGGTTTCTAAGGAAAAGGCCTTGATTAGAATTAATTAGCCAGTTTATTAATTTTCTTAAGTCTAACATAGGAAAATGGCTTAATTAATCAGCATTAATTGAGGTAAATCGATTTTCCTCTAAAGACTTCCAGGAAAGTCATGAGAAGGGGTCAAGATGATCTTCGCCATCGATTGAGATTAAATCATGGCTATTGATACGTCAACGAGAGATTATAAGAGGAATTCGATGGACACTTGGAGAACAAATCAGTGAGAGATCGAGACACAGTATTGCAGTGATAGCTATGAAATTTTCAAGAGGAAAATATTTCTGCAATACTTGGTTTATTTCTCCTACTTATTAGATAAGTTATTTACAGGTGCTTCAGTAAATTCTGAAATAAACACATTTGCAGATCTTCATTATCGTTTAGAGCATAAGAACAGAAAGATAATTTACACAAGTAGCACAATAGAAACAACCACATGAACACAGTTATTTTTGGACAATTGTCCTCGGAAAAACCCAATGTGGGAAAATCGGTGCAGCAAATGAGGGTTTTATGTTTATCTTCAGAAATGGAAAGTACATTTACAGGAGTCTGATGAGCAGAGAAAAATTAGCAAACACCTCGCTGAATTTTCTAGACCTTCCAGACAAATTTCGGACCCTCAGAGTGACCTGCTTCACCCTTTGCGTCACCCAGCGTGAGAGCTCTACGCAGTCCCTCTCTGGATTGCGTGATTATGCGTGGAGGAGTTCTTGCTGCTGATCAGCTCACCCTTCCCTTCATCATCCTAACTTCTGCTTCCCGATAACTGACTCCTCCCTCCCCCTACTTCTGCAACCCAGCCTCTACAAACTCACCCACTAAAATTGAATTCTCTTGCTTCAAAATTGATTTCCTTCGGGTACTGAGAGTGTCCCCTGCTTGATTTCCAAATGGCCCTCAAGTCTCTTCTTATAGTCTTCCTAGCTTACGAATCAACGACCAAGATTATATAGTTAATCAATGTCTTAGATTAAAAGATGACTTGATCTTCATTTTCTAGAAGATTCAAACTCTGCTTTATTAATTCCTTTTAATTATTTAATTTCCCTAAGTTTAAACTTAGGGTCTGCATTAAAATAATTAATTATTTTAATAAAGTCATAACCGAGTGGAATTTCCACAAACGATTTCTGGGTTCTCTGGATAACTGATGTCCAAGCCTCTCTACAAAAAATGAGACTTAGAACACTTTCTGATGCTATAGAAATCAACAATAACAAGGGTGCAGAGGCATCAGCAGAGTGAGATCAGTAGTGTTTGGAGAGAAGATTGGATGAGGAATTTATCGCACTGATTTCCTGAGTTATTTGGAGATCTATTTTTCTACAGAGGCTGATTTTCCAGTGGTACGAATTTCTCTAGAGAGGGGTGTGAATTACCCCAGTCAGTGGTGTGAATTTCTCCAGGAGGACGAATTGTCGGACCAAGGAGACAAATTGCTGGAGAGATTGATTTGCACACGAAAGTCAATTTTGCCAGTTGATGTTGAAATCCAGAGCAATGTTGCAATAATCGCAATCAGGATTAAATCTGCGAGAGTTCGAAATCGGAAAAAAATCGTAAAAATCGAGATTAAATGGGCAAAAATATGGCAAAATTTAAACAATACAAAAAAAAACATTTTTTTCAATTTTTTTAGCATCTAAAGCATCCACAACATAAAATAAATGCATTGACACATAAATATGAAAAGAGAACTAATATATAAGATGTGTAATATGTCTAGTGCTACATCACACATAATAGAGAATTATGTCCAAAATCCCAAGTCCTAACTCAGCATCAAAATATCAACAAAAAATGCAATAACGTATCTCAAATCTTGAGTCATATACAATGAAATGAACCAACTAACTAATGATTTCCTCTACCTCTCTTGCAATAAAATGTAACAGCTTTCCCTCTAGATGAAGAAAGCCCTGGGGCTGACATTAGACTTTGATGTCCTCTAGAAGTTGAAGAACTAGGAGCCATAGGAGGTAGACCACAACCTCTACTGGTGACCATGGTAGGCAGTGTCACCTCCTCCTCCTGTTGCTCCTCCTCATCCTCCTCCTCCTCTAACCAATCAGAGGTTGATTCCATGATAGGCCTCTCAACCTCAACCATCCTTGCAGAAGTGGTGTCAATCTCATTCAATGAAATGGCCTCCACGTTAGGTGTCCTCTCAAGTTGCCTCACCCACAATCAGAGAGTGTAGTAGACGTAGGCCATGTCATTAGGGTGCTAGGACTCCAACCTGTACGAGGGCCATAAATTATCAATTAATAATTATAAAAATAAAAAATTATATTTTTTATTATTTGATGAATTCAACAAATTAATTGGAAAATTTTTAACTTGTTGTGCTTCCTGGTGTGTACTTTTTCAAATATACTCTAGTCGCGCCCGCATTCTGAGGAGCTACATGTTTTGGCTGAGCACTCGAATGGAAAGCTTTTGGAGATTGAGTGTTCTGTCACAATGGCTTCTCCACCACGCATCTACAACAAATAAGAGAAACATAAGAAAAAAATTAAAATTTGAAAGTTGAAGCAAATTATGAAGAGAATGAAATTTGAAAATTGAAACAAACTAAAGCTTACCTGGCATTTTGGTTTTCCTATCATGGATAGCCATGTCAAAGCTAAATGTGCCACCTGCCATCCTGTATATCTCCATTTCCTTAGAAATTTATGCGCGTTTTGTTGGAGATGACACCATCTTCTGAACGCAAGTGAAAAATCCATCCATAACCTCAACATCAAATACAAAACCACAAGAGTAAGAAAATGCAGGGTTTAGGTAGATCACAACAGCATGAATGGGAAGATAGAGTGTATTGCTCTGTCGCTCATCAATCACTGCCCATATCAGTTGTTGTTTCTCAAACGCCTCATCCCCCTTATCATCATAATAATTGTGAATTGATTCTTTGGCCCTATCCATGGCCTCATACAAGTAGCCCATTGTGGGCTTGTCTACATCAAATAATCGAAAAACCTTTACCAAAGGTTTAGTAATGTTACACACCTCCTGCACTCCCACCCAGAAGCTTTCCTAGTATAAAACTATTCTGCATATGGCCTCTCCCTCTGGTTTGCAACTAAATGACAAAGCATGCCACTCCTCTAAAAGAAACATTCTCTTCATATCCCATATAGAATTCAAAAGAGATTGCATAGATATGAAACTAGTGGTGAACCGTGCAATAGCAGTAAGCACCAAATTTTGTTTTCGGTTAATGTTCTCATCAAATGAAGCACAGATACATGATTATATATAAATTTTGTAATGTTTTTTGATATTTCATTAATATCCTTGACAAAAGAAATTTTCCTATGTTCTCCAACATCAAGTCAATGCACTGTGCAACATAAGGTGTCCAAAATAAGTTAGATGCCTCTCCATAAGCGTATTGCCAGTGGCAACATAATTTGCGGCATTGTCCGTTATGACCTAGACAACATGTTGTGGACGCACCTCCTAAATGAACACGTCCAACAAATCACATAATAACTATGCATCTTTGATATGTGTAGATGCATCAACAGATTCCATAAACATTGCCCATTCAGACAATTAACTAAGAAGTTAATAAGGGTTCTTCCCTTTTGATCAGTCAAACCATCTGAAATCACAATGCATCCTGTCTGTGTCCATGCTGCCCTGAACTCCTCCAATCTTGCAGTGCATTCAAACTTTCCATTCTGAAGAATACGCCCTCTAAAATCATCAAAGGAAGGGGCTTTGTACATCGGGCCAACAATAGTAATAGCATCCATCATGGGCTGGAAAAATGGATTGTTCCTGGCAATGTTGAAGGGAACATCACTCCAAAGAAGACACCTGCCCAACAACTTGTCATCTTCTTCCTTCTCTTTTTTCTAAAGAGCTGACCTGATAGATGGTTGTGCACCAGGTGTGGTTCTAGGAACAAAAAATGATGAGGAAGTTGTGGAGTTGACTCTAGAAATTGATGTTAAAGCAGAAGAAAAACCACTCTCACGGCCACCTCCCATCACTCCACCCGATGCCATTTGATTCTTCAGAGTTGCCTTGGTCAGTTTGGTTGTCTCTATATCTTTCAATGATTTGGGGGCTCTACGGATGATTTCTGGATTTTTTATTGTGCAAAGCTTTAATTCATGTCGAGGAATTTGTCCAAGGTGGAATTTCAATGGCTATCATATGTTGCTCACATAACTTGCAAGTCAAATTTAATCTGTCAAAACCCCCATTGGGTTCACCAAATTCCCAGATAGAGACCAATTTTCTTGGCATGTTTGTAACTTTGTTAAACTCTTGAGTCTTAATGTAAGATTGAAGTTTGAACTTAAGGCACAAGAAGAATTTAAAGTTAAAAAAATGAAATTACCAATCTACATTTTTTACTTTTTACAACCAAAAAAAATAAAAAAAACTCCACTTAATGCAACAATAATGGCAAAAACACACACTCAAACCCAAGAAAAAATCATGGAAAAAAACTAGTGCACAAAGAGAATTTACACAAATAAAATTAATAGTCAACATTTTGAAGTTTTGGAAAAAAAAACCCTCTCCACTAAATGCAACAAAAATGGAAAAAAAACACACTCAAACCCAAGCAAAAATCATGGAAAACATATAGGTGACTGAAACCCAAAGAAAAACAACGAGAAAACAAAAAAATAGGGCTAAATTTGATGCCCATTCTTGAAATCCACGCCCTGCTGAAGAAACTCGGTCCAAATTCGAAATTTCTTTGCTTGGGATCCTAAATTCCTTTCATTTTCTCCCCTCTCGCCCTCGTATATTAGTTCCCCTCCTCCTCAACTCTCACCCTTGCTCTCTGATTCCAAAATCAAACCAAAAAATCCAAAATTTACCTTTAAAAAAACGTTGTTTCCACACCTCATGATTTTTTCAACTCAGATCGTGATTTTTTCATAAAAATCGTTGATTTAATTGGACGATTAAATCGACTCAGCGAAAAAATCGTGATTGAATTGTGATTTTCACAACACTGATCCAAAGTGAGGTCAAGTTATTTCCTCGGAAGTGAGAGTTTTCCAAAGCCAGGGCCTCACATGTGAGCAGATTAGGAGCCAAAGGGAGGCAGAATTGTTTAGAGGCTTAATTGCTTCCAGGAGGATAAATCGACTTGTAGTAGTGCTAGAAGTAATTTTCTGGAGGTTTGTTAATTTATGGCAAAATATTATAATTTCTCCATCACATATTTTTGCTGAATAATAATAAAAATACTCATCTACAGAACTGGTTTTCCCCACACAGGTTTTTCCAGAGACATCTATCCAAAAATATTGGTACCCATTATTTGTGTGTGCGTGCAATAATTTTCTCAATTCATGTGGTTATTTATTTTTCAGTGAAGTTGTAGTAGTGTTTTATTCAGTATTTGTCGCAAGTATTTTGCAAAAGACAAATAATCAAAACTAATAGGTGAATAATAACCAGTTAACTCCAACAGTCGTAAAATTTCACATGGTATCAGAGTGGATCTAAGAGCTCCCTCACAAGAAAATTTAGCGTTTTTATTAGTGAATAATTACAATGAAAAGAGACCTCTCCAGGGACTTCAAAAAGAAAGGAAATCTTTACAAAATTTGTGCTTGTGATGCACTAGACTTCCTCCTTAGATGCCCAAAGTAATTGGCAAATGAATGGCATAAAGAAAAGGCCTCTAAAGTCTGCAAACTTGAAGAAATGTTTATATGTAAAAATCAGATTGTGAAACTACCCAAATCTACCCAATGTGTGGACTGTTTTAGCATTCACCAATCAGCCACTTTGAAATCACAACGCATGCAAGAGGAGAGGGGCTAAGCCTCCTCCAGCTCTCAACCCTTGAGAAAAAAAATTAGCAGCCCTCACAATAGTCCATGGTATCCCTTGAAAACTAGCCTTAAAGTGAGAGTCAAAGGTCCTGCACACAACTTGTTAAAAGTTTCAAACAATGAATCTCGCAAGCTACCACAAGAACAAGTTAGAGAGGGCTGCAAAACAAACCAAGTGTTAGCCCTGAAATTAATCAAGTAAATTACAAATGTATTTGTACAATAGTCTACAAAGGCTAAACTAAAGAGTACGAGTAATGTAATATTCCCTTTTTTGGTGTCACCTATGACAGGGCTAGGATGGACTTCCAGAGTTAGAAGCAGACCGGTCACAGGTACAGGTTGGTGTCATCAGCAGGCACAAGGGATTTTTGGAGGAGTTTTGAGGAGTTTCTATGTGGCCGGGTGGCATTTTCTTGATATATTCCATCATCCGAGTAGTTTGGCTTTCGTTCTAGTGCATTCCGACAACTTTCGGAAATTTGAGTTATTTATGGGCTTAACTCAGCTAATTACGTTCATGGTGGCATTCTGGGAGGAATACATGACAGAACACCTTAGTGTAATAGCTCATTGGAACCGGGACGAGGATACCTCCATGATGGGACAATTGGACATGAGTTTCAGTGACCAGGGGAGACATGGTAGCCGATTTACTCTTTTCTGCATTAAAAAGGAATATTTTAATAAGAGGGAAAAGTGCACCATGAATAAAATAATAATAAAATAATGCTCTAGAAGTCTCCAAGAGATCTATAAAAGAAAGGGAGGAGGCCATTGAGGGATATCTTTGGGATCATGTTATTTTATTGTATGAGAGGTGTGAAACCGTGGTTCTCTACTTCAGCCGTAGCCCCAGGATGGAAACCCTCGGGTGATTTGTGGGTGTTGGACGAAAACCCAACTCTCTTGAGGAGACTTCATTCAGAAGTTTTGCAGAGCTTTAGGGATTGGTGTGAGGATCATTCAGATCTTCAACTTGTGCTTTAGTGGGTTCAGTGATAGCTTTTGCCGTAGCTGATTTGTAGCAATCTTCTTGCTGAGCCATCTACATAATTGCCAGTGTCATTCATCAGTTGGGCCAGAGATCTTTGGGTTTTGCTCCGCTTGCTTGGCAAGCTCAGGTTCCGTTGTTCCTTTATGTTGATGTACTTTTTACCATGGATTAATAAAATGGCTCAGCGATTTTATCGGCATCCATTGTGTTATATTGGTGGCTGTGTGTTTGTTTCGATTTATTTTGTTGCTCAAGTCTGTTGCATTTTGGTTAAAATATCCCATTTGGGATATTACAGTGGTATACGGATACGGTAATCTTGCCAGCCTGAGGGTTTATTGCTAAACAGAGGTTTGTGGATTGCTTTCAAAGGTGCCGAAGGAGAACACGTCGGAATAATATTATATTTCAGGTGAACTTGGGTTTAATCCTTATTTGCTGGAAGATCATTGAAGGTCGAATCTGCATATTTCTGTTGGGTTATTTGGAGGCCAAAGACTTGAACGAAGAGGGTAGAGCTGACCAAGTGACGCCATTTCCGACAAATCTTGCCACTGGCCAAGAAAGTGTCGAAGCGGAAGATCGCACTGAGAGATAATTCATCGATGACAACTCAAAGGGAATCTCGGAGAGCATGGGCCAAGTCATGATGGTGTGGCATTAGCATAGTGTAAACCACATATATTGAAAGAAAAAAAAAGGAAGAAAGTTGGGCCCAGCATAGTTTCCACCTCGTCGTAGCAGGGAAAGGTACCAATACCAAGCTGCCTCTCGCAAACTAAGCGTGAACACCATTCGAAAATCTAGGGGAAATCGACTTTGAACGAGAGCTATAATATTTTATTTGAAACTGTTGGTATTAAGGGAGCCGTCAAATTGCCCGCTGTCAGAATGCCGAATTCGGGGGCACTCTCTCCGTGGACACCCCATTGGTGATTGTGGCGGCAAGGAAGAGTTTATTTCAATAATTCTTAGAGGGCCACAATTATACCTGCGACAACGTGTTCCATTTGATTGGGTAAAGTGCGTCTGTCCAGGCCGAGTTTTCAGCCGACCACGAAGAATCGAGCCGCACGGTTTATGCTGTGCGATTGGAGGTAATTAGTCAAATGGGGATAAACGAAATAGCTTCCTAAAATTTGTCGAGCACATCAGAGAAACACTGCGGTTTGCTGCACGTCGACTTGTGTTTATGGTGCGGGCCACACGAAACCACCCTGACAAGATTGTTGCTAAGTGGAGCCGTTGGGCATGCACTGTCGATTTGCAGAGCATGGATCCACTACTGAACACGAATTATTTTCCATTGGTCGTGTGCATTCAATCGGGCCGAATTATCATTGCCGCAAGGAGGGTGAAATACCAGCGCAGTTTGGCTGCTGCAAAATCAAATGCGTGGACATGGGTGAAGGGACGAGTGCAAATTGAAGGAATCCGACTATAATCAAGACCGCATACACAGAATTATACAGTGGTTTATTAGATGCCCAGATGGAGTGTGTGCACTCTAAGAGTCCACCGGGAGTTAGCGGAGTATTGCCACAATAACGCTGCTGAGATCCACATTTTGATTAATGTTGTATTCTTGTTCTAAAGTTGGTGCGAGTGTTCTTAGCTGAAGGATGCATTTGGCATCACTGGTCAAGGCAGTGAGCCATCCCTTGGGCTGCTGATGCATAAGAAGGAAGGCAGGGTTGCTATATATACACAGAACTACACGCAGAGATATACCAAATTTTGTGAACAATTGTATCAGCCTTGAATGGAAACCTGTAGCATGCCTGGGATAGTGTGAAGTCATCAAATTATCTTCGTTGGTGCACTTTCTCACATTCTGGAGGCGCATTGGGATGCTCAATGAAACCAGGTTCCACTATTATGCACCTTTTTCTTTGATTACCCATGTATAACAATCAATAGTCAAATTACTTTTGAATGCAATTTTTTTTTAGTAGCTGGCGTGAAGTCTTGTTACAAGTGTGTCATTATACAAGCAACAAACAAAGCAATTGTCATGAAACTGTTTGTCAAACCAGCTCACTAAGAAATCCAACAAACTTAGAAATAGTGACCACATCATTGGCCGAACCATGGAGGGATTCCTAAATAGGCTGATAAAAATAAAAATAGACGTTGGTTCCTTGAACCACTATGCATCAGAAGACCAGAAAACAAAACCAAACAGCAAACACTTTTCAAGAGGGATTTATGCCATCCTTCAAAAAGGACAGCCAAAAGATTTGCAAGGAAGATTGGGGATTGGTCACAAAAGTTTTGCACTTGGGACAGATCTGAAACACATGAAGATGTCATGGAGAGTTTTGTCCAAACTAGAAGAGTTTAATGAACTCCTGTCCACAATAAACCAAGCAGAAGGGAAGAAATTGATTTGGGCTCTAAAACCTGCTATGCTTGCTCTTATATAGCCCAAATTCTTGGAGGAACCTTGTGAAGGGGTCACACTTCCAGTTGCAGCTTGCCTCAGTAACATCATGAAGTTGACCGCACCTATAGCTCCATACAATGATGATGTTATGAGGAGGATTATGAGGCTGATTGTAGAGACTTTTCAGGATTTGGACAACAGCACAGGCTCTACCTTCGGGAAGAAGCTTGAGATTCTATGGAGTATGGCCACATTCAAGACTTATGTCATCATGTTTGACCTTGAGTGTGATGACTTGATCCTGCAGATGTTCCAATGCTTCTTCAGCATTAGGAGACATCATCCTGATACTGTCATAGCACACATACAGTCCATCTTGTTGTCATGTATGAGAGACCATGAGACCATTGGCCGAGAGTTGCAGACCCGGTTGTTGAGCATTTGGAGGAGAGAGCAGTTGGTCTCACCTGCTGCTTATAAGCTAGCCCAAGGGCTGGTTGAGAAGAATATTGGGCTATTCAAGAGACAGTTGACCAGGGAGGAGCTGCTCGAGTTTGGTGGGTCAAGCAGCAGAAATGAGCTGAGGAGGAAGGGACTTTGCTTCATTTGCAAAGAACCTTGGGGACCTGATCACTCATGCTTGAGTGATGTAGATGATGTGGCGGAGGTAGAACAGGAGGGCATTCCTTCTGTATGCCAGGGTGAGGACTCTTCTTTATATGAGTCCATAGGATCAGTTGAGGACACTTCTGGGGAGCGAGAGCAGTTGTGCAGAGATGATGACAGTAGACCAAAGCTGCATTCCAGTGTACATGGTGAGCATTCAGGGGACTCTACAGGAGATACTCTAGGTGATGAGTCACTTGTGACGATTCAGCCAGAGCAGCATATGATGGAGCCCGAGTTAGCAAAGGAGGATACTATGCACATCATGCATGATATTCCTTCGGGGGAGAGCCAGATGGGGGCTCACATTGAGTATACGATGGATATACGGCTAACCTTGGGGTCAGCCACTGAGGAGGAGCAGTCAGATGCACAGACACCGAGTATGGTGACAGCAGTTGCAGATCCATATCCTCTGGGGATGTTGGAGGTTGATGAGAGAGTCCTGCAGAGGGCTAGCAGACAGCAGGGGCATTAGATTCCCGATCAGGAGAAGGATGAGCTGTTGGAGATAGTGGAGCATCCATCGTTGGACCGGCACATTGATGAGGTACAGACCAAAGATGAAAAAATCGTTATCGGGATATTATCGCCGAGGGGAAAAAATCGGAAAAAATCGTAATTATCGGGAAAAAATCGGCACATACAAAAATATTCATTTTTTTTCAATTTTTTTAATATTTAAAGCATCTACAGCATAAAATAAATGCATTGACACATAAATATGAAAAAAAAACTAATATATAAGATGTGTAATATCATGTCTAGTGCTACATCACACATAAAACTGAATCATGTCCTGAATACTAAGTCCTGAGTCTCAACTCAACCTCAAAATATCAACAAAAAATATAATAATGTATCTCATATCATGAGTCATAATATTATATACAAAGGAATGCACCAAATAACCTATACTACTGATTTCCTCTGCCCCTCTTGCGAGAAAATGTAACAACTTTCCCTCTAGACGAAGAAGTTGGCAGGGCTGGCAATGGACTCTGTTGTGCTCCAGATCCTGAAGCACTAGGAGCTAAAGGAGGTAGACCACGTCCTCTACCGGTAGCAGGGGTAGGTGGTGTCATCTCCTCCTCCTATTGTTGCTCCTCCTCCTCCTATTGTTGCTCCTCCTCCTCCTCCTCATGAAACTCATCATTGATTCATTGCTACTAGAAATGGGATCATCAACAAGAGATACATAAACATCATCTAGCTCAAAGTCTTCAGACTTGGATTGCTCAACCTTAAAATGCGGTAGAAAAAGATTAACATGCCTAACCAGTTGTTTTCCTTTGAGTGAAGGGTACATTCTTGTTAAGGCCACGGTAGGGGAGTTCAACAATCAATACCACCAACATCAACAAAGTTCAACAATCAATGCCACCAACATCAAGGTTCTTAAAGGACTTCATACTCTTGATCAAATGCCAATCTCATTCCCTTACACATAATAGAATCAAATGGAAACAATGCAAATCCCCAAACCATGAAACCCTGAAAACCATTAAGTCTGCTGAATTTTGAGTGAAATCTAAAATTCTAGTTTCTCCATATGAAATCCAATGAGGTCGAAACCACTCTTAAACATCCTGAGTCATTTCATGGTAATGTTAAAAATTTAAGTAAAAGGATGACCTTTTACTTTAAGAATTTAACATTACCATGAACTGCCAACAGGGTGTGTCAGGAAAATGAGAGGGCTGCAAAAATGACAAAAAAAAAAAATCGATTTTTGAACTTATAGGGTTGCTATTTGATGGGCCCACGATTTTTACTGAAATAATCGCGATTATTTCGAAATTATCGCGATAACGATAATTTCAAATTATCGTTTCAAATTATCGCCGATATTATCGTTTGGTTGAAAAAATCACGATAATTTCAAATTATCGCGATAATATCGCGATTTTTTCATCTTTGGTACAGACAGATACACATGCAGTTAACGGAGCAGCAGTACTTTCAGTGAGTAGCACTCTCCAGGAGTACATCGATGGGGCTTGCAACACATCTTGCCCACTTTGGCCCATTATAGAGAGAGGGGATTTCTTCTACAAGCAGCTTTCATTGGTAGACAGGGCAGAGCAGTGTGAGTTGATTATGGGCTAGCGACAACACTCCAGGCGTGTTCCATATGCAGTTGTTGCTACATTGGATTCTTCTTCCAGGATGGATTGGCGGGAGATCATGAGTTGGTACCCTCTTGATGGTACGATTTTCTTCCTAGAGAGCACAACATAGCAAGGGCCCTTAGACATGGCAGATGTTACAGATTCTAGCTGGCAGTGGGGCCCAGGTCATCATTTCTTCAGCACTTCATCCCGATTTTAAGAGAGCAGGATCAGCGTGGGATTGAGTTAGGACTTGGATTGGAGAGAGGTGATGAGTTGGTACGCAGTGGGTGGGGCAGATTATACAGTTACAGGTACATAATAGCAGGAGCCAGGGAGCACTGATGCTTGTTGGCGGACTTCACTTCATGGCGCATCATCTATAGCCAGAGGCAATGCGCAGTCCGAGCCGTGGGACTTGGGCGATGATTGGCCATGGTGGCGTTGGGGTCTGGGAGGATTGTTTGTTGATAGACACAGGGAGAGATCAGTTTGGGATCCCGACATTGAGGGGTCTATTCCGAGTGGCTTGACACAGGTGCATAGTTGCAGCCAGGGGTTTGTATGGGATCCAGGCATTGGGTCTCAGTTACATCGGGCCAACAGGGTGGCCCACATATTTGGATTGCTTGAGGGCAAGCAATATTGGTGCGGAAGGTCTATAATATTCCCTTTTTTGGTGTCACCTATGACAGGGCTAGGATGGACTTCCAGAGTTAGAAGCAGACTGGTCAGAGGTACAGGTTGGTGTCATCAATGGGCCCAGGGGCTTTTTGGAGGAGTTTTGAGGGGTTTCTATGCAGTCGGGTGGCATTCGCTTGATATATTCCATCATTCGAGCAGTTTGGCTTTCGTTCTGGTGCATTTCGACAACTTTCAGAAATTTGAGTTATTTTTGGGCTTAACTCAGCTGATTACGTTCAAGGTGGCATTCCGAGAGGAATATATGATGGAACACCCTAGTGTAATAGCTCATTGGAACCGGGACGAGGATACCTACATGGTGGGATGGTTGGACACGAGTTTCAGTGACCGGAGGGGGCGTGGTAGCCGATTTACTCTTTTTTGCATTAAAAAGGAATATTTTAATAAGAGGGAAAAGTGCACCATGAATAAAATAATGCTCTAGAAGGCTCCAAGAGATCTATAAAAGAAAGGGAGGAGGCCATTGAGGGATATCTTTGGGATCATGTTATTTTATTGTATGAGAGGTGTGAGACCATGGTTCTCTACTTCAGTCGTAGCCCCAGGACGGAAACCCTCAGGTGATTTGTGAGTGTTGGACGAAAACCCAACTCTCTTGAGGAGACTTCATTCAGAAGTTTTGCAGAGCTTCAGGGATTGGTGTGAGGATCATTCAGATCTTCAACTTGTGCTTCAGCGGGTTCAGTGACAGCGTTTTCCGTAGCCAATTTGCAGCAGTCTTCTTGCCGAGACATCTACATATTTGCCAGTGTCATTCATCAGTTAGGCTAGAGATCTTTCTGGGTTTTGCTCTACTTGCTTGGCAAGCTCAGGTTCCGTTGTTCCTTTATGTTGATGTACCTTTTACCATGGATTAATAAAATGGCTCAGTGATTTTATCGGCATCCATTGTGTTATAATGGTGGCTGTGTGTTTATTTCCATTTATTTTGCTGCTCAAGTCTATTTCTGCATTTTTAGTTAAAATATCCCATTTGGGATATTACAAGTAAACTCTTTGTTGAGATTTTGTGTATTTGGAGTAGCATCATTTGTGCTCTAGCTCCCAAATTTTGTGGAGGGACTAGAGTACACTTGATCTACAAGACACAGAAAGGGATTTGGGAAATTTCATCTAGTTTGGGAGATATTTAATTAATTAATTATTTTAATGTATTTTATGAGTCTAAACTTAGGAAAATTAAATAATTAAAGATAATTAAATTAAACATGTGATGAAATTGTCTTAAGTCACACAAATCAAACTTTCTTTTAATCTTAGCCATTGATTCGAGATCTGATCATTCATTTTCATTGGTTTCCTAACGAGAAAAGTATAAAGGAAAGGCTTGGGGTCATTTGTAAAGACACACAGAGGCAAAGCACTGAAGCTAAGTTGAGATTCTAGGGCGGGTTTGCTAAGAATTCTTAGAAGTGTTTCAGCTGCAGAGAGGGGAGTTTAAACAGTGGGGATGATCTGATCCCAGTGTCTAGAATCAGCAAGAGATAGAGATCAGCTCAGAAAGGCAGCGCAAAGGAGCAGGGGCTTCAGCAGGAAGAGGGCAGCAGTTGCGCAGCGTAGGGGCAGCTTCAGCTACGCAGGGGATGCGCAGTCCCTCCCAGGGCAATGTAAGTCAGCCGGAAACCCTCAGAGGTTATGCAAAGACCCTTAAGGGCAGCGTAGGGACTGCGTGAACCAGACTGGGGTAACGTAGCCCTTTCTAGGCCAGCGCTAAGGGACGTAGGGTCTTCAAGGGCAGCACTGGGGTTTCTAGGGCCTAATCTTGGATGAGTCCTGTAAATCCCATTTGAAGGTGTGGATCAGTCTTTATTTTGGCTTCAGAATAGCCGGTGAGTTGCATATCTATTTTATCTCTGTTGGGTTTTCAACCCAGATTTGCTATATTCAGAAAACTCTTAATAATAAAACCCTCCAACAGCCAGCAAACCGGTTTTCTCGCATTGGGTTTTCCCAGCGACTATTTGTCCATAAAATCACTATGTCACTTTGTCTATGTGTGCATGTACTTTTTCTAGATCTGAATTGGTGAAAGTCTGTTATGTGCTTTGCTTCGATATTAATCTGCAATTTTCAGTTAATAACTTAATTGAGTATGAGGAGCATAAGCAGAGCTAACCGTAGATTTCTGAATAATTGTAACATTCAGAAATTTTCACATGGTATCAGAGTAATTGCAGATCTAGGAGGGTCACAAGCAGAAAACTGAAGTTTCTTGCTGCAAAAAGCAACAGGAAGAGCAGCAGAAGGGCAGATCCGAAGGGACAGCGTAGTTTTCAGAGAGGCAGAGTTAGGCAAAGGGCAAGGTGACGCAGTCTAACGATTTCTCCCAACAGGCCCACGCACTTACTGCGCAGAGGCAGCGTAGAGGTAGCGCAGGGATTGTCTGAAACCGGCCAGTGTGATGCAAATCTGAAGTTGTCAGATCCAGAAGAGCCTGAAGCAGAGCTACAAAAATTCAGTTGGTACTGGTAGGGTTAAATTTCTGAAGTTTTCAAATTTTTAGCCTAAGCACTAGTGATAGAGCGAGAGGAGATCAACTTCTTAGAGAGTTTCTAGCCAAAGAAACTTGCAGATTGATCAGAGAATCAAAGAGAGTTGAATCATTGTTGATTTGGCAGATTTCCAAGAAGGGAAATCAGTTTTCAAAGGGAGCAAAAGATGTTTGTTTTGCCAAGGGCCTTAGATCCAGTTCTCTAGCAAAGTGAAAGGAAGCTCTGACACATTTATGAGCAGATGGCTCCTCATGGACTGCGTGATCAGGACAGATTGCATAGCCTTTCCAACTTTTCAGTTTGGAAGGCCAGGATCCTGATAGTCCTAGAGGCATATCATCTAAGAGACCATGCAGAGCAAACTCTGGCCACATTGACTGATGCAGATCTCCTAAGGAAGCATAATGAAGCTGCTGGGCATGCCAAGCGACTGATCATGGATGGAATTAAGGACCATATTGTCCCACATATAACTGAAAAGAAGACAGCTAATGAGATGTGGAAAGCCTCAACTTCCCTATATGAGGGTAAATATGTCCAAAGGAAGATGTTGTTGGAGACTCAGATGAGGTCATTCATGATGACCAAGGGAGAAGACATGGAACATTTCCTCTTCAGATTGCAGTCGATCAAAGATCAGTTGACTACAATAGGTGCTAAGGTGGAAGATGAGCTGAAGGTCAAGACTGCTCTCAATGCAGTCATAGATGAGTGGGAAACCTTTGTCCAAAGTATCTTGGGCAGAGCAGACCTCCCAGATTGGGACAGCTTGTGGGCAATTCTGCGTCAAGAAGAACTCCAGAGAATCACCAAAAAGCAGTACAGCTCTGGATCGAGCAAAGTGAAGAAGGGAGATGAAGAAGATGCAACCTTGGCATAAAAGAGGCAGCAAGGAAAGAAGAAGGATCTGTCAAAGATCAATTGCTTCCAATGTGGTGAATTAGGACATTTTTCCAGCAATTTTCCTCAGAAGAAAAAGGACAAGGAAGCTTCTTCTTCCAAGGTTGCTACGGCAAATGATGGGTTAGAAGATGATGCAGCCATGAGCGCTCATGAACCACGGAAGTGGGGCGACATGGATTTGTAAAGGAGCTACAGAATGAAGGGCGGGATCCTTGAGCAGCTCATCTCTTGGATCACATCCGAGCTACGGGAGCCTTAAGAGAGTAGCGGGACAAGTGAAGCAGTGGGTGCATAGATCACGGATGAAGCAGAGGCAGATCTGAAGGCTGGAAGGAGCAGCGCAATGCAGATGCAGCAGCAGCGTAGAGGCAGCAACAGCATAGGGGCTGATGTGACTTCAGCAACGCAGAGCAGAGCTGCAGCAACAAGGAGGCTTCAGGAGGACAGCGCAACACAGCAGTAGCGAAATTTAAATCTACTCTAACTACAAAACGAAATGCTGAAAGGACAAAGTGTAGGGTTAGAGATACAATACAAAGGATGCCCTGTGGCATCAAATGTGTTCAATATAGTGCATACTGAGCATTTGCCTGCTTTCAGGAAAATCTGTGGGTTGCTTTTCGGATGTGCCATATGCAATCTTGCATACGATAGGACTTTGTCTTATCCGAAAATCGAGCTTCTCGCGGCCATTAGATGTATCGAAGCGCTTCCTTATTCTTTTTCTTTTTCGCTTCAGGCGTTTCTTCATGGCAGACTGTATTGTTGATGATGTGAAACATTGTGCTTGTGAACTTTCAGACTATAATGTTCCAAATTTTTCTTCAATAAATTGGAACATTAAATTTTGTCTAAATTCATTTAGGAGATGAATAATTGGGTAAGGAGGCCCAAAGATAGTGAAAACATAAATAAAATCCCTCTAGTATGAAAAGGGATCAGTCATGGAACCAGATTTCACACCCTAATGTGTGAAAGGAGATATTTGCAAAGAGGGTTGACCAAGTCAACCAGCGCAGGTTATGAGGTGGAAAGCACTACATGACAACGTAGGAGAGAAGCTTCTAGAGGAAGGGAAACCCTAATTCGAAGTAGGGCCCATGGAGAACCTTGACTTGCTATATATGGAGAGGAGGAGAGCCATTACGATTCATGCATATCTTTATGATATTGAGCTGGTCATTTCGACTTCTTGAGCACGTTAGTTGTTTAACTAGTCTGCAGCACTGTTTAGTGCACCGAGTGTCTTCGTTCAGAGATCTCACCCTCAGCCCCAGGGGACTTCGAGTGCCTGCTCGGGTGAGGTTGTTCCATCAGTATTTTGCAGGAGAATTGGTGTGTGGCTTTCATAGTGGAGCAGCGTAGTCATAACTCCTCCACAGCTTTATTGCTGCAGCAGCGTAATATTGCGTTGTAGGGTGTTGCCGTGGAGACTCCACAACACCTCTTCCATTGCGTGTTTTTCAGAGGGAGAGTCTTTCTTGCCTTTGGAAGCTTTAGAGCTCATTTGCAAATCTTGGCATCAGGCCAACTCATATTCTTGCCCCTACTGCGCAGTTTGCTCCAGTAACTGCGTTATCTTCATAGTGCAATTTCTACGGGGTTTTACAGATTGATTGGAGGGCGACATTTCATGTGTAAAGATCAACCTTCCACTTTGGAGCCCATTGGAGAGGGTTTACTCCAGATCTTTCATCTTATTCAGCCTTCTCTATTGAGGTCCAGATTTGAGTTGCAACAGCTGCCCAGCAACTCCGGCATTTTTTCCATTTTGTATATTTCAGCCAATCCTCTAAAGGATTGATGTTTTTGTGCTTCTAAGGGTTAGAGTTTTTCTCCCCTAGTGTATCTGAGCCATATAATGTCATACCTTTCAATTATTATGGATCAGTACCTCTTATAAACTGCGTCCTCATAGCTTGGGTTTATGCAGAAGTAGCACTGCTCCTTCATATTCATGTACATGTATTATTGAGGCTTGCATTGCCTTTCTTGAGAGGTTGTTTCCTCAAGACTTGTACACTCTTCGCTGCTATACATTATTCTTGGCTATATGTCCATCTTCTTGTCTCATAGCTCATTGTATAATGTTGTCTCTTCATGGTATGTTCGTATATGTGTTTGCATATTGCTTTAACTCACCCTTGAGTGGGATCCTTCAAGCAGCTCTATAGACAGAGTCTGAAAAGGGCCAGATAGCCTCCGGATCTCACACTTCCTTGAGAAGGTGACACATCTGGTAAATACCCTCCCAGTCAATCTCTGGAATAGATTGTTGATTGCTGACATTCCCAAAATAGGAATATTACAGTGGTATCAGAGCATAGATCTGGCTCAGCCTGTGGAGCTAGTTGTTTATGACACCGGAAGAGAAACCGTGGGGACATTTTTCTATGAACAAAGAAGGTAGGCAGAATCTTACCCACCAGAGGCTGTAGAGGTGACAAATATGGGGGTCTCCCAACAATATGACCAGCATTTACCAGCCTTCAGTAGACCAACCAGGATCACGATGCCTACATTCTTACCTCCAATACCGAGTGAGAAAGGGAGGCAGCATGATCATATACCCTTTGGAGATTATTTCCGCAAATGGCAGTCCATGGGGGAAGACTTCAGAGCAGCTTTGCCCTTCAAAGATTACTGTCAGCTCAGGCAGGATGAAGGTGGAAGGAACAGTGGGGGATCTAGCACGCAGAGTTCAGAGTTGCAACGTACCACTGGGAGGACACCTTTTCCCACATATGAGGGCACACAGGATCATGGGAAGAATGTGCTTACACCCAGTATGACGCAGGGGTCACCTGTGTTGGACAGGGTAGTGTCCAAGTCTTCGGGTGGTAGCAGCTTTCTTGGCACATCCTGTGAGTCTAAGCCCAAGAATATCAGAACGTTGAAAAAGATGAGTTTACTCTCATCTATTTTTAGATCAAGAGGAGACATCTCCAAGGAGGTCAAGAAGATTGAAGAAAAAGAAGAGGAAGTACCATGCACTTCCTATTCTCATCAAGAAGAAGATATTGAGCATGGAAGATACTTGGATCATCAGATCCTCAGTGATTACCTTGTTGAGTATAGATCTCAACCTAGAGCCTTCAGGGAGACTCTAGATTTTCCTCATTTCATCCAGCTGAAGGAAGAGAAGAGACCATGTAGTGGAAACGAAATCAAAGGCAATAGATTTCTGTTGTCTACCTTTGATGGGTCATCTAATGCAAGAACTTGGGTGAGAAAGTTGGAGGCATTTTTCCTACTACATCCTGTAGCAGGGAAAGAAGTTGTTGAAATCTCAGTGCTGCACTTCGAGGGTGAAGCCTATGATTGGTGATGCAGCCACTTGAGCCATGCAAGGGTGGAGACTTTTGCAGAGTTCACTCAAAGGTTGATTCAAACCTTTGATGGAGAAAGAGCAAAGATAGAAAAGATCACATCACCTCTTGAGGAGGCTCGTAATAACGCTGTCACACTCATGGAGGAGCAGCCACATGCATCAATAGTTGGGGCAGCCAACACTTTTGAGGAAGGGACTCTTGTAGCCCTACAAGAAGTTCCAAATGCACATCAAGGTATGAAAAGATTTCCACATTCCAGCGTTGCAGCAAATTCTTTTGATCAATGTGGAGATTTACTTTTGCATGACCAAGGGTCAAATCCCATTGCTACTATAGAGCAGCTTGGTTGCACTGCGCTGTGCAACGTGAGAAATTTCAAGGGGGAAACAAACCATCATCTTCATGAGCCTTTGTTGGATTGCATATCACATTGGAGTTTGGGGTTTGAAGCCTTGAAGAATAATGGTAGACATCTTGCAATGAGAAACCCTTTCTCCCTTCAAGATGACACTTTCTCAATAAGCTCCTCTCAGCTCAAAGAGGAACTCCTACTTTCAGATCCAAGACCTCTAAGGTTTTGGAAGACTATGGATGAAAGGGAGGTCTCAAGGAGAGATCTCATTGGAGGTGCACTTCAACACACCATGGAGTGCAACGCTTTTCTTCCCTTCTCACAAGAGCAGATAGAAGATGGAAGACATCTTAGGATGGATAACATCTCTCATGCTTGTGTTGGACATTCCTTGAGCCATACACATCATGATGGGAGATTTTTGCCTACCACCTATTTGGGTCTTGATAGGGTCTCATTGATCCTTGAGAAGGTTGCATTTCAAAATCCCATGAAGTGCAAAGACAGGAATGTGATTTGGGAGGATGGTAGCCCTCATGGGAAGAGTACCAAGATGAGGAGAAGAAGGAGGCATCCACAAGTGATTGAGTGGATTTGGTTGATGAGCAAGGAGCTAGGAGACTACTTGCAGATCTATGATACTGGGCAGCAAGAGGCTTGGCTGCGCTGGTTACTCTTGAAAGAGTTTGGCCATCACTTGGCAAACACTCTTCCTAAGAGTAAGAGGATGGATACTTACATCATTGAGCAGCATAGAGTATGGATGCATGGTGTCGATATGACACTCATATCATTCATCGTGACTTCATCACATGACCAATATGATGGAGGTATGGGGAGGCAGCAAAATGTCTTTTTTTCTTTGCCTGTTTTTGGGAGAGCAAGAGCAGATTTGCTCTCACACTTTGCATGATGTTGTAGGAAGAGGAGATGGCAATGTCTCTTTGTACTTTGATGATTTGGGAGCTCTTCCATCTTGGGGAGTATTCCATATTTGTTGCAGCGTTATTAGAGGGATCTTTGACAAGGAGCATGTCAAAGAACAGAGTTTGATATTGGCAGGGGCTTATTTGCATAAGCTCACAGCGCTGTCACTTTGGAGCAGAGCCTTATGGATGAAGTGTGCCCAGCGGAAATGTGGAGGATCCATAACCCACAGGTTCTAGGACCATTTCATATTTATTGCACTTGATGATAAAAGAGGAGGTAATGGTGATAGAGCCATCTACCACTATGGCATCTTCTTCTTGTCTTGGGGGTCCAAGCATCTTCTTGCAGCACATGGTTCATTTTTCCTCATAGCATGCCAAAACACTATGGAGGACTCATTCATGAATCCATGTACCATCCTACTTCTAGCATATGGTGAGAAGTTGGTATATACATTCATTGATTTGCACACTCTTACCATTCTTATGCAGTGCATTGTTTCACAAGAGAGCAAGCTTGTCACATTGCTCCATGAGTTGTATTGGGCCAATATACATGATGGAGGCAGCCATCTCTTTTGTGGCCTTGGGAAAATGTTTTATCACCACATGTATGTTCAGTCGCTGCAATCTAGCATGTATCATATAAAGACATGCATGATTAACCATGTAAAAAGAAACATTTTGCCATGTACTTTTATCAAGCAGCAACTTGTAAAACTGCGCTGTCACTACCGGGAAAGTTGTTGGTACCTTCTTGCATCATTTGTGACCTTCAGCATTTTCTTCATTTTGCTGCTGATCATGTCTTCATTTGCTGATATAGATCAGATTTGTATGGGAGGCTTGATTATGAGGGAGACACATGAGCTGGATGTGTCCTTGAGTGGGAAGAATTCTCACAATTTCTGCACTACATGTTCTAATGGGAGCATGAGAGGAGATATGGCCACCACAGCCAAATGTTTGTTCTCTTTTGAGGTGGGCCATAAGATTGATATTCATCCATTGTATAGCCATGGGCAAGTGCTTGAACATGTATTATTGTTACATTCAGCCATTTACTATCCTTTAGTAGATGCGATGAATCATGTACATTGCTTGCCATGTAATTTTCTGAAGTTGCACTGGATGGAACTGCGATGTATCCTCGTGAGATATTGTTTGCATCCTGTATCATCATGTAAAACCTACAGCAAACTTCTCATTTGGATATTTTATGATGAACATGTCCTATTCATCATGGATGAAATATTTTGGGCCAACTTGTTCTTCATTGCTGGAGGAGAACTCTTTGGAGGATTTTTCTTCATGTTGCCATTTGAGGGCAATACATTGCAGCCCAGGATCAGCACACTCTACACTTGTCATGGGTGGAGAGAAGGACAGCATGGGGTAAGCTATGATGCTTGCCAAATTCAGGTTTTCAGCCCACCTTCATTTCCGGAGCTTGAGGTGGAAGGAGATTTTCAGGAGTTGCCTTGTTGGGAGGTGGCTCATTTTGTTTGGATGATTGCCTAGGGATGGAGGACCCACATGAGGAAGATATTCCTCATCATATTTTAGACTCCATGCCTTGAGTGGAGATTTTCCAGTTCTATCCTTGCAGTTGCTTGGGGACAAGCAACATTTGGGAGGGGAGGACTGTAATGTTCCAATTTTTTCTTCAATAAATTGGAACATTAAATATTGTCTAAATTCATTTAGGAGATGAATAATTGGGTAAGAAGGCCCAAAGATAATAAAAACATAAATAAAATCCCTCTAGTATGAAAAGGGATTTGTCATGGAACCAGATTTCACATCCTTATGTGTGAAAGGAGATATTTGCAAAGAGGGTTGACCAAGTCAACCAGCGCAAGTTATGAGGTGGAAAGCACTACATGACAACGTAGGAGAGAAGCTTCTAGAGGAAGGGAAACCCTAATTCGAAGTAGGGCCCATGGAGAACCTTCACTTGCTATATATGAAGAGGAGGAGAGCCATTATGATTCATGCATATGTTTATGATATTGAGCTGGTCATTTCGACTTCTTGAGCACGCTGGTTGTTTAACTAGTCTGCAACACTGTTTAGTGCACCGAGTGTCTCTGTTCAGAGATCTGACCCTTAGCCCCGGGGGACTTCGAGTGCTTGCTCGGGTGAGGTTGTTCCATCAGTATTTTGCAGGAGAATTGGTGTGTGGCTTTCATAGTGGAGCAGTGTAGTCATAACTCCTCCACACCATTATTGCTGCAGCAGCGTAATACTGCGTTGTAGGGTGTTGTCGTGGAGACTCCACAACACCTCTTCCATTGCATGTTTTTCAGAGGGAGAGTCTTTCTTGCCTTTGGAAGCTTTAGAGCTCATTTGTAGATCTTGGCATCAGGCCAACTCATATTCTTGCCCCTACTGCGCAGTTTGCTCCAGTAACTGCGTTATCTTCATAGTGCAATTTCTGCGAGGTTTTACAGATTGATTGGAGGGCGAGATTTCACATGTAAGGATCAGCGTTCCACTTTGGAGCCCATTGGAGAGGGTTTACTCCAGATCTTTCATCTTATTCAGCCTTCTCTATTGAGGTCCAGATTTGAGTTGCAGCAGCTACCTAGCAACTCCGGCATTTTTTCCATTTTGTATATTTCAGCCAATCCTCTAAAGGATTGATGTGTTTGTGCTTCTAAGGTTTAGAGCTTTGCTCCCCTAGTGTATTTGAGCCATATAATGTCATACCTTTCAGTTATTATGGATCAGTACCTCTTATAAACTGAGTCCTCATAGCTTGGGTTTATGCAGAAATAGCACTGCTCCTTCATATTCATGTACATGTATTATTGAGGCTTGCATTGCCTTTCTTGAGAGGTTGTTTCCTCAAGACTTGTACACTCTTCGCTGCTATACATTATTCTTGGCTATATGTCCATCTTCTTGTCTCATAGCTCATTGTATAACGTTACCTCTTCATGGTATGTTCATATATGCGTTTGCATATTGCTATAACCATAGTTTTAAAAAATGGCCGATTCGAATCGGACCAGGCCTGGTCGACCGAGCCATTAGGCTTGCCGGTCCGACCAGGCACAAGAAACGGCCAGTTGGCCGGTTTGTTACTGAGCCGGCCGGTTTTTGTACCGGCCGACCAGGCCTGGTCCGAGTTAACTCGGCCGAGCCAATTCCGCCGGCCGGTGGGCCCAAAAAATCGATTTTTATGGACTTGAAACCGAATTTAATTCTGTTGTTAAGTTTGTTTGAGGTTTTCTGAAGAGTTGTGGAGTTGCTTTTTGGAGCAGCTTCATGGTAATGTTAATTCTCCTTAATCTTCATTTTAATCATTTTACTTAAATTTTTAACATTACCATGAAATGACTCAGGATGTTTGAGAGTGGTTCCAACCTCATTGGATTTCATATGGAGAAAGTAGAATTTTAGATCTCATTCAAAATCCAGCAGACTTATCAGTTTTTCAGGATTTCAAGATTAGGTTATTGCAATGTTTCCATCGAATTTTGTCATGTATTAGGGTATGGAACTCGTATTTAATCAAGAGCACCAATCCCTCTATGTACCTTGATGACATGATGTTAGTGACATTGGTTATGTTTTTTGTTTTGATCTCTATATCATCATCCTGTATTGGACAGTGTACTAGGTGCAATTTTGATATAATGGATATATTCATGAGCCTACTTTGATCATATGTTGTCTTTTGTGACTTATCTATACTGTAATGCTTTGTGTTTGGAAACATGAATAAAAATCTTTAAATTTATATTTTTGTACAAAAAAAATTAATATTTAATGTATTTTTTACAAAAACTGAGTCGAAACCGAGTCGACCGAGTCATTACCGAGTCATTACCTCGGCCTGGTAGCTGACTGATTCCGTTTTTTAAAACACTGGCTGTAACTCACCCTTGAGTGGGATCCTTCAAGCAGCTTTATAGACAGAGTCTGAAAAGGGCCAGATAGCCTCCGGATCTCACACTTCCTTGAGAAGGTGACACATCTGGCAAATGCCCTCTCAGTCAATCTCTGGAATAGATTGTTGATTGCTGACATTCCCAAAATAGGAATATTACACAGACGAAGTATTCAAGATATGTGTGACATGCCTCTCTTCATTCTCCATCTATTCTAGATCCTTTTCAATTTCTTCATTAATGTGACTAGCCACTTTCTTAGGACATTCACAACAAGACGAGACCTACTTTAATGGATTGGGAGAATTATGATCTGTTGAAATCTCCTTAGTTTTCTTCCATCTATCATTTGGATCAAGCTGAAACTTTTGTACATGTGATTTCCTTTCTTCTAACTTCTTGTGCATGGAACTCATTTCTCTGGCCTGCCTTACTATTAATTTCGCTTGATTGAGCTCAGTTTTCACGAATCTGTCTTGCAAAGTGATATGATTTGCCTCCATAGTTTTCATTTCTCGAGTGTGCTTTGCTTCCATTTCAATCATATGCTTCTGAATAATGGACATCTAATTAGAATGATTAACTTCTATTACCTTTAATTTGTTTTCAATGGTATCCATTTCTTCCATATTTATAACACATGGTGCTTGTTTCTTCTTTATGGCCAATAATCTACTCTGAAGAGATATTTGATCAACTTCCATGTCGCTTATAATTTTATCATTTTTCGCTTTCATACCCATGAAACAATTTTGCATATAGTTTATCTCTCTCTTATGATTTGCTTGCATCGTGGCTAATTAATTGCTGTGATCAAATTCCATGATGGCCATTTCTTCATCATGTCTTTCTTCCATGGCATTCATTTGATTGGAGTGATTGAATTCCATGATTTTTATCTTTTCCTCTAAGGCCAATAACTTGCTCTGCATAGAACCAATTTCCCTGGCATGATCAGCTGTTAATTTTTCTTGATTAAGTTCCATATTCTCAATGATTTGAGCCTGGTTGGCCTCCATATTCTTGATTACCCGAGCTTGATTTAGTTGTATATCCTTAATCATCTAAATCAATTCGCTAAAAAGATGCTAATCATTGTCAATATTGATTTGACAACTTGTTTCTGCTTCACCACTATCATGGATTTATGTTGTCGTGGTAGAAGTGGATTCATCCTGAGAATTTTCATGAAATCTCTTGTTGATAGTTGAGTTCTCTACAAGATCACTTTCATTATTTTGAATAGTACTAGGAGCACAAGGCGAGCCACCTTGTTTTATATATTTATCTTTAAAAGCATTGATAATGTGTTGAAAATAATAAAAATACTCCTCAGGACAATTTCGAAACTAATCAATAGCATCACCTTTTAAGGAATGGCCAAAGAGACATATCTTGACATCTTCATGATTATATTGTGAAGGACGACAATAGATATTTATTATATGAGTAATTGTTAAGAGATGCTTTCGAGCAGCGGCTGAATTACCACCCAAAAACAAAGGCAATTTAGGATGGCCTCTTTTGGCATGTCATGAAGAGGATCACCCATGATGACTTACTTAAATGGAAAAACTAAATGGATGCTAAAGAAAGAGATCCTTGTTCAAGAAAAGTCAAGAGATTCACAAGAAGCGAGCTTCCTAGCAGAAATTCTTGTAAGAAATGAAAGAATGGGAGTCGCCACTTAAACATGAATCTGATTCAAAAACCGAAAAATTAGTCGATAGAAGCAGATGGATATCAGGGAGGGATTCTTGTCTGGGAGTAACATATATGAATAAGTGGAGTCGCCACCCAAACAAGAAGCCAACTGAAATGTCCAGGTGCTAAAGGTGCAAATGATAAAAGGATTAGTGATATGACGAAAGATACGATGATGAAATAGAGATGAAATGACGCCAGAAAATGTTATGACGTGTGACGGGTTAATGAATGGCGAGGAAAGATTAAAAGATTAGAAAATTTCGTTACAACCAAGGACAGAAAACTCTATCCACGGCAGCGGCGCCAAAAAATGTTGTCGCACAAAATGTCTAGGCACCGCAACAACGGTTCAAATCGAGGGCTGACACCGTGATCCCCAATCTCTCTATTTAAGTTGTCTCCTTATAGCAGACTAAGGGGGGTAGACCCTATGGAAATGGAATGAAGGAGAACTAGTTGGGAACCAACCAGTTAGGGAGACACAATTAAACGACCAAATACTTCTGAAAGATCTAACAAGATTAAAGGATTCGATTGAATTTGAAAGACTGATACCAATGCCTTATGGAGTCAATTACCTGCTAAGGAAATTACAACCAAGTACTTGATGAGAAACTGCTGCTATGCAATCCAAGGAAAATGATTTGAAGGAGCGAAATGAAACAAGCTTCGAAGATGATAGGTGATGTTAAAAATCCTAACGCACTTAGATTATAAATAATCTGATCTAACCAAAAAGTACTTAAGCGAGAGTGCCAATTATGAAGATGCCAAAAGATTACTCAATTTAAAAAATATGCAATTCGACACAAATCCACAATAATTAGATATCAATCACACTTACTTGAAATAATTTTCCAAGACTTAAATATTCAATAACGATTCAATAATTCAAATAAATGAAACAATACTTAATTACACATTAAGCAATTTAAATCAACAAAAAATGTTCCAAAACTCAGATGTCAATGATCATCAACTCAATTAAAACATATGAAATTTACTAGCACTTAAATCTCAGTAATTATTCATCAAAAAACACCACGAAATTTAGATGATAATTTCTAAATAAACACTTCATCAAGTAATTTATGGATTAAATGATATTCTAAACTAATGCAAATCCAATAAAAACTCTTATTTTTCTCCTATAGTGAAACTTAAGATATATTCTTCAGCAAGATTTCAAATCTGAAATATTAATTGCAGCAGTAATTTAACCATAGATCAGCGAACAAACGATACCAACACCAATGCCCAAAATGGCTAAAAATAGTAAAAACTATTGAACTTGAAGAAAAATCAAATTTTAGGATTTGATTAAGAGAAATTTCAGATCTGATATTTTTATTTCAGCAGTGAAACAGTGACAGAACAGCAAGATAAGACTGCGAAAAATAGCTGCCAAATACTTCCAGAAATAGCAAAAATATATTAAAACCTGAAATTTTCAATTTTAAGGCTTTAAGATAGTTTGATTTAGTAATTTTCAGAACTGATAAGTTTAGATTGATAACAGATCAGGAAACTGAAAACACTCAAAATTATTCCCACTATGTCTAAAAATAGTAAGTTTTGCCCAAAAACTGAGAATTTAGATTTTATGGACCTTATTTAAGATATGCATCAGAAATGTTCAGATCTGATTTTTCACAGTTATGCAGTAATTTCCAGCAAACTTCAAAGTAAGATCAAGGCAAAATTAGAGATACCTAAATGGCCAAAAATTCTGAAAATGAAGATTTTGCAATTCTAAACAATTTTGACTGTATAAAATGTGTATTTAGGACCTAATTATTTGTGATTTGCTTGCTGTAATAAAATTTGCAAAAAATAAAGGTTTAGAAATCAAAACCTTAGCCCAACGCTTTAAAGATTCCACCGTTGAAAACTTTTGAAAATTTGGGATAATGTTGCCGCTTGAAAATTAAAATTTTTGAGACCAAAATCCTGCAAAAAAAGCCTCAAAATCCTATATGTCCTAAAGGGTCTCAGATCTGAAGATTTCCTTGGTTGATTTTTCAGATCTATTCCTACAAACAAATATTGAGCTCAGATCTTGCCCTACAAGGACTAGATCTAGCTCAGATCTGAAGTTTTCCCCGGCTGATTTTTCAGATCTATTCCTGCAAACAAATATTGAGCCCAAATCTTGCCCTCCAGGGTCTAGATCTGGCTTAGATCTGAAGAATTCCTTGATTTATTTTTCAGATCTATTCCTGCAAACAAATATTGAGCCCAGATCTTGCCCTCCAGGGTCTAAATCTCTCTCAGATCTGAAGATTTCCTTGGCTGATTTTTCAGATCTAATCCTGCACAAGTGAAAAGAGAAAACCCCAATACCCAATATGTACAAAAATTGAGAAAAATCCGAAGAACCCAAATGTTAGAATTCACAATTATGTTACAAAACTTCAGATCTACACATATAAATTACAGATCTATACAATATATTTACAGGTCTATGCACAAGAGTTGCAAATATGTCAGATTTTAAGAGCATAAGTATGACTTCGCTCCCAGATTTGAAGATCTAAGGCTCTTATTAGCCAAATCTAACTTTAAATTCAAAAAAAGTTAAGATAAATTTTGTAATTTAGGCACAAGCCCTAGAAAAACCCTGTAAAAAAAAATTAAGACAAGCCAAGGGAATTAGATCTGGAGGGCTCTTCAGATCTTATTTCCTTGGGAGACAACTAGTCCAGCCGAGGACTTCCCCAAACACCCAATTCTAAATCAAAAAGATTTTTGCACACTTAAAGTTAAACCGTTAAATCAATAGAGAAATAAGATAAAAAATAAAATTTTCAAGAGTTAGAGATAACTGCTAAGTTCTAACTCAATCCAATTAATATTCCTACCCTAAATCTAGTAACCTAAGCAAGATACCTATGCAGTAGATTACTCTACAAGAGTTATTAATCAACAATTCGTTAAAATAATCACCAGCAGAATATAAAGAACAAGTTTACCATAAAATGTTGAAGAGGAATACCACCATCAAAATAAAACCCCAAAGACTTCGTTTGCATTATTCAAAAATATTACAGAAGAGCTTCAAGAGCAAGTACACGATCAAGAGATGGGATGACTAAAAGATTGACAAAGACCTCTCATTTATAAGATAAAATCTCCAACGGCTAATTTGGTTGATCTCTGTCAAAGTAATCTCGGCCGTTCAAAAAGATTTAATCATCTTTTAATCTCGTCCGTCGAAATTATAATTTTTTGAGGAAATTCGAATTATCATTTAATTCCTTTTTAATTAACTCAAAAATGATATTTTTGAGTTAATTACCTCAAAATTTTGACTTTGATTTAACCACAAAGGCCCGAGGGTCCAAAATTTCTCAAAATTCTCAATATTCCCTTGGTTTGGGACCTTTAAAATATTATTTTTTAGGGACCTACGAATTTTACCTTTGAAGAATTTTAAAACACCTAAGACTTAAAATTAATTAAATTTCTAGCTTTGGATTTTTAATTTAATTTGGTCAGAAAATTTAATTAATTGACTGAGAAGGGATTTAATTATTTTTTCAACCCTCTTTACATAATATAAATACATTGTGACACATGAAAGGGGAAAACCCATTCATGATAGACCCTCAAATAGTTACCCAATTCTGCGACTCAAAACATGATCTAGTAGACCAAGTAGCTTGTAATAAAATAATCTAGCCAATTAGCTAGGATTATTCCCAAACTACTTTTACAAAAACTCGATAGAAAACACTAGGACTCTCTTAGTATCTTGACGACAAAATCCACCTTAGCTTTGGGATGAGGTTGAAGGGAAAAACTTTGCCGATCACTTGTGTCGAAAAACACAAATGAATCAATGAGACAAAGAACCTCCTAAGATAGAAATCGTCACCAAAATATTAGGCTTACCTAGGTTGTTACATACATGATGGTCTTACTTAGATCATTTACATCATAAACATGCAAAATGGGTTTACATCATTTATAAAATTGTTGACTGATAATGAAATCTGAATGGCGTGAACACTTCAAAGAAGATAAATCCCATTTGAAAAAATGGGGGTGTACTGCTATGGGGTCGTTGACAAAGAGTGGTCAACAGGTTCCTCTAAGAACTTCCCTTCACGCTTGAAGCTTGATCCAAAGAAAGATTTTATACACAACTTCACATAGATAAAATAGATCCATATGGGCTTAATCACATGCAATGATGAGAAAATTTTAGAGATATATTGGACATCAACTAAAGCATTCTCTATCTAGAGCAAGTAAATAATCTTTATGCTAATGTAAGATAGCTATACATCAATACAACTTGAAAAGCATAATGGAAATAATAACATAATGAAATAAGTAAAAAGACGAGCAAGAATATCATGATATTACTATACACAAGGAGAAGAACACCTCAAATGTAACCCCAAATTCTTTTGTATTAATTTACAAAAGACTGTACAATCCAACAAAGTATCCCCAAGCCCAATAGCTCATATCAAGATTACATAGTGAGAACCCATTGCTCACTTAAAAAGAAACATGTGAGTCAATCCCAAGGCAAATCATAACAATCCCAAAACAGATGGGTGATAATCTCAATGCTCCTCCATGGAAATTTGAATTTCCCAAATGGAAACTTGATTTCCTCAATAGAGGCCCATGCAATCCTTGATGAGGGAACTCGAATTAGATGAGAGGACATGTGGGAGAGTGAAGTGCAGTGGTATGAGACCACTCTCCACCTCACTCAAGTGAACTCTAACCCAATCTCATGATATCTCCTTGAAGCTCAAGTTAACTTCCTCAAATCGTGGATCGCGTTGTCTTTCTCCAAGAAACTTGATTTCCCCTTTTGTCACATGTTTCTCCTTGATTCTGTTAACATTTCATCTATTGCAGCAATTGGAAATTATTTTTCTCAATGTAAATTTAATTATGCAGTTTATTTGCTACGACAAACAATGAATAAAATCACAACTGCAATTTTCACCATAAAAATACTGCAGAAAATAAATACTGGAAACTGAGAATTCTAGCACACACAAGAATTTTAGCACGGTTATTTTTGGACAAATGTCCCTGAAACAACCCAATGTGGGAAAACCAGTGCAGTAGATGAGGGTTTTATTATTATTTTTCGGCAACAATTATGAGTACAATAATTTAGATGCCCAGTTGGCAATCTAATCTGAGGAGAATACTGGAAAAATTATTCTGAGAATTTTCTCTCACCCCACAGCTAATTTTTGCCACCGAAATTACCTCCCTAACCTCTACGCTAAGCCTCCTGCGTAGAGCTTACGCTGACCCTATGAGAATTCCAGCCTTCCTTCATTTGCCTCTTTCGGGGACTGGAAACCTTCCTCCCAGAATGTTGCTACCCTCTTCTTCCACCTGCTACTCACCCTTTTGCTCTATCTTCTTTGATGAGCTTCTACTACTGAGAAAATCGGATTGCCTGAGCAACTGAGTATCTGCACTGGTGTGATCTCCATCTACCCATCGACTTCTTCTTATAATCTTCTATTGGAGTACCAATAGAGCTCCAACAGCCAATATTAAAACATAATTGATGGCCCAGATTAATTCCCTATCAATCTGTGTGAGTTTCTAGATGATTCTCACCTTATCTCAATTAATACTGATTAATTAACCATACTCCCTAAGTTTAGAATTGGGAAATATTTAAAAAACGGTTAATAATCTAATTGAGACACTTATAGGTGCAATTTCCAGAAACGATTTCTGGGTTTTGGAGAAATCACGTATTCTAGCCTCTCCACAAATTTTCGTGGCTAGAACACATCTGATGCTACAAAAACTAACACTCCCTCTTAGCGAGGAATGTGTTATAATGTTGCTACACACCCTGTAGCAACAATGTTTCTGCACCATTTCCTATCACGTTGTTGATGTCTGGTTGCAGTTGTCCACCAACCATTGCACAACTTTGATAGACGTTGCATCTGTGTTGCTGCTGAATTTGTTGTACAACTGTCAACACCGCATCTGCACTGCAACTCCCTCTCATCTGCTGCTGCTGCAACTGAGAATCATTCAAAGTAATTTGTCCCTGCTACGGAAACGAGTTCTCCACCATACCCATATGTTCTCTGAAATAAGCGAACTTAGCTCTCACTAGAGCTTTCATGAGTATATCTGTGAAATGCTCTTCTGTGGGAACATACTGTAGCTGGACTGCTCCACGTTGTACATTGTTGATTTGTGTAGCTTGGGAGGTACTCCAAGCCTAGGGTTCAAGGTTTGGAGGGAAAAGCACCACAAGGGTCACTTATGGGCTTGGAACCCAAGTATGGGGTTTTGCACCCAATCATGTTTGGGGCCTTTCTGGAAGCACATTTCTACACGTGATGGCATGAGACGATAGAGGGCAGAAAGGAGAATCCAAAGCTTCGAGAATCGACAAATTTCGAGTTGTAGAAGTGGAGATATGAATTTTTGAAGGTTAATGATGGGTTTGCACATGTGTATGTAGGTCGGCCTAAGTGTTTTTAGGTTCATGATAGTTGGAAGCCCCTCATTGTGACGTTTTAGGAAGCCGATTTATTGGTGTATAAATAAAGGGTCAGGTGGAGGACGTAAAGCATTCATCTTGTGCAACTTATCTCTAGAAAGGGACTCGGTAGAGAGGGAGATCTGTATGCCCTAGCCACAGCAAAGGAAAAGGCAGAACAACGAGATAAAGGAGGCTTGTTTCAGGGTTAATATAGGGTCTGAATTGTTGTGGTGGAGGCGAAGTGTGTTGGCTGCTAGGCCGAGCTCTTAAGGGCTAAATGATGTTGGTTTTTACACTTGTTGAGCACTTTTTAATGGATCGAAAGCTATAGGATTGTTGTTGTGGTAGGCCGCAGGCCATAGCACCACAACTAGCCTTGCATAGGGCAGTTTAAGGGCTGGTATATGCCCTAATGTAGTAGCGTAGCAAGGGAGGAGTCCTCTTAAAGTGTGTCGCAATCCTCTAGAGGGTTGTTTGGGGCTTATTGGAGAAGGTTAGGGCTACAACAGTGTGCCCTAACCAGGACAGTCACATACAACAGTATACAAATAGGGTTGGAGCAGTGTTTGGAGGAGCATTGGGTCAAAGGAGTTGACCGGATTTGGATCAGATTTGGAGCAGCCTGTGGGAGCCAATTTGGAGGCTTATTTGAGTGATCATAAGCATTCATCGGTGCAGATCTTGCAGTGTAGTATTGGGTGCCATTGATCTGGTGGAGGGCAGTGTGTTGGCTACCCAAAGTACCCCTAGACGAGCTATCTTGAAGTGACGAAGAGGAGTTGAAGCTTGCGTGAAGTTTGGTGCTGAAGTGCAGCACCTTGATGGACAAAGGAGACTGCTAGCTTGGAAATTTGGAGCTCAGGAATTAGGACTACCCAGAGAGCAGATAGGATCAACCCATGTACACTCTACAGAAGTGACTTGCAGCAGTGTTAGGTGGCATCCCTCCTGGAGTCTCGATGTGTTGTGGCCTTGATGGGCTAAGGCACAACTAGTGAGCAGTATGGAAGTGAAGGACCGGTAGGACGAGATACGACTTCGAGTTTTTGATTGTATCTTGTATACCATAGAGTGTTGTATTATTCAGGTTTTGGTTTAATATAACTACGTAGGTGGTTGTACATTATTGTACAATTTGTTAAAAACTATGCATATGTGATTTACTACTTTATATTTCCATTGTGCAAAGTAGTTCATGGTTGAGATTCTTGGTTTGGTAGCGTCAGTGATTTTAAGACTCTAACCTAGACCAAAGGTCATGGAAATTCAACATGGAATCAGAGCGTGTCTGAGCTACTTTGGAAGTCAATGAATCAGAGTTGTGCGCAGCGAAGTACAACGTAAAAGGGAGTTGGTCACATTGTAAGTGAAGGGCTCAATACAATGTCAAAGTTGCAAGCAAGTCTCCGATATGAGGACAGGTTGGAGGGATTGTCCAACTATACTCCTTGGAAGGAAAGGATCCAGTTTGTCTTGCAGGTCAACAAGATTTGGGATATTGTTGAGAAAGAGATGAAGAAGCCAACCAACCCTAAGGTGTTGGACATATGGGAAGATTTGGATACGAAGGCGAGGTTGATCATGCTTGATGGTGTGAAGGATTCCTTAATACCTCATTTGACCGGGAAGAACAATGCACATGATATGTGGATGGCTCTTAAGAATTTGTTCCAGAATAGGAACAAGAACCAGGTATTGGTATTGGAGGACAAGTTGAAGTCCACCAAGATGATAAAGGGTGAAGGAGTGACTTCGTATCTGACGAGGTTGTCTCAGGTCAGGGATGAGCTTGCGGTCGTCGATGTCAAAATTTTAGATGGAGATATGGTGAGGATTTCCTTGAAAGGGTTCACTGAGGAATGGAAGACCTTCATCAAACGAATCGTTGCCAGGGAGAAATTGCCAAACTCGAATAGACTGTGGGATGACTTCATTCATGAAGAGTTGCGATACGAGGATCTTTATCCATCAAGGAAGGTTGATGAGGACGTGGCACTTGCAACGCGAATGAAGGGTAAGCTAAAGAAAGACTTGAGTAAAGTCTAGTGTTTCAACTATGGCAAGATGGGTCATTTTTCGTCGAGATGTCCAATGGAGGGAGATGATGAGAAGAGGAAAGGAAAGCAGGTCGTCAGTGTTGCCACCTCAGCTGAGATAGATGATCTCTCCAAGAGATTGCAAGAGGAGGACTTTGCTATGATTTCTCATTTCTCGCAACGTACTATCAAAGAGAATGGATGGTACATGGACAATGGTGCGATGAAGCATATGACAGGGTCACAGGAAGTTTTTGAGACTCTAACTAAATGGGACTTGAAGTTGCACATGTTGTTGGGCGACAAGGGTTATTTGGAGATCCGACGATTGGGTGTTGCGCCACTGAGGATGGAGACAGGACGTATGATGTGGGTCCAGGATGTACTATTTGTACCAGGACTCAGATAGACTGTGATTTCGGTCTTGATGATGGAGAGGAAGGGGTTTGAGGTCTTGTTCCAGGATGGGAAGGCAAGACTCAGGCCCAAAGGCTCTAAGCTCGATGGGATTGTACTCGGAGTTAGAGATTATGGTTTCTACAAGTTGACGGGCAAGCCTGTGGATCATGGGAAGAAGCATGTGGAGCAGGTGCAGGTTCCAGAGAAGCAGAAGCAGGTACAGGTGCAGATGCAAACTTCAGAGGAACAGGTACAAGTTCTCGAGAAGAAGGTACACTTTCAATAGAAGAAAGACCAGGTTCCAAAGACTTGGAGGGAGTCGAGTTCGAGAACGAGCTTGTAGGTTAAGAGGGAGACTTTGCAGCCCAAGAAGAATGTGTGGTCAGTGAGAAGCAAGGGTGCTTCCACATCTATCACAAAGGAATCATGAAGGGACTGGAAAGCGATACAGGAAAAGAAAAAGAAGCAAGGTGCTTCCAACAGTGACATCAACACTTTTGAGAAGGGCGTAGTTCACCGTACAGGGATTGCTACGATTGTGAGCGCCAGGAGTTGGGCAAGTGTTGCGAGCAATGATGATGATGATGAGTTATCTCCTCATCTTGGAGGTACCTCCCTCAATAAGAGTGAGTGTTGATTTGTGTAGCTTGGGAGGTACTCCAAGCCCTAGGGTTCAAGGTTTGGAGGGCAAAGCAACACAAGGGTCACTTGTGGGCTTAGAACCCAAGTATGGGGTTTTGCACCCAATCGTGTTTGGGGAATTTCCGGAAGCACATTTCTACATGTGATGGCATGAGACGATAGAGGGCGGAAAGGAGAATCCAACGCTTCGAGAATCATCAAATTCTGAGTTGTAGAAGTGGAGATATGAATTTTTGAAGGTTAATGATGGTTTTGCATATGTGTATGTAGGTCGGCCTAAGTGTTTTTAGGCTCATGATAGTTCACAGCCCCTCATTGTGATGTTTTAATAAGCCCCTTTACTGGTGTATAAATAAAGGGTGAGGTGGAGAATTTAAAGCATCCATCTTGTGCAACGATATCTCTAGAAAGGGACTCGGTGGAGAAGGGGATCTCTATGCCCTAGTCAGAGCAAAGGAGAAGACAGAACAACGAGATAAAGGAGGTATGTTTCAGGGTTAATACAAGGTTTGAATTGTTGTGGTGGGGGCCGAGTTTGTTGGCTACTAGGCCGAGCCCTTAAGGGCTAAACACAGTTTGTTTTGACACTTGTTTGGGCACTTTTTAAGGAACCGAAAGCTACAGGATTGTTGATGTGCTAGGCCGCAGACCATAGCACCACAGCTAGCCTTGCGTAGGGCAGTTTAAGGGCTGGTATATGCCCTAAGGCAGCAGCGTAGCAAGGGAGGAGTCCTCTTAAAGTGTGTCGCAATCTTCTAGAGGGATGTTTGGGGTCTGTTGGAGGAAGTTAGGGCTACAACAATATGCACTAACCAGGAGAGTCACATACAGAAGTATACAAACAGGGTTGGAGCAACATTTGGAGGAGCGTTGGGTCAAAGGAGTTGACCGGATTTGGATCAGATTTGGAGCAGCCTGTGAGAGCCAATTTGGAGGCTTGTTTGAGTGATCATAAGCCTTCATCGATGCAGATTTTGTAGTGTAGTATTGGGTGCAATTGATCTAGTGGAGGACAGTGTGTTTGCTACCCAGAGTAGCCCTAGACGAGCTATCTTGAAGTGACGAAGAGGAGTTGAAGGTTGGGTGAAGTTTGGTGCCGAAGTGCGGCACCTTGATGGACAAAGGTGACTGCTAGCCTGGCAGTTTGGAGAACGAGAATTAGGCCTACCCAGAGAGCAGATTGGATCGACCCGTGTACACTCTATAGAAGTGACTTGCAGCAATGTTAAGTGGCAGCCCTCTTGGAGTCTCGATGTGTTGTGGCCTTGATGGACTAAGGCACAACTAGTGAGCAGTACGGAAGCGAAGGACCGAGAGGACGAGATACGACTTCGAGTTTGTGATTGTATCTTGCATACCATAGACTGTTGTATTATTCATATTTTGGTTAAATATAATGAAGATTGGTGGTTGTACATTATTGTACAATTTGTTAAAAACTGTGCATATGTGTTTTACTGCTTTATATTTTTGTTATGCAAAGTAGTTCATGGTTGAGGTTCTTGGTTGGTAGCGTCAGTGATTTTAAGACTCTAACCTAGACCCAAGGTCGTAGAAATTCAACATACACAATCTTTGATGAAATGACATCTAATATCTATGTGCTCCGACTTGTCATGAAACACTGGATTCTCATAGAGCTTTATGCAACTCTAACTATCACAGTAGACACTAGTCCCTTCCATCCAATGCCTAAACAAGCTTACTAGTAGCTTTCGAAGCCATATAGCTTTGCACGTAGTTGTGATGGCTTCCATATACCCAGAGGTACTTTTCCTGTCCACTAAACTGTCTGCCCAATCTACATTCATGAAACCACAAAGTCTGACATCATCCCCTCGAGTATATCTCAACCCATACTCAATTGTGTCAGGCACATGCCTCTGAATATGCCTCGTTGCAACCCAATGTACCCTCTTTGGTTCTACCATGAACTGACTTAGGCTATTGACTTCGAAGCAAATATCTGGCCTAGTGTTGACCAAATACATGAGAGACCGAATAAGTTGTCTATACAACGTAGGGTCGACATCCTTGTCATCTGATGCATCTATCTTCTTCCAGTTAGTGATCATTGGCGTAGACATGTGTCTACAATCCTGCATTCTGAACCTCTTCAAAATATTTATAGCATATCTTCCTTTGCCAAGGAAGATCTCCCCATCTTTCTGCCACACTTCCAATCCTAGGAAATATTTCATGTCAAACTCTGCTGTCAGGTTGCTCTTGCAGTCCTCTATCAGCCCTGATGATCCTATCAAAAAGAGATCATCCACATAGCGGCTCATTCTCTACCATCAAATAGTAAAGGTTCGGATCTGCATCACTCTTGACAAATCCCATATGCTACAAATAGTTGTTAATCTAACCATACCATGCCATGGGAGCGTTCTTGAAACCATATAGAACTTTCTTTGGTCTGCACACATGAGTGTGCCTCTCATGAGTCTCGAAATCCTCTGGTTGTTCTATGTACACTTCTTCCTCTATCACGCCATTCAAGAATGTTGTCTTGACGTCCATCTGGTGAATCTGCCATCCCATCTGAGCTGCTAGGTATATAACTGACCAAATAGAGGTGTATCTGGTAGCTGGGGTGAAGGTCTCCTCATAATCTATCCCTTCTTTTTGTTCATACCACTTTTCCATGAACCTAGTACTTCTCTACATTGCCATATGCAGCATACTTGATCTTGTAGATCCATCTAGAACCTACAACTGACCTGTCTTCAGGTCTTGGCACCACCTCCTAAACGTCATTCGTCATGATAGTGTTGGAAACACTGAGAGGGGGGGTAAATCAGTACTTCCTTTCAATTGTTATTTTTACCAGTTAGATCACTTTATAATTAGAAAACAGAATGAACAATAAGAATAAATATTTTTATTAACGAGGACTTCAATCCTCTTCTTTACAATAAATCCAATAAACTAATGTGTAGGGCTCCAACCCTAGATGAAGACACCAATCTTCAATCATACCAGGCACCAACCGATACTTTACGAGGCACCGACTTGGACTTCACGAGGCTCCAACCCTATCTTCCAAGGCTCCAACCTTGTCACTATGAGGCACTGACCTCTAGGGCTCCAACCTGGTCTTCTTGAGGACTCCTATCTTCTAAGACTCCAGCCCTAACTTCCAAGGCACCAACCTTGTCTCTATGAGGCTCCAACCCTTCGCTTCAATTTGTCAAGATAAGCTTGATGATTCATCACGTCTCCCAATATCTTCTACAACAAGCCCTAACAATATCTTCACCTTCATCACTGCCCTCAAACGACCTCCAAGGCACTTAGCTCATCAATGACAACTTGGTCTTCTCATGAAGGTGTCACCACTACTCTTCATGTCACCCAAACACTTTCTCCAAGGTCACTCCATGAGGGCTTCAATCAAGGTTTCCAAGAATGTCTTCAAGCCAACTTCTGAAAGGTGTCTTCAACAATGCTTACAAAGGCTCTTTTCAAGGTCTGCACCTAGTTCGCCGGCTTCAATCCTTCTCCAAAGTAAGACTCTTCAAATCTGCTTCTAAAAACATACCTCAAATGTTGCTCTCACCAAGTCTTCAAGATCTGCATTGATCAAGGCTTCAAGTTCTACAAGTTCTAGGCTCAAAGTTCTCCAAGTTCTTCACTCACTTCAGGGTTTTCTCCAAATGACACAAGTTCGAGTATAGCCCTCACATGAGCCTTTACCCAAGTATATTGTTGCAATATCTAAGCTATAGACAAGAGGTAAGATCCAAGCCTCATCAAACGACCCTTTACACAAGTTCTGTAATCTGAGGTATAAGTCTTCAGATGTCAAGTTCGCGGAAGGTCTAATGTCACTAAACTTCTTCACTGCCCACTAGCCCGTGTGCCTATGCAATTCTTCCAAAGATTAGTAAGTATGGAGGTCTGAGTTCCTTTGCACAAGTCTACAATCCCACAGGTCACAAGTTTGGGGATCTAATCTAAAATGAAACCATAGGTGCAAATCCGAGCTCCTTAATTGATTGTTCTACTCGTCCTAAAGTTTGTACCAAGTCAAAATTGATCCTCCACGGTGACTAACCCAATCTACGATATGTCACTTGCCCATAGGTCAGTTTAGAAATCTGACCTTAAGATATGACCTTAACTCAGAAAATAGCCCAAACAATTGATCCTTAATTGTCCTCCTCGGCCTCCTAGCTTCACCGAAAACTATGCTTAGAATGAGGAGTCTGAACTCCTATTTATACTAGTCTTGATCATAGACGAAAAGACACGTCTACTGGCCAAGGGACATGAGCCTACAAGTTGGCTTAGGTCGGCTAGCCTTAAAAATTATTATGTTCAAACTTGAAAATTCATTTTCTCACAGCCTATGAGGAGTTAGAAGGCGAGTGATAGCTCGTTAGAAAGGGGAAAATATCCTCTATAAGCTGATGTCAATTTCAACCTTCAATGACGTCATTTTCCAATCAATAAAATTAATTTTGTGAAACAGTGATCATGGCAGCCTATAATATTTTATGTCTTTGGTATTCAAGGTAAAGGTTCCTACTTTAAGGCATTATTCAACTAAGCTAGGGCTTCTTAGGATTTGTATCAACAAAGGATAGGGCTTCTTAGTATTTGTATCAACAAACGATATGGTTTCATTCATGTATGTGAAGGTCTTCTTCATAGGCTTAGGGTTTCATTGTTCATGATGCATCATTAGTATTTTTCATGTATGTAGCATAGAGTTTCATATATACATTTAAGGTATCATTCATGCATAGGCTTAGGTTTAAAGCTTCTTAAATAAGAAACAAGGACTAGGGCAACATGAGCATCTTCTAGAGCTTAGGGCATAAATGTACTTAGGGTTTTGTCATGAAGTTAGGGCAACATCATGAAAGGGTTATCACAAGAATATTTGCCATTTCCAACAATGCCATATTGACATCAATGACAACTTTGACCAATAAATAGAGTTCTACTCTTCTACCATGGCATATACACACATCTGATGATGTGTGGCTTCCTGAAAGTTGGAAGGTTCTGCAACCAACGCTTCGTACCTATCACGTTGTCTTCATTGTCTTTTGTTCGTCCTAGGAGTTCCAATAAACTCGTTTGCATTTCTCAATGTCTTACGAACTTCTCTATTGGCTCGACCACTAGTGGTGGGAGGTTCAACCAGCTCCTCCTCATCCTGTCCCTGTTGCTCCGTCTACTGAGAACTCCTCGGATCTCCTACCCCTGAGGAAATACTAGTACTAGTCATTGTACTTGATCCCTATGACTGTCCTCCTGTCGGTCCCACTGGTTGCCCCTAATGCTTGACTAAAGGAGCTTATGCTAAATGATCTGATCACTTGCAGGCATCTCACGAGATCTCCTAAAAGCTCGGTCCTCCATGATGTTCACGTCTCATCTCACTACAGTCTTCCTACTGCTAGGAATGTAGATCATGTATGCCTTTTAGGTCTCGCTATACCCGACGAGAAACCCTTATCTGCAGTCTGACCCAATTTGGTACGTTTTTCATCTGGCACATGGCAATAAGCAACACTACCAAAAATCCTCAAGTGACTAACTTCTAATTTCTTCCCTGTGAAGACTCCTTGTGAGTTTTCTTCCCCAATGTTCTATGACGAGTTTTGTTCTAAATATACACCACCGTGTTACATGCCTCTGCCCATAAAAATCTGGGCAAATCCTGGTCATATAACATAGCTTTTGCAGCCCCAACTATGGTTTTGTTTTTCCACTCCGCTACCCCATTCTGCTGAGGATTATATGGAGTTGTTCATTCTCTTTTGATGCCTTCCTTCGCACAAAAATCTATGAAGTTTTTAACAATATATTCTCCACCATTATCTGAGTGAAGCACCCTTATCTACTTCCCTATCGCATTTTCCACAAGAGCTTTAAACTCTCTGAACCAATCAAAGACCTCATCTTTGGCCTTTAAGAAGTAGATCCAACTTTTCCTGGAATGATCATCAATAAAGGTGACAAAGTATTTGGCACCACTACGAGCTCTATCGGACATTGGGCCACAAATATCTGAATGTATAAGTCCTAACACGCCATTTGCTCTGTTGTCACTTCTTGGGAATGTTGCCTTAGCATACTTCCCACGTACGCATCCTCTGCACACATCGTGTTTCGTACCAAGTTCTGGAACCCCTGTTACAATTTGTCTAAGCATCTTGAATGCTCCATGGTGTAGATGTCCCATTCTCCTATGCCATAACTCATTCAACTCCTTCCCACTGCTATTCTCACTGCCTATTAGTGCAATTGGAGAGTCGAGCTGCAACCTGTACAATATGTTGCTTCGAACTCCAATTTGTTTTACCTTCCTCCATCTTGAGTGTTTGACATACACTCTCTTCCCTACGAAGTGGACATCATACCCCTTATCCTTCAACTGGGGTACTAAAATTCAGTTCATACCCAATCTTGGCACATGCAATACATTTGTAGCTTTGATGATGGCTCGTGACTCCCTCTGAAAATATATGGTACCTATCCCTAATGGAGTGCATTTCATTCTATTTCCCATATTAATCTAGAGGTCCATCTGTTGTTCGTAGCTAGAGAAATATTCTCTAAACCTGTCATAAGAGTTGATGCTCCACTGTCTATATACCAGACACCCTGTGAAGTTGATACTGACAAGCAAGCAAATTTGTCCTCCAACTTAGAAGACAAATTTGAAGCTTCCTGAATCTTAATTTTGTCCATGGTCATGTTGAAGAATTTATAGTGTGTTATTCCTCTTTCCTCCCGACGTTGATTCTGTTAAAAAACCTTTCCGTCCAACCAAAAAGTCTGCTTAGTGAAAAACTGAGTTACAGTTGCTCCCTCTAACTGTTGGAATTACTAATCCAGGCAACTTCAACCTGCTAACCAGCAACTGGAAAATCGAACTGCTTCCCTCAGCAACTCGGCCTGACTGTTCATGGTCTGCGTTGCCTCAAGAATTTCGGCCTACTAGTCGTACTGATCAACGAAATTCTTTCTTCTTCATGTAAGCTTCCCAACTAATCATTTAAGCTCTAATACTAGGTGAAAATTTTAACTATTGCAGCAAATAGAAAATATTCTTCTAACTGTAAATTTAATTATGCAGTTTAATTGCTACAGCAAACAATGAATAAAATCACAACTGCAACTTTCACCATAAAAATACTACGGAAAATAAAATATTGGAAACTGAGAAATTTTAGCACACAAATAAGAATTTTAACACAGTTATTTTTGGACAAATGTCCCCAGAAAAATCCAATGCGGGATAATCGGTGCAGTAGATGAACGTTTTATTATTATTCTTCAGCAACAATTCTGAGTACAATAATTTAGATGCACAGCTGGAAATCTAATCTGAGGAAAACACTGGCAAAATTATTGTGAGAATTTTTTCTCACCCCACAGCTAATTTCTGCCACCGAAATTACCTCCCTATCCTCTGCGGTGAGGCTCCTGCATCACCCTCTATGTAGAGCTTATGTTGACCCTATGAGAATTTCAGCCTTCCTTCCTTTGCTTCTTCTGGGGACTAGAAACCTTCCTCCCGGAATGTTGTTGCCCTCCTCTTCCACTTGCTACTCACCCTCTAGCTCTATCTTCTCTGTTGAGCTTCTGCTACTAAGAAAATCGAATTTCTTGGGCAACTGAGTATCTGCACTGGTGCGATCTCCATCTACCCATCGACTTCTTATAATCTTTTGTTGGAGCACCAATGACCAAAATTAAAACGTAATCGATGGCCCAGACTAACTCCTTGTCGATCCGTGTGAGTTTCTAGATGATTCTCACCTTATCTCAATTAATATTGATTAATTAACCATATTACCTAAGTTTAGACTTAGGAAATATTTAAAAAACGGTTAATAATCTAATTGAGACACTTCTAGGCAGAATTTCTAGAAACGATTTCTGGGTTTTGGAAAACTCATGTATTCTAGCCTCTCCACAAATTTTCGTGGCTAGAACACATAAGATGCTATAAAAACTAACAGATTCTTGATCCATGATGGAGTCCACGTCCCTCTTTAACTCCTTGATGATTTTCCACCTCATTTCCACATCATTAACAAACCCCCAGTAAATAGAAATAAAAGAATCTTTGCTATGCCAGTAACAAACCCCCAGCCCTCTGCCGGCTTATCCAGCCTCCCGCTGAGGCCCAATTCGTGGCAGTTACCCCTGCCAGCCTCTAATCAGAAAATTTCCCCTTGTATCCAGTCTCCTGCTGAGGCCCAATTTTGTGCCAGTTACCCCTGCCAGCCTGTAATCAGAAAATTTCCCCTTGTCTGGAAAATTCTGGTCCAAGGAGTGCATATATATACGCATGCTCATGCACAGGCTTATTTAAACACGAATATGCATCTTAAATTACAATTCAGATGCATTTCACTACTGCAAAAGAACATAGAAGTTAAAACACTTGTATTTTATTTGTGTGCAACTAGCTGCAGGCTTTCAATGTTCCACCCAGCCATAGACTATGTGGCCCATTATCTTTCAACGACATGTGGCCTCAAGCTGGGCATTTGACTCCATAGGGCATCAAGCATCAACTTGCCCAAAACTTGGCACATACCCAGTACCAACAACCACTGACCAAGGTAACAAGGCCAGCAGCATCCAACTAGCACTCCTGTGATTTTCAGGATTTCCACTACCTTCACAAACCTTCTAGATACCCTTCTTGGCCTCAGACAACCAAGGTACCAAGTCTGGAAGCTGCCTCCAACCAGCAGTCTGATCGCTTACAGGAGTTCCACTGCCCTCACTGGCCTTCTAGGCCTCACACAGCCAAGATAACAAACCCAACGGCCCCCAACTGACAATCTTGTGGCTTCCAAAAGTTCCACTGCTGTCACGGGCCTTCCAAGTACCCTTCTAGGCTTTCATTTCGTCGTTGACACCATGCTTCCATGGTCATCAGCCAAGGTACCAAGCCCAGCAACTCCAACAAACAATCTTGTGGCTTCCAAGAGAACCTCCAACAAACAGTCTTGTGGCTTCCAAGAGTTCCACTGCCCTCATAGGCCTTCCATGTAATATTCCCTTTCTTGATCCAGTCAAAGTGGATAGAATCAATCCATGGTACTTACCAAGGTATTTTCCCATGGTATTGACCCATGGTATTTGTTTTTGGTTTCCGAGAAAAATAATAAAATAAAGTCTCTAGAAAGTCCATCAAGCCTATAAAAGGGGAGAGAAGCTAGGCATTTAGGATCAGCTGCGGATAGATCTGGCACCATCACTGAAACCCTCAAGAAATCTACAATGTATGTCTTTGGGTTCCCAGTCTGCTTGAGCCTCGTCAGCTCAACAAAGTGTTGTTCCGGATCCCTCCGGTCAAATCACTCCATCAACCTCCTGGTAAACTCGGCATATGTCGTCACTGTAGAATGTCCGAGTGTGACCATCCCATGGAACCACCTGTCCTGGGCCTCACCATCCAAATGTAATGTCGCCACCTTGATGGCCTCCGTCTCCGACATCTAGTTAAGCTGGAAATAAATGTCCAACTTCTCCACCCAAGATTTTGCCAAATTGTTTGATGAGCCATCAAACGTAGGCAAATGGAATCTGCTAGATGTGCGGTGGGTATCTCCATCATGATAATGTCGGTGCCCTCTATGATGGTCGCGGGGTCTACTGTCCCGCTGAAGATGAACAAAATCCCGGAATGAGAGAGCATCCCTAAACTCCTGCCCATAGGCTTGATACTCTGCAAAATACTCGCCCATGTGTCCGGGCTCTTCCTCCTGCTGGGCTCTTGCCCCTGTGTCTGCTCCCAAGAAAGTGGGCATGGTAGAGCGCGTAGGTGCACGTGAAGCCATCGGCTGAGGAGTATCACGCTGAGCAACACCATGCTCCGGCAAATGGAGGGATGTACCTGATCCCTCACCTACCTAGAAAACCCGTGGTGTCTCATGTTGTCTAGCCTCCACATCGGTGAATCTCTGACCCATCACCTCAATCTGTCTGACTAAATCTTGCACCGATTTGAGGAGTGCCTCCCCAAACTGTTTGGCCTCAGTGTCATCTGCCATTGGCCCTCTCTGCTCTGAATCTAATACAGGCTCCTCCTGCTCTGCGTCTGTCACAGGCTCTCTCTCCTGCTATATGTCCACCACCAGAACACAGTCTCCCTCTCCGTAGGTGTTCTCCAACCTACGCTCACGGTCTCTATACTTCCTGCCTCTGTAACAAATATATGGTCTCTTCCCCAATGTCATAGACCACAGGTTGAGCCAGAACTATGCTCTGATACCACTGTAATATCCCGTTTCGGGGATATCTCTAAAACACGGCAAACTCCAACCAGAGATGGACTGGGAGGGAGTTTACCAAATATGCCGCCTCTGAAAGAGGACGAAATCTGGAGGCTACCTAGCCCTTTCCAGACTCTGTCTAAGAGTATGAAGCAAACACACCAAGTGGTATAGAACTAGAATGCCTGGAAATATAGATATATATAACAGTGCAACAAACATACAATAGCATAGAAAGAATGTACGACAACTCATCCAGAAATGAAGAGAGAGAATGCTAAGCCATTTTATTAAACTGAGAAATATAATGAAGTACAATAGGTGATCAGAGTGATGGCACCTAAACTTGCTCAAGGCAAGTGAAGAAATACTCTCAGAATACACCGGAAATGGCTGCTCTCTGAACTGCGTCCCAGCTGCTGGAAAACTACCATGTAGCTGCTACCACTGAAATGAACTGATGACTAGGGGCTGTTCCCCTTGCCGGAATGAGTTGAAAATCTGGAATCCTCCTCTACTCACCAATCCCGACAAAACCCAGAAACCATATCAAAAATGGCCGACCTCTGAAGAACACCTCCTTGGGGAATTACGCTGGCCTCCAAGGCTCTAGGCAGAGGGTAAATGAGAATGACTGAAATACCACCTCAAACTCCACCAAAATCCTCCCAAAGGCAAAGGCTGATCCTCTGCTCAGAATCTCGGCTCAATCTCCTGCAAAAACCCCGATCCGGAACACCTCCTAAATGGACTGCGTCCTCCCTCTCAGTGACTGCATAGTCTCTATGAATGCCCAGCTCCGCAACAAACTGCGTCCTCCCTCTCAGTGACTGCATAGTCTCTATGAATGCCCAGCTCCGCAACAAACCCAAACACCAAAACCTCTCACAAAATGCTAAAGAAATAACCTTGCCCGAGCAGGCACTCGAAGTCCCCCGGGGCTAAGGGCGAGATCTCCGACCGGAGACACTCAATGCACTAAACAGTGCTGCAGACAGGCTAAACAGCCAGCATGCTCAAGAAGTCAGAACGACTAGCTCAATATCATCAACAACAGAATGAATCAAATGAGAAGGCTCCTCCCTCTTTTATAACGTTGGCCTTCCTCCAACCCTAAGGCTCATCTCCTCAATGTAGCCTCCCTCTCTTGCCACGTGCTCATCCTCATCTGCGCAGTAGCTTCTAGAGCATACGTAGGCCCCCTCTCTATGTGGTGCTTGGCCCCCCTTAGCTCCCCTTTAAGTTACAACGTTGTGCTACTAGGAGGGTGTTTTATTCCACTTAAGTGAGTTAGACGCTCTTCACTCACTTTTTATTTAGTAATAAACTATAGACGGCAAAACTGAACAAAATCGAATATTCCAATTAGTTGTCGCTAATTAGGAATATTACAAGGAGCCTATACGGAGTTGAGACCACGGCCTAAATACCAGGCACCAAATCTATGGTGTGCTCAAATCCTCGGTCGGGTGGCTGCCCTGGTGGAATGTCCCCGAAAATCGTGGAGTAACGGTCGAGGATGGCCTGTAAATCTGGGTGTGTGGGTCTGGCTAAACCATCTGCCTCTGAAATCCTCAACTCAACTACCCACTCTATGTCTCCCCGTCTGAAGTCTGCCTCCATCGTATGCGCAGAAACTATTTGAGGTGGGTATGAATGCATACCCATAAGCATCATTGGTTTCCCGTTCTTGTCCAAGAACTCCATCTCTAGCTTCTACCAATCTGTGGTGACTCTACCAAGGGTGATGAGCCAATGTTGATGTTCGGAATGTCGACCACAAAGAAATGATCTGTCACTGAGTAGGTCCCCATAGCCACTATCAAGGTTCGAACGTAACACATGCACTACATAGTCCTAGCTCCTGGTACTAGCACAGAGAATCCATCAAATCCCTCTGTCTGGATGCCCCTCCTCTACACCACCTGGGCATCTATGAAGTTGTGCGTGGCTCCACTCTCCACAACCACTGAGACACGTTGTCCCTGAATTGTCCCCCTAATCCTTAGCGTTAAGTATTTGGGTATTCCCCATAAAGATGCAAGGACCCCTTCGGTCGGTGCAAACGCTGCTCCTCCTGCTGCTGGTGGGGGTGGAGGTGGAGGCCCTTCTCCCTGAGATGTTGTGTTGTCCTCACCTCCCATCTCAAAGGGTGTATACTCTTCTCCCTCGTTGTTTGAGAAGACCTCGATGTAGTGTGCCTTCCCTACTGCACACCTGTGGCCTGGTGCCCATGGCTTCTGGCATGTGAAGCGAAGCTTCTTCCTCCTCAGATATCTCCTGGTTTCATCATCTAATGGCCCCCAGCCCTAGTTCCCTCTCGAGGGTGGAGCTCTCGCATCCCTTCCTTTCTGCTAGAAAGATGGTCTATTGGGCATAGAGGCCCTAGCCCTCGATAATGCATCTTGAAGATCCCAAGTCCTCCCAATTGCGTCCTAGAGCGTAGTGGGTCGAGTTGATCTCACTAGCCCACGCAATGGCTCTGTCGACCCATCTATGAACATGAAAATCTTCCTGGGCTCCGACAGATCCGAAAGCATCACTGACAATTTCAAGAACTCATAAATATATGTTTCAGGGTTCCCTTTTTGCTTGAGTTTGGTCAGTTCTCCAAAGTTCTCTTCGAGATCCTTCCTATCAAACCTCTCCAGCACTCTCCTGGTAAAGTCATCATACGTTGTCACCCCTGCGTGACCCAGCGTAGTCAACCCATGAAACCACCAGTCATTGGTTTCTCCCTCCAAGTGCAGCGTAGCCACCTTGATGACCTCCAACTCTGTCATCTGATTAAGCTGGAAGTAGATATCTAGCTTCTCCACCCATGCTTTAGCTAAGCTCTTTGAGGACCCATCAAAAAATATTGGAAGGAAAAGCCTACCCACAGTATGCTGCAAGTCACTCCCCTGCGTGTACCCTCCTCCTCTAGCCTAGCCTTTCGGTTTGTTGTTGTTCTTCAACTGGAAAAACTCATTGAAGGTGATGGCCCTTCCAAATTCTAGCCCATAGGACTTGTACTCTACAAAGAATTCTCCATAGTGAGTCTCCTTCGGCTCCTGTTGTCCTCTTGTCCCCGAAGCTAGGAACGTGGGAATGGTGGAGCATGGTGGAGTGTAGGGTATGGTCAGAAGGGTAGTGTGAGGGCCTGCCTGGTGCTGCGAAGTTCCAGACCTTTCTCCAATTTGGAATTCTCCTAGAATTCCCTTCCCTTTACTGCCATTGTTGAGCTTCTGACCCATCTCCTCAATCCTCTTGGAGAGGTCTAATACAAATTTTAGAAGAAGGTGGGCAAACTCCTTCTCGTCATTCCTCCCAACATTCGTGTGTGTCATCTCTCTCTCTTCGACCTCCAAAACGCTGTCAACCTGATCTGGAGTGATTTCGAGACTTGTTTTTCTACTCATGTACCTCTGCCTCTGGTAAGTCATGTTATGTCTGTCTTTCGGTGTCATAGACTGTGTGATCCACAGGATGAGCCAAGTCTATGAGCTCTGATACCACTGTAATATCCCAAATTGGGATTAAACAATAATACAAAGAAAAATAGACTAAAAACTACAACAACAAGAAATACACCATTAAAACACACAATTTACAGCCAAAATCAATGTTGAGCCAGTTTATTCATATACTGGGAAAGAGGACAAATGAGGTGTTGAAAAGATTCCACCTAAGCCTGCTCAAGGCAAGTTGAAGGGCAACTCAAACCCAAGCAAAAACTCCTATTGGAAATAGCTCTATGTGGCTCAATCACTGTGCTACCTAGCCCAGAAAATGTTGTTGCTAGTTGTCTTCAATCTATTGGTTAGGTTGCTTCCCGTGCTCAGAAAATTTTGGGACTTGGACACCGGACTCTCCTCAATAAACCCGCAAAGGGTTTGCTGAAAGCTTGACCCCAGAAATTGGCCCTCTTGGGCTTAGCTCACTGATCTGTTGGGGAAATCAAACCACTGAAGGAAACTACTGGTAAATGCCTCCGAAATGCTACAAAAATCCCTGGTAGGAGGTGGCTAGCCTCCCCTCCGAATATCCTGCTGGAGCTCCTCTTCTCTTCCACACTCTCGGCACCAACACCCAACTGCACTGCACAGTCCTCTCTGTCTCTATGCAGTCCTAAAGGGACTACGTTGTCTCCTAAAGATGCTGATGGATAATTCTCCCACAAAATGCAGAACTCCTCTCCTGAGCGGGCATTCAAAGACCCTGAGGTAGAGCTTGAGATCTCCGCTTGAAGATCTCATGTACTGAACAGCACTACAGACTTGGCTCTCCAGCTCAAGCGTGCTTAGTCAAATTGACAATAAGAAATAAGCTGAATGAATTACAAACGAGGCCTTCCTTCTCCCTTTTGTCCATTGAGGCCCAACGCATTCCTTGGGTCCCACCTTGGCCTGCACTACCTCTCCTTGAGCCAACCATGTGCTGCCTACCTCCAGCCACTCTCACGCTTCCTTCTTCGTGCCCCCTCCACGTTGCCACCTAAGACCAACTCGGCCCCACCACTAGAGCCAAAAATTTCCCATAGTGACTTTAGGAAAAAGCTTTATTCTGGCCAAATGTTATTTGTAGGTCCCCTACCCACTTTATTTCCGCCCAACATTAGGAAATGCAAAAATTAATCAAAATTAATATTCCAATTAGCTGAACTGCTAATTTGGAATATTACAATGAACTACATTTATGAAGCAGTGCAGCTCCTGTAGATGTAGGTTATATCATTACCAGTTCAGCTTTCACTTTTTATTTCTTCTCCATAAAAAATATTTGCTCTCCTTTCTCTAATCAAACTGTCTTCTATTGTTTCTAAGATGCAATTTGTTGCTTGTATTCCAGTTCTTATGCAAGGCGATATTATATCTTCCACTCTACAGAAGACTCATCCTAAGTGAGTCTTGATTCTCTGTGAATGATAACAATTCCTAAGTAGCTACTTTACTCTTTTTTTTGACCATTCTGTTAGCTCTTTATTTCCCTGCTACGAAGTTTCCTTGATCTTTGGTCCAAAACTTTTGCTAGATCATATACTTGTTCTTTGTTTCACATTGACATAGTAATATATTTTTAAATCAAGATAGATACTTCTTTAAGAAAATTGCATTTTGACATTTGGTTGTAACTGTATTTTGTAAAAAACTTCATTTTCTCTAGAATGCTGAATTGTCTATAATATAGAAGAGAGATTTTTGTACATCTTCCCATGGAGGATTATGCTGCTACTTTGTTATTTGCCCCACCCTCCCCACACGCCCCCTCCTCCCATCATAATTGAGATTTATATTTTGGAAGCTGGGAATTATTATAACGCCACTTTGTTATGGTTGCAATTTTGTATTTAATCCACCAAATTAGGTGTATGCAATAGGCCTCAGTCCTGCCCCTTTGTGCAAGTCAAATTTATACTGAAAGAATGATGTATCATAATGTTTTTATATTTATAGAAAATTATTAAAAGAAAAAACATAGAAGGAAAGAGATCAGCAATGGAGACCTGCTCTAATCCAATTGATGCTGTGAGACCTGATGTAAGCATTGCCACCACTTCCGGAATTAGTCTAGGAACTGGTATAACATGTTTTGCTGGAACCTACAGTCAAGTGAAAAACAAGTAAAATCCATTCAAAGAATCAACAAGAAGGTATCTGTGATCTCTATACAAAATCAGAAATGAATGTCCCGGGCAACATAGTTGAAGAGAAGAAACAAAAAACTGACTTCCTGAATAGATAAAAAGGACACATTAGTTTGCAACTTTGCACCAGGAATGCATACCGCACTGAATTCTGCATACGCACCAAATGACATAGCTGCCACAGGTGCACCTATAGTTAAACCTTCAACAAAATCACCGATTGCTACAACTAAACCAACAGCCTGCAAGTAAACAATTCACAAATGAAAATTTCTCATCCCTCTAAGAAAAGCAACTATCTTGGCCACAAGATAGAATAGATACAATAATTGTTTCTTTCATACGATAGAAGGAATAAATTTTGTCCTTTATGCATGATCTTTTAAACATCTCTATACTGCCTCGAAATCAAATTTGGGATTTGATGGCAATAGAAAACTGTATGCTTATCTTCTCGATGTATGCATGTAACACCCATCTTGACCAGAAAAATTCATCCCAACCTTGTCAACAATCTTACCATGAAAGCAAATGATTGACGAAGTATATGTGTAATGGTCAGAACTAGCACTCAAGTTAGATAAGACAGAATGTACGTGTTGGAATAAGGTCATTGTGGTAAGACTTCAGAATTATCATCTAATTAAGAGAAATATAAAAACTCAAATCCTGTATGTACTCGTTAGATATAATAGTCACAATTAGAACTTACGAATACTTTAGACATTTAAAAAAGTCATAGCTAGAGACTAATACAAAGTGATGTAGTCATTCGTTAATGAATGTAGTCATTAAAAGATTAGGCATTTAGGAGCTACATAACTACACGTCTCTCCTACTATGTGAAGAAACAGTGCATTATTCAATAATGAACCAATCATGCTCTCTCATTCCTATGTGTATTCTTGTCTACATTTGTGTATGTAAAAACCAGTGTTAATAATATCGGTATCGGCAAAATATCAGCGAGGGTCTAGAAAACATCTTATCGGCAATATCAGCAAGCATAATATATTCATTTTTTTCAGATTTTTAAACATATAAAGCACTAACAACATGAAATAAACACATTGAAACATAAATATGAAGAAAGCACTGATATATATGATGTAGTGGATGTAAAATAAAAATGATATATCAAAGGCGATACCAAATCCTGCTGATCCTTGATAATTGTCCAATCAAGGACTCAAATGTGAAGAACCAATACAAAATAACATCACATATATAAAAGTATCTCATCATCATGAGTTATATGTAGCAAAGCTGCAAAACAAATAAAACTAGCAACTATCTATCTGAGATCAAGATTCAATTCCCTCTCCCTAGAGCTATCTTTCTGTCTTTTTCAGCGATTGCTTCAAGAGCTTTTTGTATAATTTGCGCACTAGAAACTATACAAGGTATAACATCATGTCCAGGGAGTCTAGCCAAATGGTATTTCAATGGTGTAACCCCTCCTACGATCTTGGTCCCACACAATTTGCAAGATAGATGTGTCTGATTTGTCCCACATTTTGGCATACTTAACTTACGAAAAATGGGTAGGAGGATCCCATTTGACTTTTTGAGGAAAAAAGACCCCCAAACATCAGAAGAGAAGATAAATCAAAAGGAAAGTGGGATGTGGGGACCACTCCAAAAGGAAATTCGCACACCTTAGGAGAATTCGACTTGTGGGAAGGAGAATGGAGGGAATTCAACTTGAGGCAACCACATGGAGGGAGCAAGGGGGCAGCAAAGATAAATAGAGGTGGAGGGCCTCATTTTGGGACTTTTGCCAATTTGATAACTGAACTCTTGTACGCTTGAGCTGCTGAGCCAAGTCTACACCATGATGTTCAGCAAACGAGGTTTCCAAGCAGGAATCTCACCTCTTCCTTTGGTACTCTTCAAGTGCTATCCCTAGGAGAGTTTAGCACACATTTTGGGAGCTGATCCAGAGGCAATTTCAGGTATTTCTAGCGAATTTTGTGGGCAGACTGGGCGCAGAATAGGAACTCGCACCCCTTGCCAGAACCAGTTTCAGTACAGATCAGATTTCGGGCTTTTGGGGGCTTTTCCCTTGAACTTTTTGCTGGTGGTTAGTGGTGTTTTATAGGGCTGAATTTGCGGGAAATTATAGGAACGAATTGGGCAATTTTTGGGCATACACAGAGGCCAGACGGTCACTAGCTGGCCTGCACAGGGGTTAGGAGGCAAAGAGGATTTGGTGCAGGTGGGAGCTAGAGAAATAAGGGAAATTGGCAACGATTTTTAGCGTGATTTTGGGATATTTCAGGGCACAATCTACAGCATTTCTGGTGGTGTGTACTAGCTAGGAGAGTGGGCATTTCCGCCCTATTTTGTGGGTATTTTGGAGCTTGGGAGTTGGGCTGAAAGCTTTCTGGGTTTTGATGGAGTTGGCATGGGTAGCTCATGATTAAAATCTCAGAATTTTTGGAGTTGTTTAGTGCACAGAAAGTGCAGTTCACCTACAGCAGCAGTAGTTAGCAGTTTCTGGGCCAGTGCAGTCTTTGGAGAGGGCCATATTCAACACTTGGGCTTCACTGTTTTCACCTGGGTTTTTCCTTGTTTACTGTAGCAAGCCCAAGTTCCTCTATTCCCACTTATTGTACTCCATTTTGCTTCAATAATAAAATGGCTCAACTTCTGGAGATTTGTCTGGGTGTTCACTGATGTGTTCTGCATGTCTGTTTATTTGGTTGTATGTTCATGATCTTGCTTTGTTTATCACTTAGTATTTCGACAAGGAATATTACAGTGGTATCAGAGTTGTGATCTGCCCAGCTGTAGGAGATTTCTCCTATGACCCCAGGAGATAAGGAGAATATAACTTACCGGAGGCAGAGATACAAGATTAGAGAAAGGGAGGTGGAGATTACCCCAAATCTGGAAGTTCCTGAGCAGGAGGAGGAAGGAACAAGCATGGGGGACAAAGATGAGGCAACCCTTCAGAGCCTCTTGAAGGTTTTGAATGATCTAGCAAAGGGGCAGAGAGAGATGTTAGAGGAGATGAGACAACAAAATCATAACAAGGACATTCACAGGGTCTTCATAGGAGAGAGCTCGGGGGGTTCCCAACACTTCGACTATCAGTGTCCTCAGACCCACCCTCACATCTACAATGGACCCACGAGGTCTACCATACCCACGTTTTTGGTTACAGGGGTGGGAGCACCTAGGGCAGGATGAGATGCCTATGGGGGAGTACTTTCATGAATGGCAGTCTCAAGGAGAGGAGTTTCGAGATGCCTTGAGCTTCAAAGATTATTGCCAGCTCAAGCAAAGCTCATACACACAGGAACGCAGAGCTCAAATCTACATCATACACTTGGGAGGTTATACCTCCCCACATTTGATGCCTCTCCCAAGTGTTCTAACTTCTACCAGAGCATGGGTGGAGAAATTAGATACATATTTTCAGCTCAATCAGATGACAAAGTTGGAAGCCATTAAAATGGCTCCCTTGCATTTAGAGGGGGAGGCCCACAATTGGTGGTTCCATGGCTTATCTACATTAGGGCATGCTAACATGACCTCTTATGAGGAGTTCACAAGGAGGGTTGTGGAGCGTTTTGACAAGAGGGATCCTGAAGCACATTTCAGGAAGCTGACCCATCCCAAATAGACAGGCCACCCAGAGCATTACATAGCAAAGCTTTTGAGGGTGTCGGTGATGGTACCAAATTTATTAGAGGCCAAGAGATATTTCCTGTTTGTAGAGGGGTTGGTTGAGCATTTGCTGGGACTGGTGCGATCGATCAGACCTACTACTCTCCAGGACGCAGTTAGTTGCACCCGGGATTTGCAGGACACAATTCCCAAGACTAGAGCACCAGTACCCACTTGATCCAATTTTCTACAGAGGGTCATAGGCACCAAGCCCCCACCATAGAGGGAGACTCAGGGGTGTGGACGATTGGATGAGGAGACTAGGCAAGACCTCCAGAGGAGGAAGTTATGCTTTACCTATCACGAGTCATGGGCACCTGGGCACAGATGCAACAAGGGAAAGGCCCACTACATAGAGGTTTTCTCGAATAGTGAGCAAGGGGATGATGTCGAGCCAAAGGATGATGGAGGTGATGGTGGGTAATAGGCTACTGGAGGAGGAGGCTTGCCTCCCCCACCTGGAGGAGCTCATTTTCTTCCTACAGGGGGAGTCATTGCTTCACTTCGGGGAGTGTTGAAGTACTTGACGATGAGGATTTGGAGCACGGTGCAGCGGCAGCGTGTGTTAGTGTTGGTGGATAGTGGGACTACCCACAATTTTGTTGATGCACAAATGGTGGCGAGGAGAGGGATACATACTGAGACTTTTGAAGGCTTTTCAATCCTAGACTCCTAGTACCTGGGGACAAGACTACTTAGTGCACCAGATATGTCCCTAGCATGACAGTGACTATGGGGAACTATACGATGATAGATCACTTCTTTGTTGTCGATGTAACCGACACCAACGTGGTGATGCGTGTCCAGTGGCTCTACTCGTTGGGGCGTGTACGGTGTGACCACAGATTGGAAGAAGTTGGAGATGGAGTTCACAGGACTCGATGGGAAGTTAGTGTTGTTGAGGGGCATGCACTTGTAACCACCTTAGATAATGTCAGCGCACAGGATGGAGGCAGATTTATGACATGGGGACATAGAATGACTTGTAAAGCTCATGATCTCAGAGGCAAGGACTTAGTGACAACCACCCCATCCTGATATTTAGGCGATATTGGACAGGTACCCAACATTTTTTGGAGATATACCACCAAGCTATCCTCAAGCTCGAGGATTTGAGCACACCATTGAGATAGAGGAGGGTGTGAATGCGGTTATCACTACACCATACTGACATCCCAAGGTTTACAAGGATGAGATAGAGCGGGCCATATGGGAGTTGTTGTCGTTCGGGCATTTCAGGTCCAACTCTAATCCCTTCACTTCATCAGTGGTGCTGGTGAAGAAGAAGGACAAGACCCTCTGCATTTGCATTGATTACAGAGCTCTGAACAAGAAGACTTTGAAGAACAGATACCGCATCCTACACATTGACGAGTTGATGGACAAGCTCAAGGAAGCGAAGTATTTTACCAAGATAGATCTACGTTCAGGGTACCATCAAATTCAGGTGAGAGAGTTGGACATCCCGAAGACGACATTCTGATGTCACTATGGTCACTTCAAGTTTTTGGTGATGCCCTTTGGGCTAACCAACGCCCCAACTACCTTCTAGACTTGCATGAACGATGTGTTCCGCAAGCACCTGCACAGATATATGCTAGTTTTCTTTTACGATATCTTTATCTACAGCAAGATGTGTGAGGAGCACTTGCAACATGTAGAGGAGGTGTTGCATATCCTAGAAGAGCAACTGTTGCATGCCAAGATGTCCAAATGTGAGTTTGGGCTAACTAAGATGTTGTACCTTGGCCACATCATTGAGGAGGATGGAGTGTGGGTCCACTAGGAGAAGATCAGAGCCATCCTAGACTGGCCTACACCCAAGAACATGACGGGGTTAAGGGGATTCCTGGGCATATGCACATACTACAGGAGGTTTGTGAGAGGGTTCTCCCAGTTAGCATCTCCCCTCACAGACTTAACCAAGAAGGGGGCATTTGTATGGGAAGGTACAACGCAGGAGGCCTTTGAGCGCCTCAAGCAAGTTATGAGCAGTTGCCCCGTGTTGGTTTTGCCTGATTTTACATAACCCTTTGTTTTGGAGTGTGATGCATCTGGAGAGGACCTTGGAGCAGTTTTGGGCAGGAGGGACACCCAATTTCTTTCTAGAGCTGGAAGCTAGAGGTTCATGAGATGTTGTATTCCATATACGACAAGGATATGCTAGCAATAATGCACGCGCTAGCCAAATTCTGGCAATACTTGGTGGGCAACAAGTTCAAGGTGAAGATTGACCACAACAGTCTCAAATTTTTCTTCGAGCAAAAAGAACTCAATGAGCGGCAGCAGAAGTGTGTCAATAAAATCCAGGCCTACAACTTTGACATTGAGCATGTCAAAGGAAAGGACAATGTGGTTGTTGATGCATTAACCTGAAGGCATGCTACACTTTCACTCATGAGCATTGCCTGAGATTGGAAGGCGCAATTACTGGTGGAGTATTCCAAGAACCAACACGCATGAGAGGTCTTGGATGGCACAGCGGGGGATGATAGAAACAAAGTGATGAATGACATGATCTACTGTGAGGACCAGATTTATTTGGTGTCGAGTTCCCAGTTGCGGAAGAAGATAATGCAGGCTGTGCATGACTCTCCTCTAGCAAGTCATCAGGAGTTCCTTAAGAAATACAGGGCCATTAGGAAACGCTTCACATGGAGGGGCCTCGAGGGAGATGTTTTGAGGCATGTGCAAGAGTGATGTTTGCCAAAGGAACAAAGGGGAGTTGACACATTCGGTAGGTCTACTTTAGCCTTTCCCTATTCCTGAGGGGAAGTGGGAGAGCATATCCATGGACTTCATCACAAGGCTAGTAGCTACCCATGGTACAGGGACATGATTTCATTTATGTGGTGGTGGACAGGTTGACCAAGTTCGCCCATTTCTTTGCCATTCCAGCCAAGTCTTCAACATCATAGGTGGCAGAGCTCTTCTTCAGGGATATTTTCAAATTGCATGGTCTTTCGAAGACCATTGTCAGTGACCAGGACAGCTGATTTATGGGAGCATTTTGGCACGAGCCACCACCCGTAGACCGATGGGCAGACAAAGATCATCAACAAATGGTTGGAGGGGTATTTGCGCAACTATGTGATGGGGCAGCAACGCACGTGGGTGAAGTGGCTACACCTTAGGGAGTATTGCTACAAAGCCATTGATCATGTGTCTATTGGTTTGACTTTCTTCCGTTCTTTATATGGTTACAATGCTTTTACTTTTGCTGACATGATTTTTAGAGACAACAGTGCCCCAAGGGTCAAAGATTGGAATCAGGAGAGCCAAGACATCCTTAGGGCTCTCAAAGACAACTTATAGACAACCCAAAATCAACAAAAGATGCACGCTTACAGCCACATGGTTGAGAGGCACTTTGAGGTTGGGGATTTGGTTTTTTCTAGGCTTCAATTGTACAAACAGTCCACATTGAAGCATAAGGGAGATGGGAAGCTCAAGCCACACTACTATGGGTCATACAGGGTGACCAGACGAGTTGGAGAGGTAGCATATGAGTTGGAACTCTCACTAGGTGCACATGTTTCATGTCTCATGCCTGAAAAAGGCCTTGGGACAACAAGTGACAACTACTGTGGACTTATCTCCCTTACATGATGAGTGGCATCTAGTTTTGGTGCCATAGACCATTTTGGAGATGAGGGAGAGGAAGCTCAAGAGCAAGATCGTCAAGAGTTTCTAGTAAAATGTAAGGACCTAACTGAGGAGGATGCCACTTGGGAAGGGGAGCAGGTACTTCAACATCCATCACTACAATTTCTTAATGGCAAGCACGTCTGGGTAGGGATGACTGTAATGTCCCCACTTAGCAAGTTTTGCTAAGTAAATGCAATTTTGCACAAATTTGTCATTTTGGCATACTTAACTTAGGAAAAGTGGGTAGGAGGACCCCACTTGACTTTTTTAGGAAAGAAGGCTCCCAAACATTAGAAGAGAAGATAAATCAAAAGTAAAGTAGGATGTGGGGACCACTCCAAAAGAGGGAATTAGCACCCCTTGGGAGAACTCGACTTGTGGGAGAAGGGAATTCGACTTGAGGGAACAACATGGACAGAGCAAGGGGGAAGCAAAGATAAATAGAGGTGGAGGGCCTCATTTTGGGACTTTTGCCAATTTATAACTAAACTCTTGTACGCTTGAGTTTTTTAGCCAAGAATACACCGTTTTCTTCAACACACGAGGTTTCCAAGCGGGAATCTCACCTCTTTGGTTCGGTGGACTTCAAGTGCCATCCCTGGGAGAGTTTAGCACACATTTTGGGAGTTAATCCAGAGGTAATTTCAGGCATTTCAAATGAATTTTGTGGGCAGACTAGGCGCAAAAGAGAAACTTGCACCCCTTGGAAGAAAAAGTTTCAGTATAGATCATATTCCGAGATTTTGGGGGTTTTTTCCCTTGAATGGTTTTCGATGGTTAGTGGTGTTTTTTATGTCTAATTCATCATTCTACATGCTTTTGTATACATATATGCATCAAAATAACCCAGCACTACATCTGCTTCTCCATGATCTTTTGCACCCACTGACTCCAGTCATCTTGCTATTGTCTTAAGGCTCCCGTAGCTCGTATGTGATCCAAGGGTTTGGGCACCTTAAGGATCTTGCCACCATTTGTAGCTCAATCTACAGGTCTATGTCGCCCCACCTCTTCTCTCGAGGTACATGAGCACTCATGGCCACATCATCTTCGCTACTATTGTCCCCTCTCGTTGTTGTTGCCTTGGAATCTGAAGCTTCCTTGTCCTTCCTCCTAGGACAAGTACTGGACAAGTGTCCCAGTTTGCCACATCTGAAGCACCGGGCCTTGGATAGGTCCTTCTTCTTCTTCCCTTGCTGTTGATGTCCCTTTGATGCTAAGGCTGCATCTTCCTCCTCCTCCTTTATCTTGACTCCTCCGCTGCTGAATTCCCTCTTGGTTACTCTCTGAATCTCCTCCTCGCGAAGGATCGCCCATATGTCTCCCCAATTTGGGAGTTGTGCTCTGCCCAATATACTTTGGACAAAGGTCTCCCACTCATTGGTGATTGCATTCAGGACTGTCCTCACCATGAGCCCATCATCCGGAGTTGCCCCCATGGCAATCAGTTGGTCTTGGATAGTCTGCAATCTGAAGAGGAAGGGATCGATCTCCTCTCCCTTGTGCATCTGGAATATCCACATCTGATTCTCCAAAAGCATCTTCCTCTGGACGGAGCTACCTTGATACAATGTGGTCAAAGTTGTCCACACCTCATCTGTCGTCTTCTTCTCGCCAATGTGCAGGACCACGTGATCTTTCACTCCATCGATTATCAAGCGCTTAGCCTGCACCTAATTTTCATTGAACTTCTTCAGAGCATTAGCATCGATTGGCACAGCCAAGACATTCTCTACGTGGTCTCTGATACCGTACTCCTCCAGGACTGTCAGGATTCTGGCTTTCCAGATAGCAAAGTTAGACACACCATCTAACCTATCCTGATCTCTCAGTCTGTACGGGGCCATGTACGGGGCCATCTCTCCTCAAACAGTCGGAACAGGTGCTCTTCTCCCTTCTACTGTTGCTACACTCAGCACAAGAATGGATCTGGGTTTCTTGGCGATAGAAACGCTATAGAGAATATGCTCCCTCTGACAATTGATTTCCCTCCAGGAAATCCTCCGCCAATTCTGTCGAATCAACCCTCTACGATCACCCTCCTGATCGAATCTCAAATTTCTTGGCAAGAAAATCTGCTGATGGATTGTTTTCCCTTACTTTGTCAACATTGCTAGGCACTGTTCTGCACCAACAGAACTGATGCCCCACCAACAAATTTTTAAGATCAGAAGATGTACTTTCGGCCATGGCAACTGGCACAACGTCACTCTCTCTTGGACTGTGTCACCCTCCTGGTGCTGCGTGAGCAGACTGGCTCTGCGTCACTTCCCTGGTGCTGCGTCAGCCTCTACGTGAGCAGGCTAGCTCTATGTCACCTTCTTGGTGATGCATCAGCCTCTGTGTGAGCAGACTGGCACTGTGTCACCCTTGTTGGGTCTACGTTGTCCGTCTGGTGTTGCGTTGCCTCTTTCCGGATCTGTGCTTGCTTCAATTGCCCTTCCTACAACAAAAATATTCATCCCCTTGTTGATGGCTTCAGCTTGATCTACAATGCTCTGATACCATGTGAAAATTTATGAATACAAAATTACAGAAATCCTACTGCAGTATCTTGATTTACTTCTCCTACTTGTGATTTAATTATACAAGTTATTTTCAGAAATATTCAGAAAATATCGAAGTAAACACAAATAGCAGCCTACACATATACAGATCAATTACTGAAACATAGCGCACATATGACAATGGACACACATGATCTTTCAGAAAAATGTCCCTGGAAAAACCCAATGCGGGAAAACCGATGCAACAACTCTTTGAGGGTTTTATTATTAAGCAGGATATCTGAATGCATCTAGGGCACCAATAGTAGTTTGCCGCACAGAGAAATTCAAAGCAGTTGTACTTTATCACTCAGAGATAGAAAATATGGTTGATTCAAACCCTTCAGGAATTACTGAATATGAGCCCTTTCTGGCCCATTAGAACTCCTCAGCACAGCTCTTCCAGCCTCTGCATCAGCCTCTCCTACCCAACGCAGCCTCCGCGCAGCACAAGCTGCCCCTGCATCACTCTAAAGGCCTTTGCGTTGCCTCTGTGCCACTCAGAATGGTCTGTGTCCCTCTCTGCGTGATCTTTGCATCAACTTGGCTAGGTTGCGTCCCTCCTACTGGCCTCTGTGCTGCCTAGTATGGAACTGCCTCTCTGATGTATGTATTCTCTGCCTCGAATCAGAACATCCCTTGCTGATCTGCCCTCACTAGCACTGCAAGCTCACTCAGAAATTCTCAGCAAACCGTGCCCCAGAATTTCGACTTAGGTCAAGTGCTACTACTCTGTGTCTATTCTCCAACTGACCCCAAGCCTTCCTTTAATACTTTTCTCGTTGAACGATGAATGGTCATGATCTAATCTTTAATCAACGATTAAGATTAGAAAATACTTGATCCTTGTCACTTAGAACATTGTCACCAACATGTTTAAATTAATTCCCTTTAATTATTTAATTTCTCTAAGTTAGACTTAGGGTCTCCATTAAAATAATTAATTATTTGAATAACTTTCACACCGGGTGGAATTTCTCCAAATGATTTCTGGGGCTTGGAGATCTCATGTGTTCAAGCCACTCCACAAAGTTTCGGAGCTAGAGCACATCTGATGCTACCCAAAATCTCAACAAAGTCTTGGTCTATCTCAATTTGATTAGTGGAAAAGGTTAACTGGGTTTTCCCCTAGAACGGGGTTTTAGCCCTTGCTAAGGGCCTACATCTAGTGTCATTGATCTTCAGGTTTTGATTTGATAATTGCTTGACGAAACAAAGATAAAAGAAGAACATAAAGAGACGACAATAAGTCTACAAGAATATCACAAGTACTCATCAATATAAGAGAATCTTACTACCTTTCAGATTTTCTAACACTTTCAGTTCCTTGTATCCTCAGCTACTCACAGTAGGGTTTATCCTTCAATTAGTTGTATTTACCAGCCTCAAAACTAGTTGTTTGGTCCTCCTTAACCAAAGCAGAGTTTATATCAACTCTATGCAATCTGCCACAATGAATAGTAGTCTTCAAACCCCATCTCATTGGCCTCTCCACAATCTAAGGCACCTAGGACTCCTGTTCATAAAAGTTCAAGAACTCTTGGCCCCTTCTAGGTCGCGGCCTAGCCTTAGATGGGCTTCCTTCAGCTGCGACCCTTCCTTTTATGCTTCAGCTAGCTTTGTAGAGGTCACGACCCTCCTGAACTACTGATCTGAGGCCTTTCGGCCCTCTTCATGAAACAGAACATATCTCAGTCAAGGTAAAATTCATAAAACAAACAAGAAACACAACGTCTAGCCTCTCCTTATTACCAATACTGCAGAACCTCATTCTCGTTCTTGGATAGACAAACTCAGCCTTTCTCTTCCTTAGACGGACATCTCAGACCTCTAACTCGTCCTTCTCCTAGTTGTAGCTTCTTCTTGAAGATATACGGCTTCTTCTTAGGCTTGCTTGTTCTCACAAGTGTGATGATCGAATTGGTCAATGCGGGGGAGGTCATCTTGTATTTATACTAGTTATATGGGGTTACTTTTGACCAAAAGTCACACCCCTTCACTTGTGGGACCGACTTGACACTTGGGCCAACATGAAGCCCAAAATTAATAAATTAATTTTTCATTTTGTATATTTTTCTTTGGCCGACTTAGGAGGCCTCTTGGCATAAGGGAATACCTTTCGATGCTACAACAAATCAACACCATGAACAAAATTGGAAGACGAGTTCATTAAATTGATAGGCCAAAGAGAATCGAGTTTTGGTGTAGATTGAGCCAACCTTAAGAGAGTTTGAATTCTCAGGTAACTGAACCCTAGCTTGGGGTCAAATGCTCTTGAGAAAAGCTGAGTGTTATTCATTTGCAGATGGCAGAAGGCTGAGCTGATTAGCCAAGCTCAAAATTCGTTAGGAACCCGAAGTATTTTTCCTAAAGCCAAATCAATGTTTGTGGCTGAATTAATTCATTCGCATGGATGTCGAGCATTTGTTGGGTGATCAAACTGTCTCTTGGTAGCCGAATTAATTAAGGCGGGCATCAATTAGTCTGCAGCCGATTTTTCCCCCTTAAGCCAAATTAAACTAGTGAGGTCAAATACCCTATGAGGGTTGAGTCCCTTGTTGCAGGGCATTGTCATTTGTGAGGCCCAAGCTATTCCAAGCAGTTGAATCATTTTCTCTAGCAAGGTTGAATATCTTGTGTAGCGGGGTTAACAAGAGGGGAATTGAACCCTTATCTAGACTTCATCAAGGCATAATCTCCTTGTGTAAATCATGTTACATTGCTGGAAGACAATTTAACTTGGGGTCAGAAAAAAATCTCTAAAGAAGAGCAAGTTACATCAGGTGGGAGACCAAGCCAATTTAAGGCTTAAATATACAAAGGTCGCATTACCCTCAAAATGGCCAAATTAATCCTGGGAGGCCAAGGTTAATTTGCAACTGTAGTTTCCTGTTGCAGCAGAGCTTATGGGAAAAATCCAACTAATATTAAAAGGACTGAGTTATTCCTTTGGAGGGTAGAAGTGTTGTAGAAGGTACAGTTCATTCATGGTGGGCACTCTCTCTTATTACAACCAGATTATGTCAGTAGCAGATCTCAGGTCCTTTCAATAAGTATTTGTAATCTCTGAATTTTATTTAATAAAAATTGACTGGTGCTTATAGCAAATTCTGCTGAAGTTTATTGAGTGCATTTCAATTTTCCACTAGGGTTTAATGATTATTTGCATGCCAAAATGTCTCCACCATAGCATTTCTCCTGGTTTACATACGATATGTTCAATGAAATGTTTTCATGCCAAGTGTTTGTTAAATGCTTCAAAGAAAACATTTAAGAATTACTGGCATTTACTAGAAAGGACATTACAGTGTCCTGGAATTCATTGTCTCACATAGAAAGGGGATGTTACAAGATGTTTATGGTGCTTTCTGAATTATTATTGTTATTATTATTATTATTATTGCCATCCCCAATCTACTGTCGCCTAAAAAGTTTCGGGGTGCACTCTAGTCATCCCAGAGATGCATCCCGCTATCCCCATCATACCCTGTCTCGAAAACTAGTGCAACATAGATATATATAGAAATAGAAATAGGTATAGATATAGATATATATGAAGCATGCAAGTTGTCCAGATTTCCTGTACTTGTATATTTGATTTTCAGCTTATGTTATCTTATTCATTAGGAAGATTCTAGCGCTGGTTGTGCAAGCTGGTTTGACATAATGTTCATCCGAATTGTTTGTGGTTGAACACACATTAGAAGATAAAGAAGTAGATTTACTGCTGTTATAATCTGCTATAATAAGAGATTTCAGATCTGTTACATGTTTGCTTTGTTGTATTGACTTACACTTCAATGGTATTTATTTCCTTCAGCTGCCTTGTGAAAATGGGTTGAAGAGAAGTGAAATATTATTTCTCTAAATCCATATTTCAGATCCAACACTAATGCTAAAAGTCAATAGGAAATAGATCCAAGGAACCTCAAGGTTGAGGTGAAATTTCTAAATTGCAATCTAAATTTCAACATCCCTTTAGGTTCACAATGCTCTCCACCATGATCTTCTAAATCAACTGAGCATTCATGATGTCAAATCTTATCATGGATCAACAATCTTGATCAGTCATCCTGCAGATTTTTTCCTGCTCATTGCAGATCAAGTTTTCAACATGAAGACTTGTCAAGGATCCACAACTTCCTACCTTGTTGCTAAGTGATGCTAACGCATTGGGCTTGTTGGATTTCCTATCACCAGATGCAACAACTATTTCCCTATTTTCTAGAAGCATTGGAGACCAACACTTCTATATAGGGATTCTTAGTACTTATTAGCATGTTTTCATCATATTAATGTGTTTTCATTATTTGCATTGGTGACGTTAGTATAGGATAAAATATTATTCTAGTTTGATTTTGAGATGCCATGTGGTTTCCTGTTGTGGTGACTAGTTGAGATTTCATCTCTAGCCACTTCTATTATTGTAAATAATTGAGAGCTTATCTTGAACTAATAGGTAGCTTGTTGAGATATGTGCTTTATGAAAATAACATGTTATTTGTGAAAGTAGTAGCTAGATAAGCCTGTGCATTTCATAATAAAAATTCAGTCAGAGATTATGATTTACGCGTCTTGTGTATAACTCCATGCTTGACTGGTTTCGATCTACATCAACCATCGCAGTTTATAGCAATAAAACTTCCAACTAGACATGGGCACTATTTTAAGAAGTAATAGAAAAGTGCAAAACATATTGGACAGAAGAAGAACTTTGGTTCCTAGATATTAGCTATTGTTTATAATCTAAGAAAAATATCTTTAAACTGGCACTCAAAAGTAACTAGGTTCATAACAAGTATGTGACGCAAACCTCAAATCCTGCATCAAACGGGAGACGAGAACCAGCTTCCTTCTCATCCCCAAAATAACGCCCAGAACTGTAATTTATCTGGAAAAACAAGAGAACTTCAAAAATTAAAATATTAGAAATGTGTCATATTCTACAAAATGAATAACCCAAACATTGCATTGTTAATCCATATGCAATCAAAAAGAAGGTTCAAGAACAAAAGACAACAATCCATCTCGAAAGGAACTGACATAAAAGTAAATGTAAAGGATCTAAAATCTCACATCACTAGCATTTACTCCTGCATATATATTTTTCACAACAACATGACCAGGCCTAATGGGCAGCTTCAAGTATGTTCTTTCTATTTTGGTAGCTTGTCGAAAATTGTTATCCAGTCTGTGAACCACTCTGCAAAACAAGAAAAGAAATTACAATAATTTATTGATATTTTATTGATGAAAGAATTAACAAACATCAAACAGATTATATAACTTCAAGCATCACTAAGGTTACCGTGGTGTAAATAAGTTAAGCAAATTTCTTTGGTGGCAGACGTACAAAAAGGTCTATTTATTAAAAAAAACAAAACAATGGTAACTGCAGCAGCTCTCTAGATACAGCTATTATGCTTCAGCCACGAAAAGTTTAGATATTACTTCATGCCTCTCATGATAGTTGAAATATTCCCTCTAATTAAAATTCTGCTAAGTGAATTCTACAATTTTGCAATTTTGGTGGAGGACAAATTTTGGGCACAAAACATAGGAAAGGTGGCTGAGAGACATAAAATTAATTTTGTGAGAAAGGAGGGCTCCCAAACATTAGAGAAAAGGAGAAATTATTTGGGTAGTGGAATGTGGGGGGCACCAAAGGAGAAATTCGAACTCCCTCGAGGAATTCAACTTGGAGGGAAGAAGGGAGAGAACTTAGAAGGAGATCGAATGGGAGGGTCCATAAGGAGAGAGAAAGCATGTAATGTCCCAATTTATAATTTTGCCTAAATTTCTCGGAAAATTCCTTTAAAATTTGTCACCATAAATTTCTCCAAGCAATTGCAGAACAAGCACCATGAAATTGCAACAAAATAAGATAGATTTGCAATGTAAAAACCATAATTGCTGCAAACTCATAAGAAAAACTCACTTTTATTTAATCACTGGATATAGGGTTACATGGAAATAGATGAGATGAATAATTGGCCCCCACAAATAATCTGAACATTAGTTTGCTTGAGTTTCTCAGCCAAGTCAACTCATGTTGCTTAGCACAAGAAACTTTTGAGCGGGAATCTCACCTCTTCCTTCAATGGACTTCGAGTGCCACTCTAGGGGAGTCAAATTTCATCACTACAAAGTTGTTTCAGAGCCAATTGCAAGGGAATTCGACACATCTTGAGAGCAGACTGGGCACAAAAAAGGAGCACACATTCCTTGTAAGAGGCAGTTCCAGGGTCAGCGAATTTTTGGGCTTTTCAAGGGAATTTGTGCATCAAAATTACTGGAAGATTGGAGTGTTTTGAAAGGCTGGGTGTGGAGGAATATTTCAGTCTAAATTTGGGCATTTCTGGGGCCTATGCAGGCCATCATTGACAGGAATTGCACTGGGATTTTGGCATGGAGATCTTGTGAGGAGGAAGGGATAGAAGAGCAAAGATTTTAGGGAGAAATTGCAGGATAATTTCAGAGGCCTTTGGTTGGTGATTGGTGATCATTTTACAACTTTTATTCAACAGTACACTCAGGGGAACAATTTGGGTAAACACACCCTTTTGTGGGTTTTCTGGAGAGTTGGATTGGAGCCAAATGATTTTTGAGTTTTGCTGGCCATGAGGAGAAAATACACCAGCTAAAGTTTCAGAATTTTCTAAGCACTTTGGAAGGCACAAACCCCATTTCTCAACTAGCAACAGCAGGAAAATTTTGGGTCGGCGCAAAACATGGAGTGGAGCTTATTTAGCACTTGGGTTGTTAGAAAATTTAAAGTGGCAGCTTATTAAACTTATTTTCTATGTTGCCAGGAAACGTGGGGACGAGGATGGGAACGGGGACAGGGATTGGGACGGGTGCGTCATCTTCTGAAACAGGGTGCGTGAGTTCGTCGGGGGTATATAATATATATTATAAATTATAATATATGTGAATTTGTATATTTTCGAACTTTAAACATGAAATCTAAAATATTTATGATTTAAAATTTAAAGATTTAAACATGCACATCATTGAACATTTACATTGAAATTTCAAAATTTCTAGTTTGATATCAAGTGAAAATTGGAGTTTACACATCCTTGTAAACCTGGCCCCAAGCCAATTTCGGCAAAACTCTCGTAGGAAAAGAGAAGGCCAAAAGTTACATTCTTGGCAAAAAATGTAAAAAAAAAACACAGTTAAAAGACTGATTAGAAAAGCAAGTGATGTTGGTTGGCCATGAGAGAATGTGGAGATTACAATGGAAAAACAAGAGTTTGGAATCGCAGTATATGGCAGTAGACTATTTATTTTGGTTTCTTCAAGATTCTCGTACTCGTCATAATTTCCCATCTTTGACATCATGGGTCAATTTACTATTTAGAATCAAATTTTAATTTACAAATTTTGTTATGCAAACAATGAAGTTTGAACACACAGAAATTAGAATTAATTCATGCGTATGGTGAATCTTCAATATCTACCTGTGAATCTTCAAGCAAGGATTGCATCTATGTGGATTTTGTCTTTATGGGAACCTCTAGTCACCGGCACACACACCAGCGAATGCACCAAACACACCAGGGAACGCTCATCATCTCAATAGTCAAACCGAATGGTTGTTGTCTCAAACGGAATGTCGTCGTCAAAGAGTGAAGCGATTTTAGGTTTTACGGGTTATGTATTCACCTTTTGACTTTCCACGATTTTTTTATATTTAAATTTTTATTTCAAAAATCATTCAACAAAGAACCCTTAAGAACCCGATTTTGGGGTTCCAAGTACCTATTATCGAGGTTCCAAGTACCTTAAACGTCAAAAGCACCCAATTTTTTTAATGAAGAACCCGATTCTTGGTAGAAGAACCAGGTTCTTATGGGTTCGTTTCGAAAGAACCCGTACTCGAATCCGGTTCTTGGGTTCGAGAACCCGGGACTGGTTCGAGAACCCCACCCTTCGGTTCGGGAACCCATGCAACATAGCTTATTTTCTTTGACCTTGATACTTTCTTGTGAATCTTAGTTATCTTATTTATGTTCCTTTAGTTAGATATTTTCATCAAACAATATCAACAAGAGAGGACACAGATGTAGGCTCTCAGTCAGGGAAAAACCCCTCCAAAGGGAAAACTCAGAAACTCTTCTCTTCTTAGAATCTACCTCAAATGAGATACAAAGACCCAATCCCTAGACCAAGTCCTTCTCCCTGTACCAATTCAGCTCTTCCTCAAGTCCTTCATGGATCTGCACCAAACTACTACACACTGCAACTTCGACCTGCCAGCTACAACACTGCTACTCGACCTGCAACCTTGCCCCTGTAGCTCTTGAATAAACCCTAATACAACCTCCTTCTAGGACCTTCCAAGAGCAAGACAACTCCTCCTAAGGTCAATGAGGTCTAAACAGAGTTTCCTTCTTCCTAGCTACAAGTTTTTGCACTTCGTCCTATTACAACTCAAACCTGCAACTTCGGCTTCTTCCTGCAACCCAAAAACCCTAGAATTGTGCGCATGTGAGAGAGATAGAACCCAAAAAAAAAAAAAGTATGTCCTTCCTCCTCCTTCTTAACCTTCGCTCTCCTTGTAGCTACCCAGCTATAGATCGAACTCTTTCTTAGGATATTGAACTTATGTGTTAGTGTGTCTCCAAATGAATTCGAACTGCTCTTTATATAGCCTTCTCAAGCAGTTGAACCCCCTCTTTTAGGCCGACTTGTACTCTTGGAGATTCCAGGACTTTCTAGACTCAAAAATAATTCTTTTTACAAATAAAAATTTCCCTGAAGGGTCTTATAAACATGATGTTGACTCCTTTGACTCGTGACAACAAATCCTAAGACCTAAAAAACCCTAGAAGCACGAAGAACATGCTTTTACCTAAAATACCATCAATAATGAGCATGAAACCCATGCTTTGATGATAGTATTTTTTTTCTTGTTTGTTACATAAGATACATATTGAAAAAAATACAACAATTATGAAGACCGAAACTAGTTACATTTCTCAACATGGACAACATAATCATCACCTCAGTTTGGATTTGCTTGTTGTAGCAAGACCAGGTTCTTCTATTCCCACTCATTGTACTTCGTTTGATCAATACATAAAATGGCTCGGCATTTTTGGTGCAATTTACTGGTGTAATTGATATTTTTGTGTGCGTGTTAATTTTTGGTTGCATGCCTACAATTTTATTATTGTTATTGTTGAGAATTTGTGTATTTGGGGTAGCATCAGTTGTGCTCTAGGTCCCAAATTTTGTGGAGGGACTAGAGTACACCTGATCTACAAGACCCAGAAATGTATTTAAGAAATTTCAATTTGTGTTGAAGTTATTCAAATAATTAATTATTTTTAATGGATTTCCTAAGTCTAACTTCGGAAAATAAAATAATTAAAGTGAATTAATTAACACATGTGATAAAATTGTCTTAAGTCACATGGATCAAGTAGTCTTTTAATCTCAGTCGTTGATGGATGATTTAATCTCGGTCGTTCAAGGGTTCAACGAAAAAGTATAAGAGAAAGACTTGAGGGTCAGTTGAAGACACACAATTTCTGTAGAACTGAGGAATAGATCTGGAATTCTAGGGCGGGTTTTGCTAAGAATTTCCAGTGAAATTTCCTGCAGTGAGGGGTAGTATTGGCTGAGGGAATGATCTAATTCCAAGAGCCAAGAGACAGCAAGAGGCAAAAGGAGCAGCGCAAGGACAGCGCAGAGAAGCTAGGCAGCAGCTACGCGGGTGTTGCGCAGCCACCACACAGGACAGTCCAGAGGCACTGGGAGGCTTCAGAAATCACACAGAGGGGCTTTTAAGGGTAGCGTGAGGCTGTGAGACCCTTCCAAGGGTGACGCAGTCCCTTTGGGTGCAGCGCAATGGCATTTTAGGGTAGCAGGGCTGACGCTGAGGCTTCAGGGGCAGCGTCGAGGGTTTCTAGGGCCAGATTCGAGCTGAGTCCTATAAATCCCATTTGAGGGTGTAGATCAGTCAGTAATTTGGCACTAGATCTTTAGGTTAGCTACAGATCTTGTATCTTTTATTCTCTGTCGGGTTTTCCAAGGTTAGAACCCAGATTGTTGTACTCAGAACTACTTAATAATAAAACCCTCATATATGTTGAATCGGTTTTCCCGCTTTGGGTTTTCTCCGGGGACTTATGTCCAAAAATCCATGTGTCACTTTGTTGCATGAGTGAATTATTCAGTAAATGATCTGTATGTGAAGGTTGTAGTTGTGTTTATTTTTCGGTATTTTCTGAATCTAATTTCTGAAAATAACTTGCATAAATTAAATCAAGTAGGAGAGAATAAACCAATACACTGCAGTAGAATAGTCACATGGTATCAGAGCGATAGAAGATCAAGCTGAATCTCCAGCAAATCGGCTGAAGAAATATTTTTTCTACAGGGTGGCAGAAGAAGCAAAAGATTCGGAAAGGGCATCTTGACAACAGGGGGACGCAGATCCAGAAGAAGACAGCGCTAAAGCTGCAGAAGGCCTCTGGGCTTATGCAAACCCTTCCCAGGGCAGCGTAAGGACTGCGTCACCCAGTCTGGGGTTACGCAGTCCACTTCTGAGCCACGTTGGGACTGTGTTGGGCCAGCTAGGAGGACGATGTCCAGTCACTCCTCTTGTTGCAGAAGAATTCAGCCAAGTTTTGGAAGCAGTGCTTCAGATCTTCAGCAGTGCTGGTGGGGTGTAGATTCTGCAGGTGCAGAATTGTGCCTAACTAAGGCAACAAAGGCGGGAGGAAGACAATCATTCAGCTGATCTGAGCCAAACATATCTGAGATTTGATCAGGAGGATAGGAGAATATTGCCCGTTTGAGTTTTTGGAAGATTTCCAAGAGGGAAGTCAGTTTGCAGAAAGAAGTAGTTACTAGAGGGTTTCTAGTCACCAAGAAACCCAGATCCAAAGGGAGAAGTAATGTTTGCTTCAAATCTGAGCAAAGATGGCTCAATATGGATTGAGGGATCAAGAAAGATTGGATGGCATGTCCAACTATGTTATCTGGAAGACCACAATCCTCTCAGTTCTGGATGAGTATGGTCTCAAAGATCATGTAGAGAAGACACTTGTTGTGCCAACTGATGTAGATCCACTCAAGAAGTATGACGAGAATCAAGCACAGACGAAGAGGTTGATCATAGACAGAGTCAAGGATCACATGATTCCTCATGTGACTGGTAAGAATACAGCACATGACATGTGGTCAGCGTTGGAAGTGATGTGTAAAGAAGGATGCTTCTTGAGAATCAGATGCATATGTTCCAGATGATGAAGGGTGAAGAGATAGATCCATTCCTCTTTAGACTTCAAGCTATCCGTGACCAACTGATTGGAATGGGTGCTAATCCAAATGAAGGGCTCCTTGTGAGGACAACCTTAAATGTTGTCTCTGAAGAAAGGGAAACGTTTGTCTAGAGCATTCTTGGAAGGGCAGCGTTACCATCATGGGCAAATATGTGCGCTATTCTCCACCAAGAGGAGATCAGGAGGATCACCAAGAAGCAATCCAATATTGGAGAGTGAAGAAAGAAGAAGAGGAGGATGCAACCCTTGCATCAAGGGAAAGGAAGCAAGGGAAGAAGAAGAAGGACCTCTCCAAGGTCTGGTGCTTTAACTATGGTGATCTTAGTCATTTCGCCAGCAGTTGTCCTAAGAAGAAGGACAAAGGAGCCTCTGATTCCAAGGCTGCACCAGCAAATGACGAAGGCACTGATGATGATGCACCATGAGTGCTCATGCACCTCGAGAGAAGAGGTGGGGTGACATGGATATTTAGAGTATCCAAATTGTGTGGCGAGATCCTTGAGTCAGCCCTACTCTTGGATCACATCCGAGCTATGGGAGCCTTAAGATGGTAGCGGGATGAGTCGGGAGATGGTTGCAGATGGCCACATTGAAGCGGAAGAGGGAACTGTAGAGCTAATGAGGGAGCAGCATGATGCAGAGGCAGCAGCAGCATGGAGGCAGCAACGCAAAGAGGCTGATGGGACTTCAACAATGCAAAGAAGTTGGGCTCACGCAAAGCAGTGTTACAGCATGACAGTGTCTCCAGGGGGTCAGCGTGATTCAGCATCCAAGGAGCTTTAGTGGTTAAGAACAACTTGACTTGTCTGTCAAACAGTTGGGCAAAGTCATTTAGTTGCTTACTTCTCAACAACTGAGTTGCAGTGTAGCTGTTAGCAGCAGCGATGCTATGGGCAGCACGATGCAGCAATTTGAGAGGGAGCTACAGTACAGATGTGGCAGTGTCAGTGGCAGTGGCATGGGCAGCAGTACAGAGAGCAGCAGTACAGTAGATGTAGGGCAGCAGGCCAAGCATCAACATCATAGACCAAGTACTCAAGATCTTGTAAATTGTAATGCATGGTGTGATGTATTGCTAGAGCGCACTTTTGATGCTAAGAGGGAGTGTTGAGATTTTGTGTATTTGGGGTAGCATCAGTTGTGCTCTAGGTCCCAAATTTTGTGGAGGGACTAGAGTACACATGATCTACAAGACCCAGAAATGGATTTAATAAATTTCAAGTTGTGTTGAAGTTATTCAAATAATTAATTATTTTTAATGGATTTCCTAAGTCTAACTTAGGAAAATAAAATAATTAAAGTGAATTAATTAACACGTGATAAAATTGTCTTAAGTCACATGGATCAAGCAGTCTTTTAATCTCAGCCTTTGATGGATGATTTAATCTCGGCCGTTGAAGGATTCAACAAAAAAGTATAAGAGAAACGCTTGAGGGTCAATTGAAGACACACAATTTTTGTAGAACTGAGGAATAGATCTGGAATTCTAGGGCGGGTTTCACTAAGAATTTCCAGTGGAATTTCCTACAGTGAGGGGTAGTATTGATTGAGGGAATGATCTAATTCCAAGAGCCAAGAGACAGCAAGAGGCAAGAGGAGCAGCTCAAGGACAGCACAGAGAAGCTAGGCAACAGCTACGCAGGACAACGCAGAGGCACTGGGAGGCTTCAGAAATCATGCAAAAGGGCTTTTCAGGCCAACGTGAGGCTGTGAGACCCTTCCAGGGGTGACGCAGTCCCTTTTGGTGCAGCGCAGTGGCATTTTAGGGTAGCAGGGCTGATGTTGAGGCTTCAGGGGCAGCGCTAAGGGTTTCTAGGGCCAGATCCGAGCTGAGTCCTATAAATCCCGTTTGAGGGTGTGATCAGTCAGTAATTTGGCACTAGATCTTTAGGTTAGCTGCAGATCTTGTATCTTTTATTCTCTGTCGGATTTTCCAAGGTTGGAACCTAGATTTGTTGTACTCATAACTACTTAATAATAAAACCCTCATATCTGTTCAACCGGTTTTCCCGCTTTGGGTTTTTTCCGGGGACTTATGTCCAAAAATCCATGTGTCACTTTGTTGCATGAGTGAATTATTCAGTAAATGATTTGTATGTGTAGGCTGTAGTTGTGTTTATTTTCGGTATTTTCTAAATCTAATTTCTGAAAATAACTTGCATAAATTAAATCAAGTAGGAGAGAATAAACCAATACACTGCAGTAGAATAGTCACAGTTATCACTTAATATTTCCACTAGGAATAGTACATATGGTTATGGTTATCACTTATGGTTATGATGCTTTATTTTTCGCTGACATGGTGTTTGGAGACAGTGGGGCCCCAGGAGCTAGAGATTGGATCCAAGAGAGCCAGGAGATACTCAAGGCTCTCAAGGACACCTTACAGGTAGCTCAATGTAGACCGCCACCGAGTTGAGAGGCAGTTTGAGGTTAGAGAATTGGTTTGTCTATGACTACAGCTATACCGGCAATCGACTCTCAAGCATAAGGGAGATGAGAAGCTCAATCCTCATTTCTAAGGACCATACAGGGTGACTAGGCATGTGGGAGAGGTGGCATATGAGTTGGAGATTCCACCAGGTAGCAAAGTGCATAACATGCTCCATGTGTCATGCCTAAAAAAGGATTTGAATAGCAGGTATTAGCTTCTGCAGAGCTACAACCCTTTGATGAGGAAGGACATCTCATAGTAATTCCTAAAGCCATTTTTGAGGTGCGAGAGAGGAGGCTCAGGAATAGGGTCATCAGGGAATTCCTTGTCAGATGGAAGGACATACCTGAGGAGGAGGCTACATGGGAGGGAGAGCAAATGTTACAGCACCCAGCATTACAGTTGCTTGAGGACAAGAAAATTTTGGCAAGGAGGATTGTGATATCCCCATATCCATAAAAGTTGCTAAGTATAGCAAATTTTGCAATTTTGGCTTTGGAAGCAATTTTTGGCATCTTAGACTTAGGAAAAGTGGGTACATGGGTCCCACGCTCAAGAAAGGGAGCCAATATGCACCCCCTGAGGGAAGGAGTGAAAATTAGTGGAAAGTGGGGCCCACCAAGGTGGTACGCATGGACCAGGAGTATAAAAGGCAAAAATGGAGGCATTTTCAGATCATCTTTTGACTATTACACTTCATAAATCGTACCTCTTGGAGTTGTTCAACGCAAGGTTGGAGTGTTGTTTAGCACAATAATTTCAGGAAAAATCCACACTAGTTTCGAAGAACTTCGACTGTCTCCCTAGCTAGGAATTTGGGGAGTCCATTAGAAGGCTTCCAGAAGGTGCAGATTGCAGCAAATTTTCCAGTTGTGCGCACTACCAGGGCGTAGCGGCAGTTCAAGCTACCAGAATTTGGGCTAGCTATAGGATTTGGGTGAGCTGGAGATTACAAGAGCATTTCCCATTTTGGTGCAAGGATTTTTGGTGCAATTTGCAAGGCCAATATTGAGCACATTTGAAGGGTCGATTTCATCTGAATCTAGCAGTGCGTGAGCTGTTTTACGTAAGCCCTGTGCAGGCTTAAGAGTTGGGCAGAAAGAAGGGCTATGTGGAAGATTCTAGATTTTCGGAGGGATACTTGGATTGATGGAGAATTTCTACAGTAGAACGATTGAGGATTGTTTCAGCAGGGAATTCTACAGCAGTACGCACCAGTGGCTAGTTGGGTAATTCGCACCATTTGGAGGGCTTTCGCACTGCTTGGAGTTGGGCAGAAAGAAGGGCTATGTGGCTGAAAGATTCTGGATTTTCAGAGGGATACTTGGATTGGTGGAGAATTTCTACAGTAGAAGGATTGAGGATTGTTTCAGCAGGGAATTCTACAGCAGTACGCACCAGTGGCTAGTTGGGTAATTCGCACCATTTGGAGGGCTTTCGCACTGCTTGGAGTTGGGCCAAACCCTTTCCAAGTATTTGTGGGTTGGAGGAGAGGAGTCCAACATTAAATATTCAGAGCATTTTGTGGACTATTCAACCCAAAAATCATTGTTTCAACTAGCAGTCAGCAACAAATTACATTCTGGGCAGTGTGCATTTCCTATTCCGGGCCATTCCTCATCTGGGTCAAAGATATCTCTTTTGGGTTTTGCATAGCTTGCATAACAAGCCAAGCTACTATCATTTCAGCTCACTCTATGTACCATTCCCAATTATTAATAAAATGGCTCAGAACACTTTGTTGGTGTCTATTGTGTATTGATTTTGTGGTTGAGTTTTTTATTTATCTTATTGTTCCTTGTACATTGTTTTGGTACTACTGTTAATTTCCATTTAGGAATATTACACTAGCACAGTATTTTTGAAAAACTGATAATTACTTTTGATGTAGATCTTCTTTTACTTTTATTCCAATATATCATTCAGTAATTATACTTCAGAAATTCAACCATAAAGAACAATAAATATCACAATGCACAAAGAAGAGACAAGATTTACCCTGGGAAAACCCACCCAGGGGAAAAACCCAACAACCTTTTCAATAGAAAAATTCTTTTGTTCAACAAGAGACACACCTAGACCTATGGTCAAACCTGGTCTTCCCCTCCAAGTCAAGCCACCCAATCTGATCCAGAAATTCACTCTGCCTAATCTGACCCAGAAATTTCGGACTCCTCGCAGCTGCCAGATGCCCCAGAATTTTGGCCCCTGTAGTTGCCCAGAATTTCGGCCCCCTACAACATAATGCCTAGAAAAATTGCGAACCAAAAGAAGGAGACTATGTCCACACGTGCGAGTTGATGAGAGAGAGAAAGAGAACTAATTTGTCTTCTTCTTCGTCCTATTCATCCTTCTTGCGCTTTGCTTGCTTGCCCAAAAACTGTCTTGTGAGAGAGATGTGAATTTCCCAAGTGGAGGAGGTCGAACCGCCATTATATAGTTATCTGTCTAGGCCGAATGGCTGTGTCTTCTGCCAGGGTTGACTTGACTTGGAGGGAGGCCGACTTGACTACTTTTGGAGCCAAAAATTACAATTCAAATTTTCTTCTTTAAAAAGTCACAACGGGAATTTGACTCAATAATAAATTTTCTTTTGACTCTAGCATTTAAAATATGTTTTACAATGAAAAATACAAGTACATCAAGTGACCAAATATATATTATGAAGACTGAACATAGTTACAAATTCATCAAATATAGACATAAAAAAAACTGAAGAGTTTCAAACCAAGGAGTTGGAAATTGGAAACACAAATTAAATGAATCATTAACATTGATTATAAATATATTGGTATATTTCTCTAGAATGAATCCAAAACACTCCTTAAATATATAGGACTCAACTAAACAAAATAAGCAATGGATATGCTGGTTTGTTTCTTACACTTTCTCGAAAGTGCTGGGAATAGTTGGCACAATCTCAACATTTGCATGAGGTCTATATGAGACATTATTATCCACGCGTCCAAATTTTGTCAAGTATTTTTTCTTCTCTTCAAGAGTTGGCCAATATTCCAACCCTCTTCGCTTTGTTATCCAGAGGCATTGACCAGCCTTTGTCTCATCTTCTATAAGCTCAAGAGCACCTGCAATGACCAGTATACAATAAATTAGACTTTAGTCAACTGCTGAAATTACACACTTGCTCTTAAAGACCAATCAAAGGTTGTTTTATATCAAAGAACTTCCAAATTCATTGTCATAATTCATTTTGGAGCTATCAAGGATAGAACTGATATACAGATCCTGACCTACTAAAAGTTAAGGAGCCATCTGAAACAAATCCTTCGGTAGCAAACTTACTGAAAGAATATTAAGGTTATCCCTAGGCCTGAAATGCAAGATTTTATGCAACCTAATTCTTTATCTTTTGATATCAGGTTATACTTCATAAAATATTATGATACTAGGTTGTTATTATAATAGTTTACTGCAAAGGTCACCACAAATATTGTGAAGGTTGTCTGCTGATCCCATTTGAAACATGCGTTGTTGGATTAATGTTCTCAATTCAAAGACCTCCAGTTTGAATTCTCTATTCACAATTCTGACGGTTATCTTCTTCACAACCCTCCCAAGAAAGTTTGAGCCTCTCTTTTATGTCCTCCTCCTTTAACAGTATGCCATCTAAACTAAAGAATGCAAAAGCATCTTCCATAATCTCGGAGTAGATAACCTCCACTGCAGCAATGGGCACATCTTCTAAAATTTCAACTCAAGATATAAGTGTCAATTATCTTCGTGTGGTTCCACATGATTCCACATCAGATATCATAGATCATCTTTTTCTTTACCTTTGTTCCAAACATGTTAATTGATGCAATAGGATGCAAGGTTCCTATCCATCAGGTATATTACCTTTTTTCATGGATTTTCCTCTAGCATCTTTCTGTATGATATTTTGGAAACATCCAACAACGTACAAGCAGCTATGCCATGTTTTTGCTATAAATAAGCAAAATATGAAGGCATAACCAGAATCTTTGTTGCAACAAAAGAATTCAAAAACTTGAGTTATCAATACAGCATTAAGATGTCGGACATCCTCAAAATGCATCTGCCATAAGTGCTAACAGGTTTTCTCTATAATTTAATCTCTATTTCCATTAAGATTGTGAATGGTTCATCTCTTCAGTAGACAGGAAACAGAATGAAGGAATCTATGGTTTTCAAATTTCAATGTTCATCATCAAGGGAACATTCAACAACCTCAACTTCTCTCATGCTTTTCATCTTGCAAGCCTCATTAGTAACAACGTTGTTCCTTTATTGAAAAGATGAAGACAATGATCAATTAGTGATCTGCCTACTACTTAAGCGGCTCAAAGCTAAATGACGGTGTAGATGTTAGCCCCAATAAGTGTATTTTTCTTGGATACTGTTCATCTTGTACTGACCTTTACTTATGATCAACGAAGTTACTTTATATTCAACATATAAATATTGGGTGATGAGTTAAGCTGCAAGGTCATTGTAATGAAGTCCTGATCCTGATGTCTTCAGCAGGAAATCCCAATTAACTGAGTGATTGTCTTCTTCATTGTGTATGTAGCATGTCAGTTTATATAAGAAACAACTTATTGTCAAACAGTATTGTCATCACATCATTGTGTATATCCATCATACTTCCATCTCTCTTGATCACGTATACATATGTATATACTATATAAACTGTTAGTTTTTGTAGCATCGGATGTGTTCTAGCAATGAAATTTTGTGGAGAGGCCACAATAAATGAGATCTCCAGAACCCAAAAATTGTTTCTGAAAATTCCGCCTAGAAGTGACTTAATTAGATTATTAGCCAATATTTTAATGTTTCCTAAGTCTAAACTTAGGAAAACTGGTTAATTAATCAGTATTGATTAAGTCAAGGCAAGAATAGTCTAGAAACTCACACGGATCGATCCAGAGATGATCCTAGCCATTGATTAAGTTTTAATCTTGGTCGTTGGTGCCCCAACAGAGGATTATAAGAGTAGGTTGATGTGGTGATGGGGAAATCACTTCAGTAGTTCGATTTCATTGGCAGATCGATTTCCAGAGTAGCAGCAATTAGTTGTCAGAAAGAGCAAGAGATTGAATCAATGAGAGAGAGGCAGAGACAGTGAGGCTAGAGGAGGCATTCCAGATCCAGCGAGAGCATTTGCAGAGAGGCAGAAGAGCCACAGAGAGGCTGACGCAGGAGCAACGCAGCAACCTCTAGAGACAATTTCGATTTGCTGAGAAGGAGAGACGTCTTCAGTTCCAGAGGCCGGGAAGGAGTCACAGAGTTTCGAAGAAGCATCTTTCCAGTCAACAGAAGGAAGAACGACTTCATCAGAGACCAGTCAGACGCTCAACGTCAAACAGGCTGCGCAATGCAGTGCAAAGGCTGACGCAGAGTTTCAAAGGCCCGATTTTCTGAAGGTAGGTTGTGCCGAGAGATTGCAGGCTATGCAGTGCAGCGCAGAGGCTGACGTAGAGTGTTAGAGGGCCGAGTTTCCAAACGCATGTTGTGCCGGGTGATTGCCTGTGGGGTGAGGAAAATTCCTCACTATATTTTTGCCAATATTTTTCTCTGTAGGATTGCCAGTATTTCGACATCCAATTGTACTCAGAATTTCTCACTACTGCTTAATGATAAAACCCTCAATTGTTGCACCAGTTTTCCTGAGTTGGGTTTTTCTGAGGACATTTGTCCAAAAATAATTGTGTTATTTTATATGTGCTAGCATTTCTTCCAGCGTTTTATTCTTCCACAGTTTATTTGTGTAGATTGCAGTGTGATTTACTCAATATTTGTTGTAGCAAACAACAAATAAATTGTAAAATTAAATTAACAATTAGGATAATAATTTCCGGTTGTTGCAATAGGATTCTAGTTTGGAATTTTCACATGGTATCAAAGCGCAGTTGATCAATCAAAGAGCTCAGAGGCGAAATGAAGGAATTTCGTTATTCAGTGTGGGCAGCAGTTCGAAATTCCCAGGGGCAGCGCAGTCACTTTGCCAAGAAGCCAAGTTACCTGTGGAGGTTCAATTTTTCCAAGTGAGGGGTAGAAAAATTCAATCTTTCCAAATCGAGTGATTCCAGAGGCAGAGGGAGCAGCTCAGAATTTTCGTTGGGAAAATCTCTAGATGAACGCAGAGGGTTTGCAACAAATAGCTAGTGTAGAACCTATGTCAGGTGGAAGAAAGAGCACACACAAAGACAAAATTTCTCTCAGGGAACTTCTGGTCTCAAGAAGTTCGATATTTCCTTGCAGATTGGCAGTAGTTGTGAGCAGATCTTCTCACTCCAGAAGGGAGTGCGAGTAGCAGAGCAGCAGCCGAGCAGAAGGAAAGAGGGAGTTTTCGACACCTTGTTGAGATGGCAATTGTTGGGCTTCGTGATTAAGACAGGTTGAATGGAGCTTCCAACTACGTCATCTGGAAGGTAAGGGTGTCCTTCCTTCTTGTGAATATGGCCTGAAAGCCTATATTGATGCAATAGTGGCGGTTCCCCAGGATGCAGATCAGCAGAAAGAATATAAGAAGGAGATGGCGTTGGGTGAAGCGGTTGATCTTGGATGGAGTCCAGGATCATATAGTCTCGCATATAGCTGGAAAAGATACTACCAAGCAGTGCCAAGCAAATGTGGGATGCTCTCGCTACCCTTTATCAGGGTACTTCCGAGCAGCAAAATATGTACCTTGAAGAGGAGTTAAGGCTCATTCAAATGCAAAAAGGGGAAGGCATAGACCCCTCTACCTCATCGGGATTCAAGAGGTCCAAGACTAGTTGTCGGTTGTTGGGGCAGCACCTCAAACATCGGAGTTAGTGCAGTTGGCACTCAATAGTGTCTCAGAAGATTGGCAAGTCTTTGTACAAAGCATATTAGCCAGAGATATGCTGCCAAATTGGGACAGAATGTGGGCCGATTTGCAGTAGGAGGAATTGAGGCGAGCTTTTCTAAAGAGCTCCACCAGCTGCAGCTGCAGCAGCGGACTAAAGACAGTGAAGGAGTAGGAGAATGTGGCCTTCGCATCAAAGGGTCCCAGTCAGGGGAAACAGGAGCAGAGGAAGAAGAAGGACATGTCAAAGGTCAAGTGCTTCAGGTGTGGCGAGTTTGGCCACTACAGTACCAAGTGTCCTCTCAGGAAGAAGGGCAAAGAAGAGATGCAGGACTAGGCGACAGCTCATGCCGAGATTGATAGGTTGTCCTCCAGGCTGGAGGAAGGCTTTCATATGATTGCCCATATACCTCCATGTGAAAATTCCGCTACCCGGAATCCTACTGCAGCAACTGATTAGATTTCTTCTATTTGTTATTTAGCTGAACAAATTATTCATCATGTACTATGGTAAATATCGAAATAAAATACACTACAGTCTTCACAATTAAAAACTCTGCGGAAAGTAAATGCAAGGAAAAATGCTAGCACAAGTACAATCACAATGACAGTTATTTTTGGACAATCGTCCCCAGAAAAACCCAATGTGAGAAAACTGGTGCAGTAGATGATGGTTTCTTTATTATTCTTCAACAAAATCTCTTGTACAAAATACAACTTGCAGAATAGAAGAGGAATGTCTGTGATAAATTTACAAAAAAAAATTCTCACGCTCCACAGTGAAATTATGACCCTGGAGAGGCCCTATAGCCTCACTGCGTCAGCCTCTGCGCAGTCCCAGCATCATAGCCTTTGCGCTGTCCCTATCACTGTGTCACAGCCTATGCGTTGTCCCTCCTCTGCGTTGCTTCCTCCAGCCAGATCCTGCACTCTCGACTCTTGCTAATGCCCTCTCTCTCCAACCTGCAACTCTCCCTCTGATTCGATTATCTCTTGCCGAACTTCAGCTAGTGAGAAAATCGATCTTCTTGGGAAACAGAATATCTGTCTGGTGTGTTTCCAGATGCCCAACAAAGTCCTTATAATCTTCTCGGTGAGAAATCATCGGCCCGGATTAAAACATAATCAAGCGTCAAGATTAACTTGACTTGATCTTTGTCTTTTTCTAGAAGATTCACACCCAATTCTATTAATATACTTTAATTATTTTAATTCCCTAAGTTTAGACTTAGGCTGCCATTAAAAATAATTATTTATTTTAATAAAACCTCATCCGGGTGGAATTTCCCAAAACGCTTTTTGAGAATTTTGGAATATATGTGTATAAGCCTCCCTACAAAATTTGAGACTTAGAGCACATCCGATGCTACCAGAAATCAACACTCCCTCTTAGTGAGGAATGTGCTCTTGTAATGCAACCTGCCGAAGCATCATCCTGACTTTGTAACATCTCCCTCTGCTTTGTTGATGTCTGACACTGTTGTCCACCAACTACTGCATTGCTACATCTATGTTGTTGTTGACCCTGCATATTGCTGCCAACTACTGAATCTGCACTGCAACTCCCTATCATCTGTTGTCGCTGCAACTGAGGACCCCTCTGTTTCTACTACTGAAACGGGTTATCTACCATACCCATCTTCTCCCTGAACTAAATGAACTTAGCTCTTGCTAGAGCCTTTGTGAGTATGTCTGCTACCTGATCTCCTGTGGGGACATACTGTCGTTGTATTGCCCCACGCTGAACACAGTCTCTGATAAAGTGACATATGATATCTATGTGTTTCAACCAATCATGAAATATTGTATTCTCAAAGAGCTTGATACAACTCTGATTATCACAGTAAACATTGGTTGCTTCCATCCTCTTCCTGAACAAGCTTACAAGCAGCTTCCTAATCCATATGGCTTCGCACGTTGTTGTTTTGGCTACTATATATTCTCCTTCCTCTGAGGTCAGAGCTACCAACTTCTGCTTCGTGCTGCACCAAGAAATCATTCCTAATCCAACACTGAAACAGTACCCGGAGGTACTTTTCCAGTCTGCTGAACTCCCTGCCCAATCTACATCTGTGAACCCGCTCAATCTGACATCATCTCCTCAGGTGTATTTCAACCCATATCCTACTGTTCCACACACATATCTGAGAATGTGCCTTGCTGCTACCCAATGTACCCTTTTTGATTCCACCATGAATTGACTAAGGGTGTTGACAGCGAAACAAATGTTTGGCCTTGTGTTGACCAGATACATGAGTGACCCAATGAGTTGTCTGTAGAAGGTGGGGTCTACTTCCCTGTCTCGTGATGCATCTATTTTCTTCCAGTTGGTGATCATAGGCATCGCCATGAGTCATCAATCCTGCATTTTGAATCTCTTCAGAATCTTTGTAGAATATCTTCCTTGCCCAAGGAAGATATCTCCATTTTTCTGCCAAACTTCCAACCCTAGAAAATAATGCATCAACCCCATATCCTTCATGTCGAATTTTGCTTCAAGGTTCTTCTTGCAGTCCTTTATAAGCTTAGATGATCTTATAAGAAACAAATCATCTACATATAATACCAGAATGAGTGGCTCATTCTCCACCGTCAGATAGTAGAGATCGGGATCTGCATCACTCTTGACGAATCCCAACTGCTGCAAGTAGCTACCAATCGGACCATACCATGCTCTGGGTGCTTGCTTGAGCCCATACAGGGCTTTCTTTAATCTGCATACATGAGTTCTCTTCTCACGGGTATCGAAGCCTTCAGGTTGTTCTATGTACACCTCCTCTTCTATCAAGCCGTCTAAGAATGTTGTCTTGACATCCATCTGGTGAATCTCCCATCCCATTTGAGTTGTTAGGGATATAACAGATCTGATGGAGGTATATCTGGCTACAGTGGTGAAGGTCTACTCAAAATCTGTTCCTTTCTTTTATGTGTACCCCTTTTCCATGAACCTGGCCTTATACTTCTCCACACTGCCATTTGCAGCGTACTTGATCTTGTAGATCCATATTGATCCTACAACTGATATATCCTTAGGTCTAGGTACCACTTCCCAGACATCATTCGTCATGATAGAGTTGTACTCTTCTACCATGGCATCCACCCATACTTGGTGTTGTATGGCTTCTTGAAAATTGAAAGGTTCTTCAACATGTGCTACCAAGGCTTGGTATCTTTTAGGTTGCCTACGCTGCTTTTTGTCGGTTCATGGATCTCCAACGAACTCCTCTGTGTCCCTCAGAGTCTGTTGTACTTCCCTAATGGCTCTACCACTGGTGGGAGGAGGCTCCCTCAAATCCTCCTATTCATGTTGTTCCATCTGTTGAGAACTGCCAGAATCTTCTCCCCCTGAGGAAATGTTGGTACTGGTCATTGTACTCGATTTTCGTGTTTGTCCTCCTGCCTGTGCTCCCTGCTGCCCTTGCTACTGTTGGACTAAAGGAACATTCGCTGACTGATCTTCTGTCGGCATATCACGAGATTTCCTTAAAGCTCTATCTTCCATGAACTTTGCATCTCGTCTCACTACAATTTTCCAACTGCTAGGAATGTCTCGCTATATCCTACGAGATACCCCTTTTCTGCAGTCTAATCCAGTTTACTACGCTTCTCATCTGGAATGTGACAATATGCTAGACTTCTGAATATCCTGAGGTTACTCACTTTCGGCTTTCTCCCTGTGAAAACTGCATCAGGCATTTTCTTCCCCATTGCTCTGTGAGGGGTTCTATTCTGAATATACACCGTTGTGTTACATGCCTCTGCCCATAAGAATCTAGGCAAGTCTTGGTCATATAACATAGCCTTTGACACCCCAACAATCGTTCTATTCTTTCGTTCCGCTACTCCATTCCATTGTGGATTATATGGAGTTGTCCACTCTCTTTTGATGCCCTCCTTTGCACAGAAATATGTGAAGTCTTTGTCCGTATATTCTCCATCGTTATCTGAGCGCAATACCTTTATCCTTTTCCCTATCATGTTCTCCACGAGAGCCTTAAACTCTCTAAACCGATCAAAGATCACATCCTTGGTCTTTAGGAAGTAGATCCAAGTTTTTCTAGAGTGATCATCAATAAAGGTGACAAAGTATTCGCCACTGCTAAGAGCTCTTGTGGACATTGGGCCGCAAATATCTGAGTGTATCAATCCTAATACGCCTTTTGCTCAGTTGTCACTTATGGGAAAAGTTTCCTTAGCGTACTTCCCTAGTACGCATCCTCCGCATACATCATCATGCTCAGTACAGAGGACTGGAACTCCTATGACAGTCTCTCTGAGCATCCTTAATGCTTTCTGGTGCAAGTGTCCCATTCGCCTGTGCCATAGCTCATTCCTAGGTTGCGGGGAAGCGTTCCCCCCCCCTCGTTCCCGTTTCCGAAACGCGCTCCGTGCGGGAGCGTTTTGGGAGCGTTCGGGAGCGCGTTTCCGAACCTGTTAAAACGCTCCCTGCCTTTTCGGGAGCGTTTCCGGAAACGCTCGGGAGCGAACGCTCCCTGAGCGCTTCCAGCGTTTAAAAAATGCTTCGGGAGCATTTTTTAAACGCCGGAAGCGCTCAGGGAGCGTTCGCTCCCGAACGCTCCCCGGAACAAAAAACGCTTCCTGCTGGGCGGAAATGTTTTTCAATGAAAAAAACGATTTGTTTAGGGCCAGAAATGGGTTTTAGGGCTGATGTGGAGGTAAGGGAAGCATTGACATTTCATGGTAATGTTAAATTCTTAAAGTAAAAGTGACATTTCCTTTATTTTTCATTTTCATCCTTTTACTTAATTTTTTAACATTACCATGAAATGACTCAGGATGTTTAAGAGTGGTTTCGACCTCATTGGATTTCATATGGAGAAACTAGAATTTTAGGTTTCACTCAAAATTCAGCAGACTTAATGGTTTTCAGGGTTTCATGGTTTGGGAATTTGCAATGTTTCCAATTGATTCTATCATGTGTAAGGGTATGATATTGGCATTTGATCAAGAGCATGACGTCCTTTAAGAACCTTGATGTACCCTTCAATCAAAGGAAAACAAATGGTTAGGCATGCTAACCTTTTTCTACCGCATTTTAAGGTTGAGGAGATGAACACTTCACTCAAACCAAAATCATTGGTTAGGCATGTTAAACTTTTTCAATTTCTATCATGTTATAAGGTTGAGCAATCCAAGTCTGAAGACTTTGAGCTAGATGATGTTTATGTATCTCTTGTTGATGATCCCATTTCTAGTAGCGACGAATCAATGATGAGTTTCATGAGAGACCATGTTGCTCAGTGATTTGTAGTTTTGATGTCTATTTTTGCTACTACTACTACTACTAAAGTTGTAGAGGAGTTTTAGGAGTCCTCAAACTTTGAGCCATATTATTTATGTAGCTCATGTTGATGATCCCTTGTCTAGTAGTGGTGATGATTTTGATCATGATGACGAGTGATCATGTTGTTGATCACTAATATGTAGTCTTGTATTAGGCCAATGGCCTCATAGCTTGTAGCATTGTTTTTGGACTTTATGGGCCATTTGGAGCCTCATTGCTTATGTATTTTTCGATGATATGTATTGCACTCGATGCCATTTTGATATATCCACCTTTGCATGGTATATAAATGAGCAAACTTTGCATATTTTGTCTCTATTGGCTTGGAATCATGGTTGCAAATCTTAAAAATAGTTTTTTTTATTAAAAAATAATTATTTAATGTATTTTTTTTAAAACCGGTTCATTGAGATCTGACTGCTCCCGGTTAGACCGGTTCCGGTTAGAAACCCAGATCATTAGGTCCACCGGTCCGGTCACCGGTTCCGGTTTTAATAACTATGCTCACACAAATCCAGAAGTACAAGAGGGGTACATGAAGGCATTGGACAAGTTGGTACCTGATAGGGAGGAGTGTGCTAGATTGCGCCTTGAATTAGGCAAATACTTCAGTTGCATTGCTAACTTTGGTTCTTTCCATGCAATGGAAGAGGGGGACAGATTTGAAGCTATCACATGGTGGGAAGCATATGGCGGCATGGGACTTTTGCCAAAGTTGGCTAAAAAAGTTCTCTCACAGGTTGTGAACACTTCTTCTGCAGAGAGGTGTTGGAGCACCTACAGCTTTATACACAATGTGAGAAGAAACACGCTGAATGAAAACCGAGCTGAAAGCTTGGTTTATGTGCATTATAACTTGAGGTTGTTGAGCCATTACTGTGATCGGGCAAATGAGGATCAATCATACAGAGTCTGGGACAACAACCCAGAGGATGATAATTTGGAGGACGACACGGTACATATGGAAGAATTGGAAGCAGAACTTTTTAGGGATGATGATGAAGCATCAACAGCACCGCCACACACAGGGCCAGTCCCACCATCTACTGGTAGCAGTGCGAGTGCGAGTGCCAGTGCTAGTGCCAGTTCTCGATATCACACTATTGTTCCTTTGCAGATCCAACCTCCACCTTCTAGTCATGGTCGTGGTACTCCTGAGAGTACTAGAAGACCACCATTTCCTCGTGGCTCGCACAAATTAGATATTTCTCGTGGGCGTGGCAAGGGGCTAGCGAGTAGATAAAATAGATTTCTTGTTTACTAGTCTTTTCTAATTGTTGTTGACAGTTGAACAGTTGAAACTTGAATCTTTCATATATTTAATGACAATTTAAGTTTGAAGTTTGAATTTGAAAGGTGAAACTTTGAAGTTGGCATTTATAAGTTTACAAGTCATTATGAATTATGAATATGATGCTTCATGAAAGTTATATGGTGATCAATGAATCAATGATGATAAATGTTATATAATATCAATAATGATAAATGTTAAATATTGAATTTTCAAATCAATGAATCAATGATGATAAATGATATATATCAATGATGAAAAATGTTATATATTGAAATTTGAAATCAATGAATCAATGACGATAAATGTTATAAATCAATGATGATAAATGTATATTGAATTTTGAAATCAATGAATCAATGATGATAAATGTTAGATATTGAAATTTGAAATCAATGATGATAAATGTTATATATTGAATTTTGAAAGCTTGAAACCTTCATATTGATGATTCGCGAGACTCAAGAGTCAATATGTTGTATGCTTCCAACTTGTGGGCATGGTTGATGAAGATTATAACTTCTAGATGATTGATGTTATATGATTCAATCTATGTTTTTATGTTTTTTATGTCTAATTCATCATTCTACATGTTTTAGTTGACATATATGCATCAAAATATAAAAAATATTAAAATATATATATATATATATATATACGCTCCCGAAAACGCTCCGGACCAGAAGCTTTTAAAAATGGCGCTCCACGCTTCGCTCCCGCTCCCGCTCCCGCTTCCAAGTAACCTTGGCTCATT